>WUAM01000148.1:504394-586894 GCA_024336885.1 Actenoides hombroni
ATCCTTGGAAGTTTTGAAGCCCAGGCTGGATGGGGCTGTGAGCAACCTGCTCTAGTGGGAGGTGTCCCTGCCCATGGGAGGGGGGTTGGAACGAGATGATCTTTAAGGTCCCTTCCAACCCTGACAATTCTATGATTCTAAAATATGGAATGTCAGCAACCATTCTTGTACCATTTCTGATCACACACCCAGGGTGGAGGAGCTGCTCGCGTGAGCTCTCAGGAGGGATTTTTCACTGCCTGGTTTTTAACCACTGCTGTCCTCCTTCCATGCTTTCCCAAATTCAGTTCCTCTTCCTTATTCCCAAGGCTTGATTCTAATCGTCCTATCAACTGGGATTTAGTTTTCTATTCAGATATTGAGCACCTCCCTCCAAATGGAGACTGAGGGTTTTTTTGCAACTGTTAATTAGTAGTACAGCAGGAAGAATAAAGGCACTTGATCTTCAGTGATTACAGAAAATGTGTTTTCCCCACTCCACCAAATCAACTACCTGTCATTCCTCTTTACCAAGCATGCACATGCTGCAGGTGTACTCAGAGGGCAGCTTTATCTCAACTTTTCTTTGAGGCAGACTATTTTAAGGAAATGGGTAGCCTGTATAAACATCTCCAAAACAGAGGACAGACACTCACTGTTCTTTTATCTTATTGGCTGCTGTTCTTCCTACATCCTTGGTGTGAGACTGTGCTTTGCAGCCATGCCACAGGTAGATCAGAGCTTTATTTATATTGAGGACAATCATGGATGTCCGGGAACGCAGGCTGCTGCAGTGACATGCTACTTCAAGCAAGTTTCCTTCACTGGGAACTTCTCCTCGCACACAATACAGTCTCCAGTCACCTGGAGCAGACAGGAACAGCACAGCACTATTATACAGTCACATGGGATTGAAAATTCAAGAGCTCTGCTCTGGAACAGCTCATACTGGGTGCATTTCACATACCCACATGCTTACATTGTCAGAGAATAGACTAGCTAAGCATCAAGTTTGGCTAATTCTCCTTGAGAAACCATGTTGCAGAAAGGGTGCCTTCTGAAATCTTGCCACAAAAGTACAAGAGCTGAGGAGCTTAACTGAGCATTAAGAGTCAAGTTTCTGCTCTTTTTCATACAGGAAAAAAAGGGAAAACCACACAGTAGTCTTTCTATTCAGCTCCTCTTCCCCTGTGCACCTTAGGTATGGGAGGTTACACTGAGATGTGGAATGGAACATGACCAATCTAGGAACATAATCAATCTACACCAGCATTGAAGTTCTCTCAACTGCAGCATTCAAGGAACATGTTGCAAAAAGTAATGAATAGGTTACAAAAGCTTAGGAGTTCTCCTTGGAGTAAGAGAGCTGCTCAGAAAAATATTCTTTTGCCCAGACTATGTAGAAAAGAATGTATTGTAAAGCAAACAGGCACTTTGCTTACTTAAAGAAGAATTAGAACATTTATATGTGTAACAATACTATAAAGTCAGCTTGCTGTAGAGTGACAAAATCCATTCTATGCTCAAAAAAGAAACAAACTACCTTGAAATAAAACATTGCAAAGCTGTCTTAGGGGTTTCGCATCATTCATATCCCTTTTTCTACAGAGTATGGGAGTTGAGACTGAATTCAAAGCCCTTCACAATAGCTAGAAAAGGATTTTGGGGCTGAAGCTCTTAACTAACAGTAATTTACTTTGTGCATTTTCTTCTTCCTCTTCCCTTCTTCCAGCATGCACAATCATTCCTCCTTGGAAGCACTGTAGGAAGCATGGTGGCTCTTTCCCTTGAAGCACTTGTACCTGGAAAATGAGAGCACCATTCTTCATTTTAAAAAACCCCAATGGAGTAAGCAAAAAGACTCAGGAAAACAGTCTCTATGGCTTATTAGAAATGATACAATTATGGCCACCCACAAAGATGGCTTTCCTTCCACATTACAACTGCTGACTGTTGTTTAAATAACCATCTATATCAGCATGCAATGGGGTTCATATGTGACCTGAATATCAAAAGAAACCTCTAATGGGAATCCAACAATCTAGACTTTCAGGGAATAAGGAATAACAAATAAACTTTAAATTAGCTTAACCATTATTTGAATTCTTTACAGGACTGGGCCATCTTGCCTGATGTTCTTTGAAACTGTTATGGAGATAAGGTAGGAACTGAAGTGGGATCAAGTGGGATCAACATTTGCAGTAAATCTGGTTTACAGGACCACATGTATGTTCTTTGCTCATAAACATGGCATTGTGATGGCTAAACTGATACAGCCAATTGCTAAACCAAGAATTCTGCACTCTGGAACAAGTGCATTTTTCTACCTCCTCTATAAACTCCTGGTTGTGTCTGGGTTGCTGTTAAAAAACTAATGATAGCATTATCAGCAAGCTAACTTTAAACCTCCCACCTTGTACGGTGGTTAACAGTTGAGCCACAGCAAAGCTCAACTCTGCCTAAAGACAAAGCTAGCTAGTCTGTCCTCTGAGCTTCAAACTAGCTCAATCTTCAGTTGCTGGAATCTCTGCAAAACAAAACAACCTAATATGTAATTACAGAGGAAACAAACTGAAAATTTCCAGGGTATTCTCATGCCTTGGCCTGACAGAAGGTGTCTCTCCTGTCCTCAGCACTAGGAAGACAGTCCTGTTATCTGAACATGTACCTGAAGGCACAAATTTGTTTAACTGCTTCATGTATTCCTGCAGGGAGAGGACAAAAGACATTCTACTTCAGCCGTTCTCAGAAATATAATCTTTACTTCAGTCCCAAATCCCACTTCTAAAGGAGCTTAAGTGTCTCTGGAAGTTGGAATAAAGGCAAGAGCAGTTTTGAGGTCTGGCTATTTGTACTGACAAGGACAACTTTACAGAAAGAGAGGAGGTTAAAAAAAAGATAATCTGCATTTAGCATTAGTGGCTACTTGGGCAGGCAAATCTTACCAGGCCTGCCACCAAGGTCTGCAGGAAGCTCACCTGTGCTCCTCTCTCTTCATCGAGTTCCACTGTCATCAGTGCTGATGTCCCTTTCTCACTCACCGTGGAGTGCCTTCCTTGCCAAAAGAAATACACGCATTTCTCTTTTCCAACAGCCCTTACTTGTTGCTCTCCTTTTTGCCTGCTTCCAACTGCAAGACAGAAAGCACATGCTGAAGAAAAGTACTCTGGCTATAGGTTTAAACAGCACATGGATTAAGCTCATCTGTCAGCTCAGCACTATCCCATCCAGAAAAATCAAAGGTAAAATGTCCAGTAATTCTGGAGGAACATTAGGTCTCCAAGCCAGCGTGTTCCCCGTGCAAAGCTGGCACTGTCTCATCAGGTGGATGCAAGCCCAAAGGCAGAGATGCCTGAGTTGGCCAGAGAAAGAGATGTAGAAAGAATTGGTACTATCAGGAGAAAAATAACTGACATCGCTTCAGCCAATTTGCATGTGACATGGTATGTCCAGTCATGCTACCAGAAGAGTGTTATGGCTCATTTTCCACATTACACTCTGCTCCTTGGCAGCAGGAGAGTAGCTGGCTGCTGAGTGATACTGGAAACAGCAACAGTTGAGAAAGCTACAGGAGTAAAAGAAAACTCTTTCTTCGTCAAGTGGTATCAGAAAGGAAAAGCAGGGAAACAAAAAAACACCAGTATTTTGCAGCCATAAAGAAGTTAGGATTAGGTAAGTTTTATTTATTTATTCATTTTAAATTAACTCAGTATTTCACATTGGTCTGGAAAGCGAGTTAGCAGCAACTCTTGCCTTTTTTTTTTTCTTTCTTAGAAAGGCCCAGTACTTTGTTATGACGAGCAAATGAAGTTTACAGCAAGTGAAGTTCAACAATACAACCAGTTATGGAATATTTTACTCGTTCCAGTGAGTACTGAATAAACAGGTATAATAATTAAGTCAAAGATTTTAAAAACCCAAGAGCTTTAAACCAGATTCATAAAAAAAATATCAAAACTTCTGTCTTGTGTTCAGCAGCGTTGAGCATCATCCAACTGAAATACTTAGGAGAAAGCATCCTGGTTTTTTTCAAGTTGAGAATACTCAAATCACTAGTCACTTCTCAAGTTTATGGTTTTCACTCTTATCTGTACATTCAGCCCATAAAATACTGCCTCCTACACAAAAATGTGTTCTGTTTTGGAGTGATGGAATATATTTTCATCCGTTTGAATTAGGAGTCTGTTTACAGTTCAGTATTAGTGTTACCCACTTCTCCCAAGACATACAAGCTTTTGTATTATTCTTGAATTTGCCTGCATCTGAACTCAACAATCCCAAATAAAACCTACCTACATCTTTTTGGCTAAAAGCCTGAAGCTATATAGCTGTTATACTGATTTAAATCAACTTTATTGTTTTCCCATTTGGAACAATCATTTTTAGACTATTTCTATTTTACTTACCACAAAAGCCACCTATTCTTAGTTTAGTGCCAGAAGGGAGAGTTCCAGTGAGCATGCTGAGCTGATTCTCAGCATTTTACCTGCTGCTCTCAGGCTCTTTTTCAGAACACTGCTAAAGTTTTCCACTTGAGCCTGAAACCCACAGCAAAGGGTTTCCAGAAACAGCAGAAAGGACAGCAAGGGCAATGAGCTGGCAAGGGCTTTTCCTGTCATTGTTACTGTTCTCCATTACCCAGAAAAGGCTTTCCTTGTTACTAAGCCTACCTCTCTTGCAAGACATTCAGACCACTGTCATTAGTCCAGCTGCCTAGTTATTTTGGTGTTAAGCTGTGGGCACAATTCTGGTTTAATGAGCTGTCCTGTGAACACGTACAACAACCACTGTTGGGTAAAAGGAGAGATGGACAGTATTACATTTGATGTATGAAAAATAACTACAGCTTTTTTTTTTATTATTTGCTTTCTTTCTTCTTAATGCTTTCCTTTAAACAAAATAAAACAGTCAACTTTACTTCCTAATGGCCTAGGAAGGCTAAATTAGCATTTCTAAAAACTTTTAAAACAGTTTCACATCCAAGGAAGTCACGGTCTGGATCTCACCAGTAACAGCAGCAGCTTTAGCTGCACTTCTCCATGTTTCAGCAGGATGAAACGGAATCATTCACTAACCTGTAGTGCTCACCATGTACTTCCACTTCACCACATATGTGTCTCCCTCATGGAACTGCCCTATGCTTTGCTTAGGCAGCCTACTGTAATCGAATTCCAGGATGTGCCAGACATCCACAGACGCAGTGATAATTTCAAACTGCCTCCCATCTTCTCCTTCTACAAGTCCATAGCCCCGGCCAATATTCATTCCATCCAAGACTGTGCCTACAGTCGTCTGGGGCACAGCTACCATTAGCATAACATCATATGGCTTAGAGTCAGATCTGGATTCTTCCTGTCAAAAAAACACAGAAGAGATTTCTTTGAGCGTAGCTTTTTTTCTTCTTACCCCACAGCTGCACTCAAACAATCTGACCCCTGGGTATTTCAGTACTTGGATATCTTGAGATCATTTGATGCCTTGTCAAAGCCACCTTGGCAGTATCCATTGAGCTGCTTGGTGATAATGGAAAGCAACTCTGCAGCTTCACTGTAGGTGGTGATGTTCTGACCCCTAAGTCAAAGCCAGCAAGATAATGGAAGTGCTCTGGATCCTTGAGTACAAGCTTCCCTGGCTTCCATTCCAGCTAGATGATCTAGTCTGAAATACCTAGCACACTTATTATATGCACCTTCTGGTGAAGGGATTCACTAGAATTCTTCTCATTGAGTTTCTTCAGCTCTGTCCAATCGAGAAATTTTTCTTTGAACAGTATAGTCTCATTGTGTTCTGTGAGTCTGCCAAACACAGCCCAGTCTGGGCGTCCTTGACCCTTTCTGTACAAGGGAACAAAAGAAATAAAATAAAATGAAACACCGTGAAACAGAGGCAAGAAAACTGCATTTCTACCAATGAGGTCAAACTTGAGTTTTGATACCTGGGTATGAGGGGATTGCATTCCCCTGGGTCCAGAGGATTTATGTCACAATTGGAGTAGTCAAAGGTACCATTCCACAAGTGTTTTGCCAGCTGGAATGCCACTTTTCTTTGTGCTAAAGTAACTTCCTTTCCATGCCATACGTAGACTTCACTGCCAAAATCAAACACCAGCACCTAAAAATCAAACCAAAACAAAAAAATACAACCTGCCATTAGGTTTGGTTATACCCTGATCCTCAAATTTCCTTGTGCTGCAGTTGAACACAAGCTGCTCAGAATATCTGAGGTTTTTGCAGTAACACTAATAACTAGCACTCAACACAAGCACAGCCAGGACACTGGTCTGCACTGGGATGTCTAATTGTTGGGGACGACTGGGAGCAAGCATGGGGTCTATCTTTAGGTGGTAGCTAGGTCACTAGCAGATTAGAGAAGTCTTACTACTGAAACTTGATTCTGTTGCATGAATGGTTGCTGCCTGATTACAGCAGCTTTCACTGATATTTAGACCTAAGCTTCACCCTGCAGCTGGGGAAAGCTGACAGAACATATCGAGGGGAAACTGGAGTAACTTCAACAAAATGCTTTGTGTCTGAAGTTCTCCATTTTGGAAATCTGCTTTCCTTTCTAGTTAGATGAGTGAAATGGTTGTTTGAAAGGGAAAAGTCTGATGATGGTAGCAATAAAAATGCTTGAAAGGGAAAACTGGATTTTATTTTGTTGTGGCTTTTTTTTTTTTTCCCCCCTGAAATGTTACCTGTTTGCACTTCATGACTTTGGAGTAAGCCACTGCTGACCACACGATTTACACTTCCTAAAATAGTATGTCACTTTAAAGATAACATGATCTAATTTCTTGAGACCTGCAGCACACTCTGGACAGGGAAGTGTTCAGAAGCTTTACAGAAACACAGAGAATCCAGTTTTCAGCGATTGTCTCCACGAGCAATTGCAGTTACTGAAAGCTGTTATCTGTTGTGTGTTCCTGCACTTACCACAGGAGCAGTAAGTGGTACGATACCTCTTTTGGTTGCAGCAGGGTACATTTTGGCACCTTTCCCCAGTAGTCATCCTCAGGAATGAGTTTATCCTCCACGAGGCGGTAAATGCAATTTGTTTCTATTATTGCAGCTTCATACATTTCGTCTTCTTCAGGACTTCCAGCAGCTTAAGGAAAAGATTGTCAAACATAATAATAATAAAAATAAATTAACATCCAACTATCTTTTAATAAAGAGAACCTACTCGACTATTTTATTGTGATATAATATCAGATACTGCAACTGTAAGAATGCTTACACTGGTAATTCGTCTGTCCACCAAGGAGTTTCCAGAAGTCTTTGGCTGCATGGGTGTGGGTATTTATTCCTTCTTCTATAGTCTGTATGTAAGAAGCTCTACAGCCAAGTTCCCTCTTTGTCTGAATTAAAGTTGCAAGTTCTGAAGCCTAAGAGATTAACAGTTATCTGAACAGGATTGCTTAAGTCTTTGGAATACTTGTGCATATCTTGTTCATGGAGAAAGCAAAAGTAGATAGGGTATAATACAGCAAGTAGTAGGAGAAATGGTTATTATTTGTTGCAACAAATAAACAGACACTAGAAAAAAAAGTTACAGAAATACATTCCTTCTTTCATTTCCCTTAAAACAAGGCTTGATCTTAATGAACATGGGAATAAAAAGGACATCCTGCAATTCAGACTATTTTTTGTTTGAGTGCAAATCTGTTTCCTGAGGATATCCTCTTTTCTCTTGCAGCTTCACAGCCTCCACACTCCTGTGTCAGCTTTCATTCAGTGCACAGGCTAAAATGTATTTACAGGAATCCTACGTATCTACCTGTCACTAGCAGTTACATGTCACGTTTGGAGACAACTGGCACCAAGGCCATCAGAGACATACTGTGACACTTCTAAAAATAAGGAATAATAAAAAAACCCAAACCAACTAGTACTAACCTTTGCTTTTTCTATGACATTTGCAAACTCTCCTACCCATAAGAAACAGAAATGTGGAGTTAACAACAGGAAACAGTCTCCGCTGTTCAGTGACGAGGCCCTTGGTTCAACTAATCTTGTCTGAACATGTCTTCTTCCTAAACAGAAAACAAAGCTAATTATATTCCTTTGACTATTGCTATCAAATGCCAAGATCTAATTTGTTTTGAAGGAAATACAAACAGTCCCAGCACATTTAACAAAATATATGGAAACAGACTGTTAAAGAGGAATTAAAAGACTACTACTGTGGAAAACAGATTTACTCACAGGAAACAAACAAACAAACAAAAAAAGGTTGCCTCCTATCAACTAATATTTCTATTATTTCCTGTTCTTGCTTTAACAACTCTGTGTCCTTCTGGAGAGAAATGAATTAAGTAAATGGCAGACAGCAGCCAAATTCCAGAATCCTTTACATTTGCTAGGGCAGACTTTCTGCAGGCAGTAAAAAGTTCTAAGAACTTTACTTTGCTGTAAAACTAGCTATTCTTTTGTAGAATCAGATACATTACTATGCACTGTAAGGGGACGTAGAGCAAGAACACTGTCATGTCACTTCCAAGTTATACTGAGTACTGGAAGAATGGGATAGTTCAAAAACTTTCCCCAAGAGCTGGCTAGAATTCCTGAAATATTCTGTTGTCTCCTTGGAAAACACACCAGTGAGCACAGTGCAAACCTACTTGTAAAGTTTTACACTTGTCACACAGTTCTCACTTATTCTTGCAGGTTTTGTACATAAATCTTGATCCGGAGATCTAGAAGAAGCTAAGCATCCAACTGTGGTAGCAACTCCCATATGTTACAATCAGCCTATTATAGAATAGAACGGAATCATTCAGGTTGGAGAAGACCTCTAAGGTCATCAAGTCCAACCATCCACCCAACATCATCGTGACCACTAAACCTTGTCCTGAAGTATGGAAAAGCAAAAGCAATTCCAGCATACCTTTAATTTGCAGCAGCATTAGCTTCTTGTATGGCACAGCACTGTTGTTAGAGTTTTGCTCGGTGAGATTCACGCTCCGCAGGCTAACGTTGCTGAAATTCTCTTTGCTGGCCAAGCCAGCAAGTGCTACTTCTGAGAAATTTGAGTTTGCAGACACTTGCACATAAAAATAAGTTGGAGAAAAAACACACACACACAAACAAAACAAAACAACAAACAAACGAACAAAAAACAACAAAGGACAAAATTAGAAAAATTGGTTGTTGCATTAAAAAAAATTAAAACATAAAAAAATTCTCCCATTATTTCCAGTTTTTCTTCCTCTCAATAGCAACAGCAAAACCAGGCTGAACTCAGATTAACTGCTAGCCCAAAAGCTCTGTGGGTTTAGCAGTACCCAAGTTTGTAGATCACAGAAGGCTGGAAAAGACCTTCAAGATCATCGATTCCAACCTCATCCAGATACCATCCAAGAGTCAACTGTCAGTGTCAGAATTATATCCTTTGGCAGAGATACCAACTTTCCTAGGAAACACGTCTTACCCACTGTTTTGTGAAGTACTGTGTCGATCTTTAATGCTTTATAATTAATTAATGATAAAAGACAGCAGAGTAGCCAAGGCTAATTAACTGATACTCCCTTCAATTTGTCTCAGCCTGTGTGATGCAACAGCTATTTACATTTTGAAGTCTTAGTCATGTTTTACTGTAAACTTAAAGCCTAAATGCTTGGCTACTTTTGCTTTATTTTTTGTTAAAGAGAAAGCACTTCATGAATTAATAACTGAGTGAAATGCTTCTCATCAAATGGCACTGAAGTATTAGACATATAATTAGTGTTTTCATCAATACAGGCAATGTTTAAAGACAGTCTTTGTTTATTCAAATGGAATAAGGAAAGGGCAAAAAGGGTAAAAGCAGCTTGACAAACCTTTCAATAAATTTTACAATAAAGTCCATCTGGCTGTCAGGAGAAAGCACTGCCACAAGTGAAACACAAAGCCCTGCCACAGAGCCTCTATGGAAATCAATCTTTTGGAGTCAAGAAAGCTAATTCTGGTTTCTGAGAGAAAACTAGGACCCCAAAATTGAGACCAGGGTACCTGAACAAGTTTATCTCTTCTTGACAGCTCTTCCCCCCCCTGCAGTATAATGTAAGGCTAGATCTGCTTCCCTTGACCTCCTGCCCTCACCCTGAAGCTGCAGTGGCACTGCCTCTCTGCACAAGGTGACTGTGCTAAAAATAAATAATTAATCCTATGTGTGGGAGACAGCTGCAGGTAGCTTTCCTTGAGCAGGTCACACATGCCCTTCTCTCCAGACTTCCTAGACAGTCTGCATTCAAGAATCACAGAATGTTTGGGGTTGGAAGGGACCTCCGAAGATCATCGAGTCCAACCCCCCCTGCCAGAGAAGGACAAAACTAGAGCAGATCAATCGGAAATGCATCCAGACAGGTCTTGAAAGTCTCCAGAGAAGGAGACTCTACAGCCTCTCTGGGGAGTCTGTTCCAATGCTCTACAACTCTTACAGTAAAGAAGTTCTTCCTCATGTTGAGGTGGAACTTCCTGCACTCGAGCTTGAATCCATTGCCCCTCGTCCTGCCACAATGCACAAGTGAAAAGAGGTTGTGTGATTCTGTATACCTCAATCAATCTATTGCTTCTCAGAGAACACGTTCCATTCCTTCAGCTGTGGCTTTTGTGTTGAGATTTTTTGGGGTTTGTTTTTAATTAAAATAGTAAGACAGTGTCCTGTACAAATCACCCCCTTCGCTTACTTTTTTCTACTTTCATTCGCTTTGACTCCATGAAGGCAACATTCAGTCTTTGTTCAGTATATTCATGAAGAATGTCTTCTCTTGCTGCCAACATTTTCAGGGGGTTCCTTGAGGACTGAACTCTGCGCGTAGGCCTGACTGCACGTTTGTGCTCTGCTACAGACGATATTAGCCTGGAAAACAAGCACTGTTTTATAATCACCAGTTAATTTGCCTAGCCAGAATCATCTGACTCACGATCATCAACGACAAGTGATTTGCTTTCACTTGGGGTGTGCAATTTGTTAGGAAATCGGGGTCAGTTCCTTGATTCACGCAGAAGAGAAGTATATAGAAGAAACAGACAGCCCTAGTACCAAAATACCTCCAAGGTGACTTAAAGCTGAATATTTTGACCACCGCCCCTATCTCTGCATTCGTAACAATGGGGAAAAAAAAAAGCCCAACTCAGTAGATCTTACTTTGGTGCATAAGGATCAAAGATAGCATCAAAGTCCTCATCAAGGTCCAAAGGCACTGAGGAGGAAGGGAAATCCACATGGCGATAAAATTTGGAAAACGTTTCATCATCATCCAGCTTCATCACCTCTTTCACAGATTTTCCTGTAACTGTCAGCACTGTCTCTTGCATCCCAGCAACTGCAGGAAAAAAACACCTCACCCAATAAAAAAAAATCATACTAGAGTTTCTAACTCCAGGAAAAGTAAACATGGCTTGTTTGGTAGGTGTTGGGGTGGGGTTTTTTTGGGCACGGTGGTTTGGTTTTTTGGGGTTTGTTGGTTTGGGTTTTTTTAAATTGATGGAATTTGAAGGAGAGATAGTATAAAATTCTGTTGGAAAAGAATTATAAAAATGGAGTGTAGCTGCTACTCATATGCAATAATCTTTATTACAAAATGATTGGGAAATACATCCAAACAAAAAGTTATGCACTATCAAAACTGAGTTCTTGTCATAGGATGGTATAAGCATTTTGTGGTCTTGCATATTCCATCTTGCCTCCAGCCACATAATTCCTTCCTTTGAAAAGATCAACTAGAACAAGTGGAAAAGTCACTAGTTTAGTGAGTATGGCACAATCATCATCCTATGCTAGTGCCTCCTCTGCTGAAATGTATCTTTGTTCATGGTATTTGACACTACAACTTAAAAAAAGGACTTTTGTGTTACAAATGAAGGACAGACATATGAGATGTAAACACCAGAAAACACTAGCCAGCTTCATAGCCAGACAACAAGCTATAGAAGGAAGCTGTATGAGCTGCTACACTGAGACAGCTTTCAAAGAAGCAGGAAGGTGAATGAATTGTGCTTGGGAGCAGCTTAGTGTCCTATCTTGATTTTAATAAGATTAAACTATACTTAAAGCTGTTTGACTGTGTATGGCAATATGGTTCAGACTGGCTGTGTGGTTTTAAGAAATTCTGCTCTCAAGGAGAACGTGTACCTGGTGTGTAGAGAGTGTAGGAAGTTATTTTGGCATTTGTGATTTATTCTGTTTTACGTTTATAATACAATAGCACAAGGCTTTTTTGGTTAAAATTTATCAAAGCCCGAATCACAAAAATAAACTGTATGATCACTAAGTGCAGTCTGAACAAAGAAACAGTCTCTGTTGCCAGGTATTTTAACTAAGAGGTACTTCAAGTGATTTACTGAAGTTGCAGAGTGGGTACGTTGCCACCTTTGGTAACTCTACCAACCTTTGTTATTCAGCCTTCCCAAGAACGACTCCAGCTTGTCAAGCTTCATATCCGATTCCAATTGCATATCAGGCCTGGCTTCAATTTCTAAGCAAATCAGACAGTAAAACTTGTTAATTGACAGGAAGTAAAAAAAAGCCTGGAAGTCTTTCAGTCATTTTTATTCTTTACCTTCCAAGGGCTTTGTCACTGGAGTGGTAGTCTTCTGCCGGTTACTGAAAGGGGATGCTACTGGTGTCAGCGCACTCGGAGAAGCCAGGCCTGTGTAAGAACAGAGAACACAGAAAATGCAGTCCTGGCTTCCAACAGTGATGACAGAGGAAGCTATTTAGGCAAAGCAGATGAGCCTGGCCTCTCCCTACAGTCACTTGTACCCGCCCAGCCTCTAGAAGTGTTGTATTAGAGATGGCAGAGCCCTGCCTGCTCCCTAAATCAGCTGCTGCCTCAGAAACTCTCCTGTTCACAGGAACAAAGCTGTGTTTCCAAGTGGCTGGAAGCAACCTGAGACAAAATACATGACTTCTCTTGAAAAAAAGTAAATTGACTTGTTTTCAGGGTAGCAACGCAGTTCACTTAGTCTACATTTTGGACTCCAGTTGTACCACGAGCCACATTTTAAAAACATGCAACTGTTCTGCAGAAGAAGATACGGTTTGAAGGGAACTACCAAGGTCTTGCCTGGCACCTTCACTACCACCACTCCCTCACTCCCTTCTTTTTTAATTAACCCATCTCTATTACTACACATTGCAGGATGCACCTGAACTGTGCTGTCCCTGGATTAAGCAGGGATTCTTGGGCCCTGCTGTGCTTTTAAGAACGTGTGGAAATGGAAATAGAAATGGAAGCCAAAGCCCCCACCATATCAAGCACTACTCCCTCCTTTGGTTGTACTCTCATCCCCCCTTTTCAGTAACTATGATAAAGCAATTAATTCTGGAACCAGTGGATAAAATGAGATGATGTTGTTTAGCTCTTTTCATGTGAATCTACGTTGCTTCAGTAAGAGAAATGGCACTCTATAATAGCTTCCTGGTTTTCACTAGGTAGGAAAACATACTGAAGCACAGAATTGCATTTATTACCTCTTGTTGCCCAGACTTTCAGCAAATAGGGAAAGTGACATTTATATTTTCCTCTAGCATACTCTTTTTCATTTAGCCATAGCTTACTAATTACTGAGCCACGTAAGTTTAAGCCTTTAGTTATTTTGATCAGATTAAACTGATATTGTGCTGTGAGAATATATACTAATTACGTTTGCACTATCTTTACTGCAAGTCCTAGCAAGTCACGACTGTCCAACACCAAGATAGATTTAGAATATAATCGAGTAGCTTTTCCAGAAACAATTTCATCAGGTTTTAAGTCGACTGGTAAAGACTTTATCAAGATGTATTTGAGAGGACACAGCTCTTAAGCAGCTCTCCCAGGATTTAACCCACAAGACCACACTGAAAACTGCTTCAGATGCCAGTGAAGGATCACCTTCCAATTAGGACTGAAAAATTTTCAGCCGTAAGAAGCAATTAAAATCCAGCATCTGTGCATGTGTATATAACAAGGATTTAACTTTGCATTGCTTTCTCATCATCTCTTAAATTAAAAACTCATCATGATAATTTATTCTTTTAGGCAACAAAAATAGCACACATCTGAATAAAATCCCACTCGGGCTACTTTTATTGATGCCACTGTCACTGGATTCTCCAAAAGAACGATCACAGCACCTAGAGATCCTTTCAAGGTATTTTTCTTTTCCAGTTAAGAAGAGCAAATGCTATCACTCTCTATTCCTTCTCAAAGACCGATCTAAGCCTCAAAAAGCACTCCGTGGACAACAGAATGCTTTTTCTTGGTGAGCCTCCAAATTAGGTTAGTCTCTAAACACTGGCCACTGGCATTTCTAGCAGCAAACCAAGGTAAGCAGCAGCTAAAATATGTTACTAATAGATGTAATTTCTTGTATCGTGTATCTGTCTGTCTGCCAACAGAACGTGGCTTGGATTGCAAATGGAGTTACCCCCCCCGTGGCATTACTGCCCTCACCCCACAGTGACATTCTTTTTGGTGGCTGTCATTTAACTCAAGGTTCATTGCTGTTGTGTCTAATAACCATGTTCTCATAACAGAATGTGCTATTTATTAAGCACAGCAGATCAGTTTAGGTGCCTTCTTCCCAAAGCTGTCATCTTCCCAGATGCATGGCACGATCAGCTGTATTTCTACCAGGTACAGCCTTGTGAGACTCCTGTCCACTTCAGAAGAATGACAGCATCTGGAAACAGTGACTGAATTCCAAAGATCCCAAAGATGTCAACGTTGCTCCCTTGCCATTTCTGCTCCCTGGTTCTATGCAGGAAAGCGCTCAGTGATTTCTTCAGCCGAACACCACATTTCAAGTTGATGTCCAAAACAGAATCCGTAAAAAAACCATGTGTTTGCTAAATATTCCCAGTGATCCTAGGAGCGGGGTAAGTGCCAGCAACAGCAACAACTAGATTGCACAACTTTTCTCTAGACAGTCCACCTGGGTTTTCCAAGGAAGAGTAAATAACAAATAATCCAACTGTGCCCCCTGGGTTGTATTAGAAGGGAAAAAGAAAAACATATGACTGTTCAAGTGACTGACTGTCACCAGTCAAAGCCCAGTAATAACTGGGTGGCAGTGCAACGGTGCAGGACAAGATGGATCAATACCGAGGGCCACAAGAAGCTAAGAGTGAACAGCCTCATGACATGATATTTATCTGAAGATAAACAGTCCTCCTCTTGCTAAACATGGGTACTGTTCCTGCATAGCTTTAGCCTGACTTTGTTTTGACTAGACAGATAAGCAGTGGCTTATTTATATCGGGATCATTTCATCACTGACCTTTTTTTACCATCCGGCCAGCTACAGTGAACTGTGTGGAGTCATTGGCTGCTCCTTTACCCTTGGACTTCCAGGCTTCTTCTCGAGCTGTAATCAGGTGCTTCCTTTCTTCAATGGTCATTTGACTCTCCTGGCTATCTGCCATTCGTTGCTTTTTGGGGGGAAGAGAAAAAGATGTTTAAAAAGGGATAAGCTGACCAGGCTATAGCAAAGACTGGCTGAACATTTCAACTGCTGGCTGTAGAGGGAAGAGAAAAGAGAACAAGCTACTGAAGTCAAGTCATAAACACAGCTTATTGCCCCTGGCCATGAGAAGCTTTAGCCTTGCTGCCCCATTACACTGTGAAGGGAAGGTTTTGGTCTACGCTCTTCGACCTCTTCTTCAAACTACCAGCCAAGGCAAATGGCATCCCTCTAAGCAAAGCAAACCATTTACTCTGCATATAATTTCCTTGTTCTTTTGAAGCACGCCTCGCTACACTAGTGAAATCACTAAACTGACTTCCAGCAGTTGTTTTCAAGTGTAGAAACCTGCAGGTGGCACAGGGAAGAACAACGAGCTTGGGTAAATTCTCTCTCCTACAGTAACTCAATTCTCGAGACAGGATTAGCAGCCTTATCTCTCCAGAGGCTGCTCACTTTAGTTCCTGTGTCAGCCCGCTCTACTGAGTAATTTTCCATTGACTGTGAGTCAGAATGTGACTGATTTCCTTCTTTTTTTTCTTCTCTTTAGCTTTTCTAGTTTGCTTTAGAGGGTAGCAGCCAACATCTTGAGTGATGAGAAGCAGCTAGGAGCACTAACTATCTTGGTGCCCTCCTAACACAAAGGATCGATGATGGCACATTAAATGGGAAAAAACCTGAATTTACACACTCTGTGGTAGCCAGGTAAGGCCAAAGAAATCTTGCTTCAATGCACTTATTGTAAAAAAGTAGCAACATTTCAGAGATTATACTGCATAGAAAAAAGCACTTTTAGTTGCATGAGATTGTTGACTCCAGAATGACTTGCAAATTGTGTCCTTTTTTTTTTTTGCTAGAATTGAAAATCCACAGGTAAATCTAAAGCATTAGCATATCTCTAGCTCATACAGCCACAGAGGGAAAATGGAACAGTATGTAAAAGCTTGTGAACATAAAGTAAACTCTCTTCTCCTTCCAAGATACAAGGAAGAGATACAACCCAGAGATTCTTATTTATTATTTTCTTAAAATCAAACCGACTAAATAAATCATTTTTTATTTAAAACCTATTGTGATTGCAGGGGACACAATGAAATAAGAGATTTTGCAGCTTTTAAATTCACCAGGAGCAGTATCCATCAGCCAGAAGAGTGAAGACAAGCCAAGAAGTGGCTTGTACAAGGACTAGGACATGAGAGTGCTCCAATCCTTCCTCTAGTTACAGGGATCTCTGCAGCCTTCTGCAGTGGTGCTTGCTCTCAAGTTTTTAGGAAAGAGAGTTGGGCAGCCAGACACAATGACTGCAAGTCATGAGAATCAAGATAAAAATCTCTGATCTTTCCCTAGAAATCCCAAATGTTCAACAGAACTAACAAGATGCTAGTCCATTAAACAGCACTTTCACATCTGTAAAAGCCTCCGGAATGCTTCAAAGAAGCATTACTGGAAGTAATCTCTGTTCACTTCCCCCAGTCTCTGCCCATTCCAATGTCAGCAGAGCCACGTCTGGGATGAACAGCTGGTAGGAAAAAAAAAAAACCCAACAAAACCACAGTAACGTGCTAAAGGAGATCTTGGCAGGAAATTAATAAATACCTAATGAAAGCACCAGTGAAATTTCATACACAAAGCAAATACTTTTACATTAGTGAGGATGCTGACTTCCCTTACAATCTGAGAGGAAGTAAGGGAGAGGCAGGAAAAAGGAGAGCCATATGGATTCTTTCATAAGGATTATTTATTTTTGTTCAAGTGACAGAAGGCTTAATTTTGAATTTTGTCTCCAGCAAATACCTAAAGCTCCAGAGTCCGTGGAACTGCTGGAAATTCTGAAGACAAAGACCTGGAAACTGTGTGTGTTAATCACTACACACGTAAATTTTAAGAAAAGATCATGAATAATTCTGGAGCTGTGTCAAAGGACAAAAGAGAGTAGCTGTAGAATAATTTTCTATAGCTGAAAAACGAGCATGAGTCTATGCAATTGTCAAAGAATTTTCAGAAAAAATACACCTGGTAATTGGGACCAGTTTAGAAATGTTTCCCAATTGTTGAGTGGCAGCATTTATGGAGGAATGAGTTGGTCAAAGCACATTCTGGTTGGGAGAGAATATGGCAAGAAAGGTAAAATCCAACAAGCTCTTAAGTGCAAAGTATATTTCCAATTGAAAAAAAAAAATAATCAAGCTATGGAAGAAGAATACATCTCAAATTTGTAACTGTGACATTTTGATAAGAGGATCTAAATATCCCAATAAAAAGCCCAAACAAGAATTAGTGTATCAAGAATAAATAAAAGCTTAGGAAGACAACAGCTCCAATGCAACTTTTTTTTTCATTAAACAAAAAAGGTGGTTACATTCAACGAAATATCCTAATTTATCATGAAAAATACATCCATGTGTTCATTAATACCTCTTGTTTCAGTCAAATGATAAATTCCTAAAATGAAACAGGAAAAGAATCAGAAGAATTGGCACCCAACAACATGAAACAAGGGGAAGAGGAGATGACCCAAAGAAGCGGTGAATTTAAAGAAAAGCCTTTGAAAATGGGAAAATGTACAGGACTGATGAAAGCTCAGATGAGGACAATACTTAGAAGTAGTAAAACTAAAGCGTGTAGGTACAGGTCACACAAGCTGTGTGTTGTTCCAGACACTCATGGGAAGGCTGCTGTAAGACAATCAATGCAGAGTCAAAGCACAGGCGCATAATTAATGCCATTCCACATGGCATTATGGAAAACAGGTTTAATCAAAATGGTAAGTTTGATGAGATCAAGTATGATTAAATATGTTAACACTGTTGCCTCTGATTTCTTTAATATATTTCACTTTAATCACAGGTGACATTCGAAGTTTTTTTCGAGCAATATAAGAATATCAGTGCAGCTTACAGGCTGCAAACCAGTTAACTGACTGAAAAATTATTCCGAAACAGAAAAGAGCCATGAAGTGAACTGATTCACCCCAACTTTGACCAAAATATTTTCATGCATATGGAAAAAGGATATAGTTCTGCTGAGAAGACCCTCAGGATGACACCAACATACGGAAGAGTGATGAAGATAATGGAAGAAATAATCACATAGATGGGAAAAAGGAGGTTATCAGAAAAAAATCTAGTAAACCAGGCTTTCCAGGGAAATGCTATTTGTAAAGGGAATCCAGCAAAAAGCAGCCTGTTGGGAAGACAGAAGTAGATGAGAAAAAACTGCCACGGAACAGCTGTTCTGGACAGATCATCTGTACTGCAACAGCTCCTCCATTTCCAGACTCTGGAATGCTGACAAATTTGAAAGGTTTCGGTAAAGAGCTAAAATATTTTTTCAAGGTTTGAAACCAATTTATCCCAGATTAACCGAGTATTTATTTTTACTGGCGAGGGGGTTAAGAGTGAAGTTTTACCCAGCAAGAACAATTAGACATGAAAAATTACTTAATATTGCAGTCAATTTTCTGCATGTTGACAGTTTAAAATAGAGACTGCCTATGTTTCCAAAAAGATCTGGTTTAAGCTGAGAAGGATCTACAGGCTCAATGCAGCTAGAACAGCTGAAAACATGGATTACTCTTCTCCCAGTGCCTGACTAGGGTGGACAATACTGGTCACCACAGCACATTTCTGGAGGTGTGCACAGGCACTCCACTGCTTCTGCAGCATCAGTCTGTGCTAAGGAAGGGCTCACGTCGAGGCAACGCTCTGTTTCGTACCCCACCGTTTTCCAGTCCAATCAGTGTCCCCTTTAGATCACAAGAACACCACTGAGAGAGATCTCTTAGCATGTGGTTTGCTGTTTGGGGTTTTGTTTTGCTTTTTCATGCTTTTTTGATGGTTTTCTGTGTTGAAGATCAAGACTGCCCCTACCCGGGGGAGTCCAAACCAAGAACAAATAGAAAAGTGTATTTTTTCAAAAGGGGGATCCTTTTAAAACCAATGTTATCAGTTATGTAAAAGAAGAATCCCCAAAGTATCTCTTTGCTTTTTAATAAAAGTAACTTCTCTCATTAAGGTTCTTAAGACCAAAAAAGCACAAGACGAACCCAAGTGATACCAGTATGGAATAATTTCTGCATTGTTTTCCTCTGCATCTTCATAGGAGTCTTGTTATAAGGAGAAAATAAAATGCACATGCACAGCTTTCTGTTCAAGAGTGTCTTGAGCAAAACCAGAACATAACTCGTGTCTGGTGCAAACAACAAAACGATTAATTGTGCCAGGAAAAAACCCAAACAAATCTGTATTCACCTTGACACTACGCTAGAAGGAGGCACCTTTCTAAGGCAGCAGGATGTAGCTCACCACAGGCAATGGAAAGATGAACACTTCTTGGGTGCCCCCCATTTTAGATGGGATAAATGGCCCACTGAAGCCCATCATTACTGGAGGGATATTATTTTAGACTGGTTATTTTCCTTCTAGATACATAGAGCTGGTGACCTTTGTGGCTACAAAATGAATAGGTGATCTGACGTAAATAATAATAAAGCTGTATCAAAACCAGAGCTTACAGAAAAGAGGTAACACTACCACATTTCAGTTACTAGCTCCACATTTAATTATTAATTTAAAAAAAAGTCAAGAGTCAAAGATCATTGTCAAAACCAGCTATGAAAAATGAAAGTGGAAATGGTAAATATCAGTAGCCAAAATTTTTATCATAGTTCCAATAGCCTCTGCCATCTGCATCATGCTCTGTCCCAGCAGTGCATGTGTGCCCCTTGGATTCACTGCTGTTATACATGCTGGTCAGAATGCTCCTCACATGTGACATACACTGTATTTTGCATGAGAATGAAGAAACCAATGGATTCCTTGTAGTACTGCAACCACGGATCTGAGCTGGGAGGCAAGGTACAAGGAGGTGTAATAAAGCAGAACTAGATTTGCATCAATTTATTGAGACTTTCCAGTGAACTCTCCTTATTTCCTCATGGGTTTTCTTCAACTTGTTTCTTTGCTCACTCCTGCCTTTGCTTTTTTTACCTCTGATATGTGAAACTGTTTGCTCAGATCAAGATCCAGTATTCTAATTCTGCTCAAAGACAACTTTTTTATGTTTATATTTCTCGTTATCTATTAATTCTTCATGAGTAAGTCCTTCAAATTGTTTATAATGAAATTGCAGAAGTATGGACATGGTTTTGGGGAGCATTTCACATGATTCTCCCCTAACATTTACTGGGACAGCAGCAGAACTCTATTCCCAAGAAAACACAAAGTTAACTCCGTTGCCACAAGTTGCTTTGGGAATGTGCATCTTAGATCTGAATGTAATTTTCTGTCTTATTCCTCCCTCCAATAATTAAATAGGAAGTTTATACAGCATTTCACCTTCCATCTCCAAGGATGACGTTCATCAGAAATCAGAGAGCTTGATTCTTTCAAACTAGTACTACAGACCTTAAAAGGAAGAAAGAGAGAGAGAGAGAAGTAGGAAGATGGGACAGTCAGAGAAGAGAAGCAGGATATGCCAAGGCAAAAATCCTTTAGACAGGGACTAGGGAAAAGCACTCTAGGAAAGTCACCTCTAAACAGAAGCAGCTTGTTTTTTGCAGTCAATAAATTAGATGCTTTTATGTCTTACACTGTATATGCACATTACTTACAGAGAAGTCAGGGTACACAGCATTTTATTCTAAAACAAATGCTGTGCAATTACACAGCACTCCTTTTATATATACACCCTTTAACAGCTCGCAAGCTTTCAGTGTTAAATGAAGGCAATAATGTCTCCCTCATTTACTTTCTCACCTATATAGTCTAACAGATAACAGAAGTTTTAGAAAAGCAACCATAAGAGAAACACCAGCAGCAGCAGAAGAGTACACAGCATAGCGGCATAATACTATGTTTCTTTAAAGCAGCATTTACTAAGCTGCTAAATTAAGAGGATTATTAATTTCCTATTAAAAATAAAACCAACCTGTCAAAATGTGCTTACTTGAAATTGTGGAGCATTTAAATTGTGTAGACTTTTGCTCACCTGATTAATAGGTAGAAAAGGATGAAATTTATGGAGAGCAGATATAACAGGAGAGTAAGTAGAAGCATACACAGGTTCCTATGACAAGGACAGAAGCAAAGCAAAGGAATTAGAAAAGAACTGGGCTATCAGAAATGGAGATGGGGTGTTAGGGGTAATAACTCATCATCCCCTATTTTCTTAAAATGAAGCAAATCTGAATCTTTTCCATCTTCTAGAAATGTTTTCCCCATTGGAAAGCCAGAGATCAAAAATGTTGTCATAACACAACAGCACGGTTACCAAAGTCATTCCATGCAGGAATTAAACAAGTTAGTAACAGTTTCACTACAACTCAACACAGCCAGAAGCTACACTTCTGATATGCTGATAATTTTTACGTCTCTGTTTTCATGCACCATTAAATTGATGAACCATGTCACCCACCATGTCAATAATTCTGCTGCAAGTTTAATCAGACCCTGCTAAATACAAGCCATATATTTTCTGGATGAAGGGAAAGAATGCTTACTAAGACTGGGATACTCAAAAGCCATCTGGAGGGAACTGCTAAGTCCACAGCACTCAGTGAAGGTGAGTTTACCATTCTAAACAAAGCCTACAAATAACCCCTGCCTCAGAGCTGGGCTTACCCAAAGCTGATTAGGCAGGGCTTTATCACCAATAATTCTTCTTCCTTCCTACAGGTTAGAGCAAATGTGGACCATCACACAGAGTATGGGTGAATGCAGCTCATTAGAGTGACTCGAAATGAAGCCTAATCATTAGAGCTGCAGCTTTGATTAGAGCACTTGGTGGATACCAGACACGAAATGGATAAAACTATTACCACAGCAAGAGACTAATACTTTGCCTAAAGGTCACTTTTTAAGGGCTTACTCCCTTTAAAATTTTTACACACTTCATCTCTGGGTAATTTTGAATTGATTGTTCAGCCCTAGCCTTTAAAGCCAATGCTGAGCTGCAATTTCAACTGGCTATAAGAATTAAATGCATTTCAAATGCCATTCACTGCTTTAATGTGACTGCAGTGCAGCTGGTAATCACATTAATCAGGGGCTCTATTAAAAATGGCTGGCTATAAACTAGGAATTTTCATTCCAGTAAAACTTGCTATTTTGATCCTAAGATTTAAAAGTTAGTTCATTTTTCTACACATGAAAAAAATCTGGAAGTCCTCCATCCAGCCTAAGATGATGAATACTAATATACTAAATCCAAAATATTTTTCCCAAATAAAAGGGACATTTTTAAAATCATGTAAGACATTTCTCAGTGTACGGTTGTTCCCCTGATGTTAGAGATATACTTTGAATTGTTCCAAGTATGTTTTACCATATATATAAATAATATAAGATGTCTCACAGCTTCCAACAGATTTTCCTTCTATGTACAGCAATCATCAAAACAGCTGCTGGACCTCCAAGTAAATCTCAACTTCCCCCTCATCTGTATCTCCCTGAGTTAATTCCTTAGTCTCTTTTTTTTTTCTCCTATGAGGTTGCTCTGTCAGCTTTTCCACAAATTTTATGCTTTTTCTACAGTTTAACCTACATATAAATGACTATACCACATTTGGAGAAATATCTCAGCGCGCAGACAACTGTGCAGAGGCATTTTGACTGGACGTGATCAAACAGCACTGCTTAACATAATTATTTTATTAAGAGTATGACTCTTTCAACTTTTGTTGTTTATATGAAATCTAAAAGTACTCTATCAAGCTCTATTTTATACAGCTATGCTTCAACAATCAAATCTTCAGGACAAGTTAGATAAACTTTTAAAAGACACAGAGACACACAAAAGAAAATCTATAAAAAAGGTGTCTGACTACGTTAACAGGAATGATGTACTGCAACTAAAAACTTCAAGCCAACAGGGCATGACAAAAGTTGACACACTCTTGCTGTCGATGCAAGACTGCCATGTGTGGAAATTTAACTAGCCCAAAAAACAGTAATCAATACGATTCCTGCATTTTTTATTGCAATCTGGCAACAGAAACCCCTCATATTCTCACGTACGTTGCAGTCTCAAAGCTCTTCTACAGCAACTTCAGTGGCACACTGCTTCAAAGGGTAACAGCCTTCACACTGATTAATTACCAATAATAGTATTTCCAGATTTAAGGGCAGCTGACAATGGTACGTTGCAAACAATGTGGTCAACTTAGCGAAGCTTTACATCATTTATCATGCCTCACATCATGAATCAGCATCCCAAACACCACTACAGTTCAGGGAGTTGTGTATCTAATAAGACTAACATTTTTTTCTTATACATCCAAGATTTGACCCGTTGGCAGACATGCAAATCCTTTGATTTAGACTCTAAAGCCAAGAGCTAACATGAATCAACAGAGTGGGTGACCCAGTGTCACAGCAACTCCCACTGCTAGCATTGTCACTTCAAAGCTTGTGCCCTTCAAGCACTTCATGCTCGCTTACTTGCTTTAAAAGCCTAACTTGTGCTCTGCTGAGTGAAGTTGCTGCACATGGTAACACAGCAGGGAGGATATGGGTACTGGGGAGTGAGAAGAGAGAACAAAGGTTTTGTCTCTGCCTAAATCTTGGCAGCTGCTTAAAGCTTTTTCTCAACCCCATTGTCTTTAGCTGGAGTACATTTGTTATCTGATCTCAACAGTTGTCATTTTGGAGACCAGCCTGTTAAAAATGTGACCACAATTTTGCTGAAACTATGTTTGCTTTCAAACTAGCAACCGGATTTTTGAGCAAGTCCAGAGGGCAAAACCAAAACAAACCCCATAAACTGAACTGCAAAAAAATCAGCTTTCTTGTTTTCCTGTCTCGTCAACACACAACCATTGGCGAGTCACGTGTTTCAATAATCACAGGCTGGGTATCAGCTCCTTACTTGTAATATACTGATGGAACAGGAGACTTTTTGTTATTGTTTGCCTAGACTATTTAATAGAAGCAGCATTTTCGCAACTTAAAGAATTGCATGCAAAGATTACTGTCCCCACTAGTCAAATCTGGAACGCAAATTTTATCATCCTTTGTGAAAATACTCCTTCAAACACTAAAGGCGTTTGAAACAGCCTATTTCATCTGATGTTGTCACTTGCAAACTGCTGGACTCCAGAGGAAAGCAAGTCCACATCAGTACTGCAGTTTGAACCAACAGTCCCTTTTGAAGTAAACCTCCCAGTCATCCTCACTTTCTGTGCTTTGGTTCACTTTTTCAGGTCAAAGGAGCAGAAGAAGTTTAGCCTGAAACAAAGCAAGCGAGCATGGCATGGATAGTGGGTCCTCATCAGTAATCATTCTGCTTTACTAATCCACTCCTACTGGGAAACGTAACTTACTCATGTCTAGACAAAGCCTGAGTCTGCTAACAATGTGGATTTCCCTTCCCTCCACACCTTTCTACACATCTCCCATTCTATTCACTACCATTGTCAAGACTAATAAAATTCTTGTCCAAATGGGGTTCAGGCTATCCACAAAGACCAAAGAATCACTGAATGTCTTTGGTTGGAAGAGACCTTCAAGATCATCCAGTCCAACCTTCAACCCAACACTGCAAGCTGACCACTAAACCATGTCCCTGAGCACCAGGTCCACACGCCATCTAAATGCCTCCAGGGATGGTGACTCCCCCACTGTCCTGGGCAGACCATTCCAATGGTCGAGAACCCTTTCAGTAACAAAATGTTTCCTAATATCCAGCTTAAACCTTCCCTGGTGCAGCTTGCAGCCATTCCTTCTGGTCCTGTCACATATCACCATGGAGAAGAAGCTGTCCCACTCCTCGCTCCAACCTCCTTCCAGGTAGTTGTAGAGAGCAAGGAGGTCTCCCCTCAGCCTCCTCTTCTCCAGACTAAACAACCCCAGCTCCCTCAGCTTCTCCTCACAGGACTCGTGGTCCAGCCCCTTCACCAGCCTCATTGCCCTTTTCTGGACACACAAGATCATGCAAGATAACCAAAAGCCAAATGGCTCATGTATGTTCTGATACCTTCATCTCAGTGTTTATAGGGTACAAAATAACTCCTCAGAAAAAAAAAAAAAAAAGGAAAAGCACAGAGACATCACAGCTTTAGGAATCTGACATTTTTACAAGTTCACCCATCGTAAAGAAAACACCTGAACTTAAAGTCTCAAGCCCATTTCACTGGGGAGGAAAAAGGCTTAAATCATTATACCTGTAAATGTTGCAGAAGCCTAACAGGCCCACTTACTGGTTCATAATCTGCTGACATAGACACTGTAACCAACATTAAATGTCCCAAGACAGTGAAGAAGTTCTCCTTTAAAGAGCTCTCATGCTGGGAGAATTGTTTCCTAAACAAGCCTGACAAGAAGAGGAATGGCAGGAGCTAGTAGCTAACATTAGGCATGCCTGTCTACTTGGATGCATCTTCAAAAAGCTGAAGTGTTTCAAGCAAGATGTTTCTTCCAAACAAGGACAGAGTTACCTTCTTCAACAGCTGCTCAACTTCCTGCATCTGTGCGCTACGATCAGTGACGGACACTTTTGCATACTCCTGTTTTTTGCCCAGCCTGCTCTTCCAATCTTCTTCACCACTCTTCTTTAGCAACGCCAGCCTAGAAGAAAAACCATGCCAACAGGTAGCTTTAAACACTGTACTGCCTGTTATCCTCAAAAGCTGCCCTTAGTGTTTCACTAATGCTGCATTCAAGAGAATGTGGAATTAAGTTTTCTAACATCAGCGGCAGTTATTGACATTTCATATGCATATACAAAGCTTACAAACGAACACCAAGCCTCTACTGAACAGGTTGAATGGGAATCATCTGTCAAAACACAGACATCTAGATCTGAGACAGGCGTCCCAGTCAACGTGCACAGTCAGCGGAAATTGCCAGTGTAGTCAAGGGGAGGCCAAGGCACAATGCAGATCATCTTGGAGTAGGCATAAAACCAGGTTTAGATTAATTACTGGGTTGTTTTCCCCCTCCCTTCCTTCTGTTGATAAGGCACAGAGAGTGACTAGGTCAAAGATGGATGCTGGTGCTGGAGATGTCCAAAGTTAATAAGATGAATCCTACCTTTGGTCTTTATCGTACTCATTAAAAAAAAGATTTAAAAAAGTATTTTCTTTAAAACCCAAGAACAAAGAAGTCTGTTCAGCAGGCACCCACCAATTGGGTCTCATCAGGCACATCAAATGACAACTCTGCAGTTACTACTCTCACTACAGCTCCAGTTACTGAGGTTACTGTTGGACTCTTGGGGAATGACTTCGTATCTCCCCGCTTAGCTCAGGCATTGCTGTGACACAAACCAGTAGTACCAATGCACTGGTGACTTGGTGTTAACTATACTAAAGCTGAGAAATCTATCAGCAAGATTCAGCTTGTTTAAAGGATGTCTTACATTTAAAATTTACATTTACTCGGGTAAGTAGGATCATTTTAAAGTGCTATTTCCTAACCTGAGGAAGATACTGAATACAGCAGAAAAGGACACTGACTGGCACCAGTGGGGACAGCAAGTAGATTTATCATTCTAGAATGAGAACTTACTTGTCCATACAAACCTTGAGGAGATTAGTTATGAGGGAAGGGGAAGTTAGTTAGGAATATGAGGTCTACACAGGCATGATTTTCAGCTTACCTTCCTAAAAAATTAATATTTGTATGAATTTTCTCGCTTTCAGAAACCATTCTTAGTAACCAATAAAATGTATATCTGCAATACTTGTGCAAACAGTGGCACTGGTCCACTAAATAAGTTTTATTTCAGTGTAATTTATTTCTTTAATCAGTAAGGATTATACAAAACCCTCAACCCTATTAATATTTGAACAGGTTCAGCAGTTAAACCTATTCTGATCACAAGATACAGAGGTTCCCTTTCAGAGATGCGATTACTGCTACCCTCACAGAAAGTCTTGTCTTGAAACTCTGAGGAGAAGGAAAGGGTAGGATGGAACAGGTCCAACCAGAAGCCAAGTTTCAGGCAGCTGCTTCCTGCAAAAATCCAGGCGGGTGCAACTAGGCCAGTGACCTATTCAAGGATGACCAACTGGTCCTCACGCAGCCATTTGAGAAAAACTGAGAATGCAGGAGACAGTCAATCCACAGAATACAATGGCAGTAAGAAAGTTAGTATTCAAGACACAGGTTACTTCCTCCTTTCCTGCCCAGGCAGGCAATGCTGGCAGGCTTCACATTGCCTGGTTGCTTCATACCTCACAGCACAGGATGGGTAAGGGTGAGAAGGGCTCACAATAAGGAGTTGAGGCCTCGGTCATTGTTTCCAGAACGTATACAAGATTTCATTGCCCAGAACTAATCTTCTGGAGTGCATCCATGCATGTGTGAAACTGCAGAGGAGACCAAGATGGGACTGAATTGTCACCATGCAGTTGAGTTATCTTCAGTAGTTATGTTCTCTCAGGTCAGCTTTGCTTAGAAATGATCTATGATAACTGAAGCTGGAAGGCACTGTGGTCAGTTTTGGCCTAAGAGGTGATTGTTTTTATAAATGTCTATATCTGCTCAGCATAACAGGCAGGAAAAAAATCCTTTTTTCTCAGCCTGACATTGCCACGGGGTATTTGCCCTAGACCTTTGCCTCAAACAGCTTGGTTGATCAGGAGGAGAAAAACCTGTAATTCAAAGAATGCTTCCGTGTCTTTTTGTTTTCTCCTCTGTCATAAGGATAGATTCATACTAGCCATCCACTCCTCCCCTGTATATGTAATGAAACCTATAGTAAGAACACACTTTTGTCTGTTTTGAGCAATGAAATCACCACTTAAAGAAACTTGTGTGCCCTACATGCCACTGAAAACTTCACTGCTGTGTAAAACCTACAGCCACGCATCTGTTTCGAGTGGTGGTAACAGCAACAAAGCCAGGCAGCCCTGACTCAGCAACAACTGGAGGGGATCCTTTTGTATGAATAAAGATGCAGGAACTACGGAATTATTTCACACAAGTAAGACCACCAGCTCAGTAGCTTAATTTAAATTAGATTTTTTTTAATTTAAAGCAGTTGATTCTGTGGAAAGTCAGGCGTGCTGTCTATTAGCTTCATGGCACACCTCTAGGTTTCCACTTTTGATAAATAATGAGTAATCATTCGTTATTCACTTTCACAGTTTTATTCATACTGCTTTTGCCTCCAGAAGTTCCTTTTCCAATGTGCAAAAAAACCCCAAACCAAACCAGTTTTACTCTATTCTTGAAAGAAAACAAATGCTTTTTATATATTCACCCATCTTTGACAGTTTGCTCTGCATCCTTCTTCCACCTGCTACTGAGATAGAACCATCTGCCATCAAGATAGAATGATCATCATCCCAGAGGTGTCGGGATGGGTTCAAAGCAGAAGCTTTCACAGCTGAAGGCAAAATGTGGGACTGATACTGAATGGAAACAGAAAGAAGATTTGAACAATGGCTCTGCCTAAACGCAGAGCACAGCATGAAAGGCCTTGGCAGAAGTCCTGGCATAAAATGTCAAAAAAGACATCTTTCTTCTGTGGCAGCATTTTAGTATCTTAGCTGCTAGTGTTACCCTTGAGATAGATCAAACAGGACACAGGCTTGGCTGTGTCTCCATTGGCTGCACCTGACCAGTTCTTTTCAGCTAAATCATAAATCCCGAAGGCCAATATAAGTAACTACAAAAAGGAAGCTGACTATTTAAGAGTGCATAAATTCACTACAGTGGGGACTAAGCTGCATTAAAAAAAAAAAATGTTGTTCTGGTGTTCATACATCAGAGGTTGAAAATTTAGTTTAAGCTAGGTTCTTCCTGAGAAAGAAAGAACGCTGGTAAAGAGGTGCACCAGAAATTAGATTTATCTGCAGGTTTTTTCAAATGGTGACTGTGTCATGCAGCTGACTTCTAAAGTGGAGCTGCTAGGGTGGCCTTCTAGCAACTTTGGTCTCCATAAATGTACAAAGATGAGCGGTTACACGCAACTGATGCGCCCTTCAAAGTCTTCCAAGACATTCTCCTTCCTGAAGAACAAGACAATTAAAAAAGTTTTCTACCCCTTTATATATAACACATGGCCCTGGCTGCCAAAAAGAGAACGCAGTCAAAACTACCCTAAGATATAAACCTTTGCTCCCTCTCACCTCCAAGCTGAGTTTTTGATGAAGAAGAGAGGATAGGTGTCTTTCTTCCTTGACAAATCATGGTTTTCATTCTTCCATATAATATAGGTAATTCTGAAAATGCCAGGCATGCACTCACTCCACAAGGATAATATTAGTTCAGTGAACTAAGTCTTTGTGGAAAATCACTTTTGTCCAGACCAGCATTGGGCATTCTGCCCAAATATCATTACATCTGTGGAAAAGCTGTTCTTCCATAAGGTGAAAGAATGTCTGACACAGCCAGAAAAATCCACTGGATGAGAAGATGAAGTTAGTGAATGTAAAAGGGAAAAAAAAAAATTAAAAAATTCAAAGTGTAGTAGTTAATCGTTAGCAGAAATGTTCTTTGAGGTTTATGGATACCTGGCATCAGCTACAGCCAAGCAAAAGAAAATGACTGGTTGTAGGTTTTTAATTGTGGGCCAAGAAGTAAACTACTGTGGTATTTTGGAAAGCTAAAACATTTTGATACCAGCTCTGCCATTTACAGACATTTGCGCCATCAGCATATACAAATTCCTGACAAGACAGCAGGTAGTTTCTTTTGTCAGCTTTGGGACTGACTGGACAGTCTTGGAGGCCCAACGAAAGCGATTCCAGATTGTCAGTGTGACTGACAGCCTTTAACATCAGTTCCTCAAGAGATCAACTCAACTGAAGTATTAAATTTAAGACTGAAGCAGCTGCTAATACTCAGATCTTTCCTTCCCTCCAACTTCCCTTTCCCCACCAGGACCATGGAAGGCAGATCATTTACCACCTATAAAGCAGAAGTTACTGGTCTTAAACCTTACGTGCCCAGAGAGTTGACCTGTTTGCAGAAGGGGGGATGGGAGGATGAAGGCTGCTTTAAACAAAACAATAACCTGAAAAAGGTAAGTACATCCTTCTGAAGGGGGTCTAAGACTGCACAGCTGTTCCAGCTGCCCCTGCACCACTCTTTAAAGGGGGTAACGTGGAGTGCAGATGCTCTATAAATGAGGATGACTCACAGACCTCCTAGAAATACATGAATTAAAGAAGCATGCTTTGGAATCACGTTTAAACAAAATAAAAATGGTTAGGAGTTCCTAACATCTCTCCTGCCTCACCAAATATTTTTACGCTGTGAAAGTTTAATCAAATGGCTATTTTTATTTATTGGTTCTTCTTTCACCACAGAAAAACTAAAGTAAACATTGGCCTATTTGTCAACCTGAAGCAAATAATCATTATTTTAGTCACTGCACTGCTACCAGATCCTTTTCAGTTTGGGACTGAGTTTATACTCTTAAAGTTTTAATAAATCAGAATGACTTTTACAAGTACTACAGCAGCTATTGAAGCTGCAGCCATGAACTCTTACTGTCCAGACAAGCAGAGAACAGTTACCATTTTATTTCAGATCAGAATGATCGTGCATTGGAAAAAATATTTCTAATACTCCCATAAACCTGTCCAACTTACTACCCTTTTAAAAATCCCTAGAGTAAGTTCTCAAGAGTCAAAATGGCAACCACGTATTTCTGGAGTAGAGAGGGAAACGTCACAGAGTCCGACCTCCTTGTAGTCAGCTCATTTAAAAGAACTTCCAGAGACCAACAAAAAAAGGCTTTTAAACAAAAAACAAACAAAAAAAATCATAATAATAATTTAAAAAATTGCATTATACCTGTTGTAACTGAAAGCAGAACCTGAGGAAGTATACTGAGTATATCAGTCAAAATGGAACTAGAACGTGTAATTTTACAACTTTCATTTTCTGCACTACTTATTGATTATTCAGGTGGCTCTTTCAAAATCAGATTATCACATTCTCTTGAACAGTAATTCCCATTCACCACCATCTGCTTTATAAGCATGTCAGGCAGATTAGCTGCATGTTTCAGCTGTTAGTATTTGACATCTAATAAAGCCTAATAATCACCGCTTAGCTTTTGCAGAAATAGGTTTAAAGCTCCTTTTTACACCATCAGCCTAATAACTGTATTTATAGAGATCATTAAAAAAAAAAAAAAAAAAGTGAAATTTAAGTACCTTTCCTTAATTGACATCGTTTTGCTGGAATTATCAAGGGCATCCTCAGTTGTTTGCGCTTTGTTCTCGCCAACAGAAAACATCTCACAGGAATTCTTGTGAAATTTGCCTTCCAAGTGTTCGGAGAGCTCCTGCAGCCTACAGGATGCTGCAGCTGCTGATCGTGAAACTGTCCTCATTGCTGATGTGCTGGAGAGTTCAGAAGCAGGCTCAGCGTGCTCTGCCCGTTCGAAAGAGAAGTGCTGAATTAGACTTAGTGCTATTCTCAAACATTTTTTTACATGACCGACACCAATCCGGTTTTTAACATTCGAATCACACGCTATCCTAACCAGATGAACCGTTTCTGGCTGAGCTGGAGTAGAAAGATTAATGGTGCAGTGCTATCTGCTGCACAGACCGGCCAGTTGTGACCGGAGTTCACGGAGTATCGTGCTCAATGCACAACTCCAGGCTTCATATGGATGGGGCACAAACTGCTGCTCCTGTCATCACAGCAACAGGGAAAACAAATGGACAGATGAAAGTGAGAGGAGAACAAAGAGTTAGGGGAAGAGAAGCAGACAGAAATTAAATAAGAAATTTAACTTCTTGGTAAATCAGTTTGATGCATAGTAGCATATAGGGAGGACATTTAATATCTTAAAAAAAGGTATTACTTTCTAGGAAGGTGTTGGGGGCTTTTTTTGATTTTGGTTTTTTCAAGCAGCAATTAAAACAGTGGAAAAACTGCCTTGAGGAAAAATAAATGCACCATTATAGCTATCCTTAAGGAAATGTAAGTGATCTTCACTTTTCTTTGTGAAATTCTACAAGCACAAAACCCCTCTGGTCCATAACTGCTCCTGTTGTGTCCCAGTCTCCACCTCCCCTGCAGTCATAGGATGGAGAGGATGAAAACAGCTTTTGAGGAATACAGGCAGAACTGTACCTTCCTTCCTAAGCCTGTTCAAAGACCATTAAATTTAAAAAAAATTAACTTCACAGGAAGAAGACAAAAATGCTTCTAGCACTACAAGGTACTGTGGTCCTGTACTCCATGATAATAAACCAGAAAACTAATATAATATCCTTCTAAATCCAACAGAATAGAAGGACAAATTCAATGACCAAACTGACTGATTATTTCCCAAGCACTTTATTTAAAGATGGGTGAGTTTACTTATGAAGTTTGATTTATGCTGTGCACATAGAAATGTAACTGCTCTGAGAATTACTTGATTTATATTTCATTACCACACTGGAGAGAAAATAATAGTAGTTTTGCAAAATTAGTTATCTGAAAATTATCCATTACTAGCTAAATATCTACATATGTAGTTAATACAGAACTATATATGCACAAGAAGGCAACAATTAAGAGCAGACACTTGAGCCAGAGCAGCAAGTTTAGTTTGTTCAGCATTTTGGAGGGCAGAGGCAAGAGCAAAAGAAGAAAGGATAAATTTGAGCTTCAGCATATAATACCAAAAGAAGAAAGAAGTTCAAAGTAAGAGCATTTGAATAAAACTGAGCCATCTTTAAAGGCTGAAGAAGTGAAAAAAATAACAAAAAGGAAGCTGTATCTGCAAAACTCAAGATTTCACGTGTCGTTCTCTACTTTTAAGCAGTGTTAAAAAAAAAACCAAAGGAAACATAACCAGCCTTGATAATGCTTGAGATGAAGATGTTTAAAACTAGAGTAACACCAACAGCGAGTATACACTGCACCTCTTTGCAAAGCCTTGCTTTTCAGAACACCTTCCAAATCTGCCTTTAAAGGACAGGCCTTCCCTGACTTCCCATTTACCTTGCATGCCAGTATCAATTTCCTTCTGTTCAAAAGGCTGAAAAAGTGCTTGTGAACTAAACAGTTCCATGCTGCCCTTCCTCAGGAAGCTGTACGTTGTCTCTTTATGGTAGTCTCCTGTTTTTTCAGGAACAGGATGTGTGGTTTCTTCCTCAAAGGAGCTGTACTTTGTCATTTCATTAGCTTCATGCGCTAGAAACCTCTTTCTCTCTTCTTCCTGCTTCTTTGATGCTCTTTTGCTTTCTAGCCCTTCCACTGAGGACTGCCACTGTTCTGACTTCTGTGCGCGTTTGCCTGAAGAGTCCAAGTTTTCTGCTGAAGAAGGGAATCTCAAATCAGCTCTAGCAGCAGCGTTCACGCTTCCATCACCAGCTGGCTTCACGTGCAGGTCCCCGGCATACAACGGAGAAAGGGCAGATGCCATCGTTGAAACTGATGTTGCAACTGCAGTTGACAGGGGAGTAATTTTTCCACTTTCATTTTGTACCTATGAATAAAAAAAGTAATTAAATAATAGTAATAAAAAAGGATGTAAAAGCTCTGAAATCATCAATTCCCCAAGACAAGTCTGTTTATGTCAGTACTTCACGTGTGTGCTTCTGTACAAATATAGTGCTCTACAAACACAGACTAAAAACAGATAGGGAGAGCAAGAATGCCCCTGTAATTTGGCTGCAGATGGATTATTCCACCCAGGGAAGAAACAACTGCATGTGAACAGCAGCATCTTTAGTAACGAAGGGGTGTGTGTGTAGCATGCAACACGACGTTGTGTCAGAGCTCCGTGGAAAGGGCTCATACTGGTATGGTACTGTGCAGCACTGGGGAAAGAAATTAGTTCAGGTTCCAGACACTGGATGACATGCCATGTGCCTAGGCTAATCATCTCTGCATCTCAGCAGGACTAATTAGCCTTGGCACAGCTCTGCTCTGATACGGTTATGCAGCTTCCAGCTCTGGAGCTAGATCAGTGCCAGAGAGGACCGCTCCGTGCTGTCCTATATAGGGCAGGCATTCCTGATGCTTCTGACACATAAATCACCTTCGCCCAGGACTGGTAGCCTAAAGACTTTCTTCAAATATAAACACTGGCTGTCATGTAGACCTCTGAGCAAAGTATTTGAATCTAAGAAGCATATTAAGGAAAAACTCCAAATTTGCTTTGCTGGCCCCACCAGTGGAACAATCATTGCTTCTATTCCTCTAATACAAAAATTTTATCATTTTCTTCCTAGAGACAGTTAAGATGCAAAATTTTTCTGCAACACAGAGCTTGGCTTTGTCTTCTCCAAAGGAGACAAAAACTGTGAAAGATAATGACAAACATGCCTTCAAAAACATAAGGAGAGGTTCTTTGGCTTTTTTTTATTCTTTTGTTTTTGTTTGTTCTCTTTTTAAGTGCAGGACTAGTGAACATCATGCAAAAGGAATAGCCAAAAATCACACCAGTAGGAGGAAAAAACTTTAAAGGCACATGCAGATTCCATGAAGCATGGACAGCACAGTCATGCACCAAAACAGTCATGGGAAGCGAAGCAAAGAATACCATGTTAGCTCAAAAATTCCAAAGAAAGATTGAGAAAATAGTTACCAGTTTACTCTTTTTCCATTGCATCTATCAGAATTAGAAATTTAGAGGAGATCAGCAAAGGGATTTCAGCTTTAATTACAAGATATTTACATGTGGACTCTGTATTTTGGCAATGTAACCTCTAGTTACCTATTTTGATACCTTTCTTTTGTTTCTTCCTAGGAAAAAAAAACCTAACTACCTCTCAAAAGATCTCAATACTCCAAATGAAGAGTTCAGCATAGAAAGTCTTTGTGAAAATACACTGCCATTGAACTTGGGTCAGAGTTAAGTCTGGTTTCTTTTGCTAAGTTCACAAAGAGATGACGAAACAAACTTCCTCTGCCTTTCCTTGCTTGAAGAGCAAGCTTGTTCTGTAAAAGTCTGACAAACTAACGCGACTGTCACTTCTTTCCAATCTGCTTCACTCATTTCTGTCAATCACCAGGCCCCCAAAACAAGTTAGTGACACAATCATTAAAGAGGCCAGGCTGTGACAGTGGGTGGCATGTGAAAAATGAATAGCAAGAGGACTATGTAAGGTCTGGAAATATTGCTAAGATAAATTTGCCAAATACTTACTACTTCATGCTTAAGTAAAGTTGGCATAAAGTACAACAAAATGTACAGCTTTGCACCAGTATGGTTAGAGAAATCCTGGCTTCTAATATTCTATTATTATCATATGGAAAATGCATAATCATGAATAAAGCATATAGAAAGAGAGGGGCAGGAACTTTCTAACACTCAGACTGATCCAAATCCCTGCAAATACGACATGCATCCAGTTGTGCTACGCTGCTAAAGTGATTTCCTTCAAAGCTGTAATACTAAGGGACTGATGTTTCTACTGTTGTGAACATCAGCTCTACAAGACCACTGCTGGGCCATCTCATGCTCAAACGCCATTCTTTTGTGGTTCCAGTTATATGAAGGATGCCAAAACAGGAACTTCAATTCCACTTAATTAATTTTAAATCGTTTTAAATACTTTTATTTTGACCATGACTTTCTGAATTTCTACAGTATTCTGCTTTTAAGGAAAAAAAAATAAATAAAATAAAATCAATGCCCCCTCCAAGAGGAAAATGATGGAATATGTCCTGACTAATAAGGGAACTAGATAGTGCTTTCAGGGAAGAGTCTGAAAGTTGCATGTGACAAAGCTCCAAAATTTCATGAAAATACACCTAAAGCACAATGATAAGTATCACAGTTTTCACCCTTTTGGTCAGGAATTTACTTTTAGAAAACATGTAATATTTGTGAAAGGCACAGCATGAGCTAGTGAGGGTGAGGAAGAGGATGTACTCTTGAATTACCTACGGAAAAACACATCAATGAAGTTGAGCATTTCAGAGGATGTTGTTCCTCAATGTCAGGAGACTGCTTCCCAACAAGCTTTCTCCTGTGAATGTCGTGACCATGGTGTGTAGCTCAGAGCAGACAAAAGGCCAGCATCTTACAGCATCTTACATTATCTTACACTGAAGCTGTTTTCTCCATGGAAAACAAATGAAGAAGAGCTAAGATTGCACTTACCTGCTCAACTTCTCCAAGAGTGACTGGCTGAGTCTGGTAACGAGCATTCATTCTCCTGTGCCTCATATCTCCTCGACCTCTTGTGCAGATGGCTCTGGATACTGGTTGAGACAGTTTGTTAAACAAAGCCATCTTTTCTGCCAAACTTAAGGTGGAAGAATCTGGTTCATCAGACTGATCTTGCCCCATCGCCTCTTTGGCTGCTCTTATCTCTTCTTTAGCTAAAATTTTTTGGTGTGCTGATGCCTGCAAGCTGAGGAAACAGAACTGGACATGAGTTTTGAAGAAGCCGTTGTGAAGTTTTACAACCTCGACCAGATAGAAGCGGAAGAACTGCACATGAAGCACAATAGCCAATGTCATATAGCAGCTTAAGTGGTTATGCAGTGGTTCAACATTGGCATGATGAATTCTAATTCCACAGCTGAAGACTGAAAAAAAAAAATGTTAAATTTTCAGTCACAAATTCATTTGATTAGGACACAACAGTTTTTCAAAAGGGGAACTTAAGATCGAAGAGAAACATTTCAGGCCAGTCTCTTTATATGGAATACAGAGCTACAGAGAGACATTTAAGATGCCTGCTGCAGAACAAACACAGGTCCTACAGTGCAATTTACATAAAATTCGATTTTATTAGAAATAATTTGTGGAGCACATACAATAAAGAGATTTGGAAAGATGGATTTAATCTCCAAGTTTGTGTTGCTTTTCGGTTAGCATAAATTGTAATGCCTTTTATAATTTGAAGTGGAATGGAAATCAGACTGTCTTTTGAGTTATCAACAATAAAAAATAGTTTTGAAATATACTCCATCAATTTGGAAGATTTTTTGACCAATGCTGAAGGCAGACGCATTCCTCCATAAAAGCTGTAATTGAATTTGTCTCTACAATAATGTATTTTATTTACCTCTACAATAACAAGATTTTATTTACCTCTACAATAGTATATTTTATTCACCCTCAGGCACATTTATGGCATTTAGTAGGGTGGTTTCCCTTTTTTGTTTTCCTCCTGTTGTGGTCTCTGCTAAAATTCTCTCATTCAGAACAGGCAAATAGTATTCTGTAACTTTACCTATAGGTGGTGCAATTTCTTTCCTTTAATTTTGCAAGCTAAAATACATGTAGAGACAGACAAAGAGGACATGTACTGCTTGTGAAATCAAGCACCCAGCTTTGGTACTTTCATCTCAATATTACATTACTGTATAAAAAACCCGTACAAGAGCAAAGAGGGTTCTGCTAGGTTTGCTGACATGCAAATTCATTTCTTTCACATAGAAGAATATGCTTCTAGAACAGGGTAAGTGTGGTTAGAAAGGTCCTGAAAACAGGTGCTTGACAAAAAAAAGAAGCTGCACTGTTTTATCATGCAAACATAAATGAAGTGGACAAAATGTTTTAAATACTCTCGAGACAAGTATTGACTTGACACATTGAAAAGGCAATCAAGACTTTAAAGATGCATCTGCTATTGAGGAATCTTGTGCTCCATGTAACATGCATGTTTATCCCCCCCAGTACCTGATAGGTTGTACAGTGCTCTTAACTACAGTGGGACTAGGTACTCTTGTCACTACTGTGTGGGTATTCACAGAACGTGAAGCAGGGGTAGATTCACTTTAAAGAATTGCCAAGGAGGGAAAATTCACAGGGAGAGAGAAGAAAAAAGCATTAAGAAAAGCAATACATTAAGTGTTAACTACAGAAAAGACCAAAACCAAAACAAAACAGAAATAAAAACAAACAGCAATGATTTTTAGTTAACTGAGTTATCTGCTGCAACCTTTGCAAAATAACTTCAAAGTATTTGAAAGAACTTAAAACTCAGAGGAGCAAACAAGTTGTCTCAAAGTTACTCATTACCCGTAACATTAAGCTATCTTTTAGTAGATCATGAAAGCATCCATTCGCTGTAATTTTCCCCCAAAATGACTTTCCTTCCTTTGGGAAAATTCCATGATGTACGACCAGAGTGCAAGAAATGCATTTCCAAAAAGTACATTTGAGATTTCAGAGTGTAGAAGGTTTCCCCCAACACAGAGACATTCCGTAAGAAATTGTACAGATTTCCCTCAGTGCAAAGTATCTCCTTCATTTGAGTGACAAACCAATGCTTTGATTTATCTCGTTTACTTAACTTACAGGTTCATAAACCTGCTGTGAAATTACAGTTCCTACAAGCGATGTTTTACTAGTCCCTTTACTTCTAAAAAGGAATTTCAAGATAGTTTCCCCTCTGGTTCTCTGGAAGTTGGCCCTTAACAATCAATGGAAAGGTAAGCACCACATGTATGGGACCTAATCCCAGATTTAAAAGCAGAAACCGAAGTTAGAGCCAAGAGATGGGCAAGACTTACGTAGCTGCGATGACCACTTCCTCGCTGGTGATGGGCTGCGTGTGCGATCTATCCTGCAAACGCCGCAGCCTTCTCTCTACTGCTGAACTTCTTGTGGGTGGTTTAGGAATATTTTTCATTTCAAATGATTTTTCCATTTCCTAAGAGGACGCACGTCAGACTTAGAACCACGGAAGACAAGTTCTAAAACGCTACTTTCTTTTCAGATTTCTCGCATGCAAAGTAAATTTCACAAATGGGCATCTCTCAGTTAGAAGGGGGTTGTAATTGCACAGCAGGTGGCAAAGAGTTAAAACTATCCACACATCTCTCTAAAGGACATTAAAGAAGGCTTTAGAGCAACAGGTCTACTTATATAGGTAGGTGAGGTGAAGTAAAAAAACAAGCTTGGACTTGGTTACCTGCATTACACTTCATTCTAATGCACTTAGGGTTCTTCAGCATCTTGTATATGAAAAGCTTACCTCAGCCTTCTATTAACAAAATGTAAGACTTACTCTAAAAAGCAGCCTCTTTGCAGCTACACTTAGTTTGGCTCGGTCATCCAATTTTTCTTCGTCTACACAAAAGGAGAAAAAAATAGTAGGACACTGAATGTGATGAATCAAGCTCAAATTAAGTGCAAGGGTTTTTTTGACTAAATGACTTCCAAGCTCCTCAAAAATCATGTTTTACTAAGACAAGAAACACCACCAACTAAAAAAGCTGGCTGTTACTCCCTTTCACAAAAGACTTTGCACAAACAAAACTGTGTAAACTTTACTTGTATTTACACGCATTGCATCAGAGGAAAATTCTTAACAGGATTTGAGAACAGAGGGCTTGTCTTCAGGACAGTTCATGCGCTTTCAAGTTATCCAAACAACCTTTTATTCATAATCAAACTTATTATATTAGTCTATGATAACACATAGACTAAGAAAATAATTAGACTGAAAGACTGTCTTGTCATCCTGCTGTACAGAACTTCTCTTTTCTACTAGGTGACCATACAAGATGGGTGTCTCCTGGAAGCGGGTTCTTCTGACTACCACTTTGTGTCCTCATTTTTCAGAGGCTCAACTGGTATCCTTAGGAGCTGAAATCAGCATCCTCCAGATCCAAGAGCCAGCATCTCAAAGCTGCAGAGAGTATCAGCTTTCAAATAGCATAAGGCATTAAATCTAAATTTAGCTACTCATGAGATTACCTACTTAATTTGTGCCAGACCTGCCGAGAGTGACAAGAGGGAAAGAGAAGCAAGATGGCAACTGAATTATATAATTTAATAACCAGCATCTTGTGACTTCCTTAGCTAGAAAACACATTACCTATATCAGTTTCATCTTATAGTAAACAGTCTTTAGTTATTAGTCCTGGAATAATGATTAAAATGTCTATTTTTTTTTCATTCTATCTAGCTTATTTATTGCCTAAATCAGAAAAAAACCCTCAAAAACAAACCTATGCTTGAAATCAAGTCCGTAGTAGACATGGCCCAAGGAAAATGGTACTTCAAACATATTATAAGTAATGATAGTTACTTTTGAGTGGACTTTGTTTTGCATTATCAAGTAGTTCTTCGGTTTAAACAAAACCCATCTGCTCCCATTTCTTTATTAAAAAATATAATAGAAAAATATAATAGAAAAAGTATAGTAACAAACCTTCAGCAGCTGGTATTTCCGCACTCAAAATTGACCTAATGAAAAATTATCAAACAGAAAGAAGTTAGTTGGAAACGAGGCATCAAAAATCAAATTCAAACTCCCTCTGAAGTGGCAGGACCTCAAAAGTCTTAAGAGTGGGATCTATTTTTCGAGTTTCAACAGTTTCCAATTTGCCATCCTTTAATAAAGCAGAAAGGCAAGCAACTGCAGCCAAACTTAAACACCCTAAAGGAAAATGATTTCCAGTTCATTTTACAGAAGATAATAGTCTAAGGTTTGCTGCCAGCTCTTTTAACATAAAATATGTAGCTTTGGTTGTTTACAAAGAAAAAAAAAGTAAATGATAAAGCAGAGTAGATGGAAAGGAAATTCTTTACATAAAACCAAAAGCATTTATCATTAGACAGAACCAGACAGCGGAGATATTTTATGATGATTCACTGTTCACCATTTTACGCGGGGGGGAACTTCCAATGAATTGGCTTTGTCAGCCGTGTTTTGGTTTTTATTTTACAAGAAGCTACAACAAACACCTGATTCTTTTTTGAGGAGCAACAGTAACCTTGTAAAATGTTTGTTCATTTATCGGCATAAAGTCTCTTCATCAGCTTGTTCACGGCTCTGCCTGCACCAGAACGCTACAAAGAGCTACACACGTGCCTACCTATCTGTCTCCTTTCGTTCTGCTGATGTTATAGGTTGAGTTTTAAATCTCTCAGAAGTCTTTCTATTTTCACCAGGAGTGAAATAGCGCCTCGGCCTTCGGGGCCCTCTTTCACGGTCACCATTGGCGGACAAAGCGCTACCTGCCGCTGACATCTCAAACTGAGATTCGCTTTTGAACCACACGATAGAAAGCGCATAGAAAAGAAAAACAGGAGAGAGAAGTAAAGCACAGGTGGTAAGTATCTCAACAATTCATCAGAGATCACTCTGCATGCTCCTCCGACAACATGCGGACGTATGCATTCCAGCTACCCCACATCACAACTTGCACGAGCGAGCAGAAGCACAGAAGCGGGGTTCAAACCATCTCAGCCTCCGGTACACACTGGTGAAAGCTAAGCTGTGTGCTTTTAAGTGCGGAACACAACTGCTGTTGAGTGGGTGTAATTTTTTGCCAAGGGACGTGCAAGCTTCACACGAAAATACGTCTGAAATGTCACCTACAGTTCTGTTTTCTTGTGGGCATTAGCGGTCTCCAGAAAGACATTGCGGAGCTGGGCAACAGAGACTTTTGTGTCAACCATGCCAATCTCACCATTTGGCGCGTTTGCTTCCACGCTCTCCTTACTTTTAAAAGCTTCTAGCTTAGGAGCCACGGCATAGTCAGACATTGAGCGAGTCAGGACTTTATGCTTTGCTGTCGACACTTTCCGAACAGGAGCTTTTGCCTTGGCAGGCTGCGTCACAGACCCGCTCTGTATGTACATAACAGCTTCACTCCTTTCTATATTCTCAGGGGTCTTAAACGGCTGCTCAGGAGCCTGCCTCTTATTGCATTCCAGCTCTCTCTGAACTTCGGAGTTGACTTTCAGCTTGCTCGTGAAAGGGGAACTCCCCCCAGAGGTATCCAAATCTCCTCCTCCAAAGAGGCCTCCGTGGTTCTTCCCTTGCTTGCGAATCTCAGATGGCAAAATCGGTCTTCTGCCTTTGGAAGCCTGTTCACCCTCCGAGGAAGCTTGTTCGTCAGGCTTTACTTCATAACCAAGCGCCTCTTTCTTTCCACCCTCTGATGCGGTGGCTGCTGACGATTTTGTTAAGAGGCCAACGTTGTCTGGTAGTAGGAGGCTGCCAACAGAGATGTTTGCTGGTTCTTCTGCTGCCATCAGCTGAGCTGTGTGAGCAATGCCAGCAGGCTGAATATAGCCATGTATTGGTTGGCGGACTGAACTGGCAGGCTGATTTATAACCCTATCAAAGGCAGACGTTTCTGTCTGAAGAGGCATGTAGTGGGCTGGCACTGGATGGGATTTTCTCTGAGATACTGTGTCTGTGACAAGTTCAGGGCTTCCACGAGCACTTTCCTCTTTCACCAGTTTCTCTCTAACTTTTACTCTTTAAGAAAGAAAAAGGATTAAAGCTGTGAACAGCAATACCCAATCCGGGAAGGAACACAGACAACCTACTGTGGGTACAGACAGCAACATCGCATTAAAACAGAAAGCAATCAATACATAAAAGAAAGCAACCCCTTCCTCCCCTTTGAATCTCAGTGGTAACGTTGCTCAAAAACAGTCAAGTGATTCACAGGCCCCTGAACATGCATGACTCCTGAGAAGGTAACTGAGCAAGCTCTGAAAACGTACAGCATGTCCCATGAGGTCACGGCTACGTTGGCCAAACAGCACGTACCCATAGTCTCAAACAAACAAGATTGCTTTTTATGTTATCGAAGTGTTGGATTCAGCATGGAATTGCAAATTCCATTCCCAATCATGTACGTAGTCAGATTTTTGAAGGTGTCTAAACACTGGGCAGCTTACATCAGAGCAAGATGCTGTTGCACTGGGGAAAGAGATGGAAAAAAAATACTTTGTTTTCTCTACCTAGCTCTTCAGATGTTGGGCCAGAGACTTTTTCACTTGTGCTTTTGTCTATCATATAAGACATCTAAAATGTAACATGTAGCGTAACCTGTTTCATTAAGTGTAAAAAAATTTGGGAAGTGCAAACCTTAAAGCCCAAAGTGAAACTATGGCATAGCTGCTGTTCTTCAGAGGGCTTGCAGGGGAGAAAAGGACTAAAAAAACCCAACCCAAACCCAACCCACCCAAACCAGACGTTGCTTTGAAACGCTTCATTACATTCTAACATGCAAAACTTACAGGAACATCCCCAAACGTTACCTTTCTTCAGCGTTATTTTCTAGAAACACTCCCACATCCATGCAGAACAGAGTCATACTCTACCTTTAGACAATTAATGCCCCTGCATTAACGGAAGGCAGGCACGTGCAGCCTTTGCTCTAGGGATACAACTGCAGGGAAGCTCTCCGGCAGTTTTAACGGCCACAGCGAGTGTTGGGAGAGCTGACAGGGCAAGCGTTTGTAAATATTCCACACACAGCATTACAAAAGACAGCCCTGCACTTCCTCCTCTCCCAAGTGGGTATACAAAATTATTTTAATTCTGAGAAAGGAGAGGAACTGAAGTATAACCAGAGACGAGCTCTTTATTTTGAAGCAATCCGTCTCAAAGTCCGGGCAATGCCACGCTTGCTGCCAACAGACTTGGAGGAGTTTATCAAAAAAGAGCAAGACTTAGTAAAAGGGAAAGGCAGTTGAATATCTGACAGAGTAATTCAGGATATCCAAAGCTCTCTGAAACACCAATCCTTCTAATATTTTGGTGTTTCTTATCTCTGATGATTAGTGCATTTACCAGGGAAACTTCTAAGTTACTTAGGCACAGAAAGTGTGTTCAGTCTGAAAAAGTGATTCTTTAAACTACATATATCAAGCATTCTCCAGAACACTCACACTGATGTTAGTAATGGGTTATGAAAACTAATCAGGAACAGAGAAAAGAGTCTTCCTGCAATGCTTCTCATGGTGGGCTAACTGTATGTGTTACCAAACTGGAAGAAAGCAGCTGCTCGGAGCTCTGATTGAGATCTTGCTTTACTTTTCAATATAATTGTTTTACTTCTCTTGTACCATCTCCTTTGGAACTCAAGGAGTTAATCGTAGGGAATGCTAAAATGGATTGGTGTGTGGTATGAAAATCAAGAGTACAAAGTGGCATAGAATAAAAAGCTGTAAAAATTAGTGGAAGCCAGAATGAGAGTAGCTGTGGAAGAAGCTGGGGGAATTTTGTACTTCTTCATCAAAATACCAGTTGGTCCTAAGGTACAAGAAAAGCAGATGCTTCAGAAAAAGTTTCAACAGCTGTTTATCCACAAGAAACAACGCTTTCTAACTTGCTGCTGTTAAAGGAAAATTAAAGCAAGTGTTAAAAGACAGAGGAAAGGGAAAGGAAGGGGAGGTTTGTAGTCTGATTGTTAGCCACACAGCTAAGTTTTATGATACCTGGAGGGCCAGCTGATAAGTGAAGTTGTCTCCCCTTCCGAATCTTTCTGAAGAAACCACTCAGGTTTTGCTTTCCCTGCACTACTACAGAAAATAGAACTTGAGGTGATTTTCGAGCTCTCAACACACGTCCCCCATTGCTCCTCCCAGTCTTCCCTCCCCGCTACTTTTTTGTTTGTTTTGTAATTACTCAATTACAAAGGACTGTTCCTGAAAACAAAAGCTCTGCACATTAATCAAACCGAAAGGTCATAAACTGTGAAACAGAGTATCATATTAATTCCACAAACATGTAAAAAGTGTTCTGAGCATTAAATACTCCGCAAAGGTAACGCTACCAAGCGTATGTTGCGCAGAATTTGAGAAGTGAAAGCAACTACAATCTTATTTTTGCCACTTGTCATTGCAGGTCAGTTGGAAGGGTTTATGTAAGGACACCTAGAAAAGTTGCTACAACTGCTCCTTTAATTTGCAGCTTAAAGTGGTGAAGGCCACTGGGTCCAAAATGAAGTAGTAATATGAATTGAATGAAGTTAAAGATTCAGATGGCTATATCATACTTTCTAAGCAATTCTCAGGAGCATCTGGAACCCCTCTTCCCTCTTGTAGCCCTGTATCACAAAAGCTTCAGAAATGTAAACCCAGTTAGCTCAAGTAAAACATGTTGGGTCACTGGGTGACAGAAAAAAGGAAAAGTTTAAAAAACAAAGTAACCCCCCCCCAGTTTGATCTTGCCCTGACTTTATTCCGTTTCCATTTGGGAGCTGAAAGCATAAAAAGGAAAAAGAGCAATGCAAAGTTTTAAAAGCCCTGAAGGAAAGGGTGTTTGCAGACTACCTACCTAACAAGATTACCAACTACTTTCCTAATGCCTACCTTCATCCACAGCCCCTCAGCAACAGCAGATCACATCAAATACTTTTAACTTTGGAAGCACAGCCTCTCCAGCCACACTATTATTTGCCAACTCCCCAGAGGTGACAAGTGTCCAGGCTGCTTTTCCATTACCTGTATCTACACCTGAATGAACTCTTCCCATTGCCGTAGAGCCATTTGGGATGAAAATCCCAAATTAAGCTCCAGGTCACCTACATCAAATGTTCTTACCTTTTTTTTATATATATAAAAATACCTGAGAAAGGTCAAACCCTTGACTGTTCTTAAGACAACAGTGCGTTTACTGCAAATAAGTTTAAATTTGCAAACTCACCTACAGCTGTCATCTAATCCAGATCAAGCTTAGAACAAAGGCAAACACTGGCTGTTAAAACACCTTTTATTTTTCCAAATGGCTTTGAATTCCTAAAGGAATTGACCAACTAGGAGGTAAAAACTTTTCAAAGGAGCTGTCTCGGTAGCAGGAGTTGCTTTGAAGCAAACAAACTTCCTTCTCCTCTCTTAATGTGTACTTTGGCACATTTTTATAGTGGGCATGGCCCAAGCAGCAATTACTTGCACTTGATCATTCATCCTTTGACGAAAGCAGTCAGAAGAGCATAAGTCATGTTTTGAATTGAATAATTTAGAGTTAATCAGCCGCTTCAGCAGCCGAACGTAGACAATGTCAAACGATACCTCCTCAGCACTTTGTTGTCTTCTCGGGGGTGGATAACAGGATTAATTATTAAATCTTCTTAGGTCTGAAGGCACAAAGCTTTCATATGCGTTCCAAAGCAAGCTGCATTTATTTTCCCTCTTGAACTCAGCAAACTTAAATTTAACAAACCCGATTTTGCAACCTATGGAAGACGGAACTTGACTTCAAAACGGCAGCCACCTGGAAAGCTGGCATCAGCAAACTGCTGTGTAAATGGCCTTACAGGAGCCTGCCACAGAGTGATTTGAAGCAGATTGTGTAGAAATCAGCAATAACTTCTTCACCAGGAAGAAAAAAGGGACAGGAGTTTCTGAAAGGTTATTCTTCAATCTCTGAATATCACACCAGTCGAGTACGCACCGGCACTGGAAGTCATCAGGGGTATTTAAAATGAAGAACGGGCTCTTGGCAACTTGGCCTTTAATATAATATACCACCCAATGCCTACACGTGTATCCAAACAAGAGACCAAATACTAAAGTTAAACTCTCGGCTGCTCGAAGAGGTACGCCACGTCTCTGTGGGTGCAGATGATTCCCTTCGAAAGATAAGACAGACAGGAACTGGGGGAAACTTGTTCTACGCACATACTGACCCCAAGCCCTGTCCAGAAAGACTCTGAAATCAGTGATACTGCAGTCAGCAGTTTGTATTAGGTTTTGACATATTCCTGCAATCACAGAATAGTTTGGGTTGGAAGGGACCTTTAAAGTTCAGCTAGTCTACTCCTCTACAGTGAGCAAGGACATCTTCCACTAGACCAGGATTATTAGATTACTAGACTCAGCTCCATCCAACCTGACCTTGAATACTTCCAGGGACTAAGCTTCTACCATCGCTCTGGGCAACCGGGGCCAGTGTTTCACCACCATCACTGTAAAACATTTCTTCCTTATATCTTGTCTGAATCTGCCCTCTTTCAGTTTAAAACCATCGCTCTTGTCCTGTCTCAACAGCCCCTGCTAAAAAGTCCATCCTCATCTTTCCTGTAGGCCCCCTTGAAGTACTGGGAGGATACAATATGGTCTCCCCAGAGCCTTCTCTTCTCCAGGCTGAGCAACCCCATCTCCTTCAACCTGTCCTCACAGGAGAGGTGCTCCAGCCCTCTGATGATTTCTGTAGCCTCCTCTGGACCTGCTCCATCAGGTCCATGTCCTTCCTGTGCTGAGGGCTCCAGAGCTGGACACAGCATCCAGGTGGGGTCTCACCAGAGCCGAGTAGAGGGGCAGAATCACCTCCCTCGACCTGCTGGCCACTCTTGATGCAGCCCAGGATACAGTTGGCTTTCTGGGCTGTGAGAACACACTGCCAGCTCGTGCCCAACTTTTTATCTACCACTACCTCCAAGTCCTTCTCCACAGGGCTGCACTCAATCCCTTCATCCCCCAGCCTGTACTGATAATGGAGATTGTTCCAACTCAGGTGCAGGACATTGCATTTGGCCTTGTTGAATGTCATGAGGTTCATCCGGGCCCACTTTTTGAGCTTGTCCAGGATGACATCCCTTCCCTTGGGTGTGTCAAGCGCTCCACTCTACTTGGTGTCATCTGCAAGTTTGCTGAGGGTGCACTTGATCCCACTGGCTGTCATTGGTTAAGATATCAAATAGTACTGCTCTCAGCATGCACCCCTGAGGGACACCACTTGTCACTGATGTCCATTTGGACATTGAGCCATTGACCGCTACACTTTAGATGCGACCATCCAATGAATTTCTTATCCACTGAATAGTCCACCCAGCAAATCCATCTCTCCAATTTAGAGACGAGGATGTTGTGGAGGCTCGAGTCAAAGGCTTTACAGAAGTCCAGGCAGGCGACAGCCATAACTCTTCCCTTGTTCACTGACATAATCACTCCCTCATAGAAGGCCACTAGGCTGGTCAGGCAGGACTTGCCCTTGGTGAAGCCATGCTGGCTGTCTTGAATCACCCCTCTGTCCTCTGTGTACCTTAGCATAGCTTCTGTTCCATGATCTTCCCAGGCACAGAGGTGAGGCTGACAGGTTGGTAGTTCTGGGGTCCTCCTTTCTACCCTGTTTAAAACTGGGTGCAATGTTTCCCTTTTTCCAGTCACCAGGGACTTCACCTGACTGCCAGGACGGTTCAAGTATCATGGAGAGCTGCTTGGCAACTACATCAGCCAATTCTATGGGCCCTGGGATGCATCTTGTCAGGTGCCACAGACCTGTGTATGTTCAGGTTCCTCAGGTGGTCACAAACCGCATCTTCTGTAACAGTGGGAGGGACTTTGCCCCACGGGTCCCTGTCTTGCAGTCCATTCACTTGGGAGTGGGAAGAAAGGTCAGAAGAAGAGTCTCAGTGTAGACTGAGGCAAAAAAAGTCATTGAGTACCTCAGCCTTTTCTTCATCTGCTGTTACCACCTTGCCAGTCTTGCTCATCAGGGGGGTACAGTTTCTTTGACCTTCCTTGTTTGGCTGACATACCTGTAGAGGCCCCTGCTTATCATTCTGTGCATCCCTTGCCAAGTTCAGCTCCAGCCGTGCCCTGGCCTTCCTGACCCCATCCCTACACAACTGGGCAGTGTCCCTGCACTCTTCCCAGGATCCCTATCCCTGCTGCCACTGCCTGGGCAGCTCCTTTTTGCCCTTTAGCTTGACCAGCAGGTCTCAACACAGTCATGCTGGTCTCTTGCCTGAGTTCCTACACCTGGGGATCAAGAGCTCCTGTGCTCTATGGAAAATGTCCTTAAAGATCTGCCAGCTCTGTTGCTGTTGCTTTTGCCCCACTCTCATTTGTTAGTATGACACTACTGCAGGGCAGGGAACTTAAAAGGGCCATACCACAAATGGGATGGAGATTAAACTCTGGAATTGTCCTAACATCAGAACCCTCCCCTGAAAACGGATCTTACCATTTCACTATCTGGAAATGGAGAACAACCAAGTCTCAAAGAAAGGAAGGCCTTGCAGAAGGGACCTCTCTCCAGTGCTTGCCAAACACAGCTGATCTTTTATGGTGTTTCACACAGCATTAGTTCTTGTAGGGACATAAAGCTTTTAACAAAGGAAAAGGCATGACCCCACTAAAACCAGTTTCCTTAACTATTTCTCTTCTGCGAAAACTTTTGCAGCATTTTTTATTCTAAAAAAAAAATAAAAAAATATAATAGATAATGCCTGAACTGGCAGCTTTAAAAAGGAAGAGATGGGATTTGTGAATGATTTGATAGTATCTTCAGCCTGCTCACTCTGAACTTGTAACTGGTTTATAGAACTGTATTAGGAAAAAAAAAAGCAAACCAAAAAAAACCCCAAACCAAACCACTTGTTAGCTAGAAACGAAAAAGCTTTAGAAGGAGATCTGAGTTCTCCACATTAAAAGCTAATCTGTGAAGGAGCAGGTTCAGGTGCCTCTGTAGCCAAGCATGCATCTTCACCAGGGCAACTGCCAACCCAGCAATGGTGCATGCAGCATGGCTTCTCCTGATCTGGAAGAGATAACAACCTAGAAGGTATTTCACTCTTGGGTGTCTCACTGGTTTCCCCTCACAGAAACAAGGACCCGGATAGCTTTAGGAGAGTAAAGGAAAATAACACCCCCTTTTTACACCACAGGAGACACATTCTTGGCTATAAAGTTTGATGGGCTACTCTCTTTGCTTTCATAAGGCTGAAAGCTTTGTCCTTTCCTTCACCTCATGAAAGAAAGAAAACAAACTGCCAAAGGTCCACTGCTCCAATATCCCTTCCTATCAGGCAGGAGTCAACTCCTAGTCAGCTCTGGTCTCAGCTGTACGGCTGACCCTGCAATGACTGTTTTCCTTACTGTAGTAGCAGAATTATGAGCTTAAAACATAAACTAAATAAGAAGGTACATCCTAAGTGTGTTGACTCACTTTCCCTCTGATGGTTTTTTGAAATGACAATATGCCTTTACAATTTTGGCTTAACTGGGGGAGTGCAATGACAGCTCATATAGCCACGTATCCGTGCAAAAGGTGAGCAGGTTTAGGAGTCACCTGAATGATTAAAAGCTATGAAAAAAAATAGTATTAAGAGACTACTACTGGTGTGCCCTATGCAATAAAGTGAAACAAAAAAAGCAGGTAAGTACATTTGAGCAGTTTATGGGTGCTGTAAATAGACGACACTCAATCCAGCAGGCCTGATGTGGGAAATCGTTTCCTCACTCCAACTTCAAGATATGTTTGTGAGACTTAATAAGAAAGGCCATGACAAATGAGAATCAATTCTTGTGATTTTGATGGAAAGGATAAAGCAGTCCAGTCAAGGTAGCTTGTTTCTGAACATACTGCAAAAAATGCCAAAAAGTGTAAATGGTACCAGTTCATTTCAGGTTTTCAGGAAGTCACCACTGCTCAGCTTGATGCAGATGTGTTTACAGTTAAGTTCTCCTTGCAAATTACATAAGTTTTAGCTGCAATATTTTAATGCAGGTTTTGACAGTTGCTATTTTCTATCTATCCACCTTACCCAGAAATTAAAGAATCACACTGAAGAGGAAAATCACCCTTAACAAAATTCTTTGCCATGCCTCGTTTCCACTCACTGTAACACTTTGACAGTCTGTTCTTGCACTGCAGTGTGCAACTATGATGTGAAATTAGTGAAAAATATTATTTTTTTTTTTACCTTCTGGAAAAATGTGGTTACTCTATTACTGGAGTAAATTTGTCAGATCTGAAGCAATTCAGGATACCACGAGGGAGGAGATGTTTTCCAAATTCAGCATGGAATTTTAGCTCTCCCCTCTGCCTGTGCACACACATGGCTCGATATTATCTGAAAGATTAACTATCACAGTTCAAAAGTGTTTTTACACTTTCACAGCAGGAAAAAAAATCAACTATTATTTCAACTGTTCCAAGACGCTTTTCAGCTTTTAACTCTGAGAACTGTTTTCTTTTGGCAGAAGCTGTCACGAACCTATTCAAAGCTTCACTGAGAAACGACTTGAATTATTTGGAAACCCCCACCTAAACAATTACAGGATACAGAGGAAAAAAATTAAAGGCTTTCTCTAAAAGGTTGTGGAAATCAAACAGAAAAAAAAAAAAAGTAAAAATAGCAGATTTAGAACCATAACTGCTTTCAATTTCTAGTTTGTGGAAAATATCCTAAACATCAGTTATTCCACTCCTCCAGCAAAGGGCCTAATTTTATATTAGAGAGAGAGAATTTATGCTAAAGTGAAACCAAGGACCTACCTAATCATAGAAATAGATACCCACATCCTTGCAGCAGAAACACACTGATTCAATAAACCCAATCAATCCAGCCTAAGACATCCAAAGCCACTGAATATATTCTTCAAGGGTAATAAGTACATTCTCATATATACTGTAGATGTTGCTGCAGACGGCGATTCAGATAAAGGAGTCTACTGCATGAACAAACAAAAGTCATGCTTACCTTTGTCTGATGTTACTGTGCAAGGGCTGGTCATTCTGCAAATGGATTGGTGAGGCTGCCCGCTTTGGTGAAGAAAGGGACTCTCTGGGGGTTTGCTTTGGTGATATTGGCACTTCGTTATAGGAGGAAGATTCTCGTCCAGAAAGTGAAAGAGAGACAGAACTATCCAAGGTCGCTGAAGGGTCAGAAGCCTGTCTAATGGCACTGTCATCATCTGTTTTTCTAACACTCTTCTCATTTGAGAGGTCTTCTTTTTCTGCAACCCCATCTTTTTCATGGCTGGAGTACTCTTTGGATTCAGAAATCACACTCTTTGACTCCTTTGCCTCAGTCCTGGACAAATACAGGGAGCCACTGTCCCTGTTTTCATCATCTTGCCTTTCACTTTTCACTCCCTTTCTTTCCACGCTGTCAGGATCTTTCCTTGCCCGCGTATATCTGGATGAGTAGTCAGAATCCAAATCAGAATCAAGAGATAATCCGTATTTTTCTGCCAGCTGGCGCCGCCTCTCTGCCTTGTACCTAGCTATTCTTTCTGCCTTCGACTCTAGTTCCTGGACATCCATGTTTCCCGTGCTATACAAGGGCTCTGTATTACCTCCCGTGACTTCTGCTCGGTATCTGGATGATCTGGGTTGTTTTTCTACGGAAGAATCTGAAGTTTCCTCCTCTTCATTTGATCTTCCTGTCACAAGCACAACACGTATGAGCGAAGTCCACCCCAAAACTCTGAGCACTCTACCCACCACTCACATCGACTGAGCTAAAATCTTCCCCACGTGCTTACAAATCAAAGTGTACTAGTGACTAGTACATTTTTGCACGTGCAAATGATTAAGAGACATCATTCTTTAAGAGTCTCAAATTGTTTTGTTTGAAGACAATGTGTATAACCAACCTCTTTCAACTAAGACAACTGGAGAATTAAAAGACAAGTTACGAAAAGAAAAAACCCAACCCTGAACCACAACTCTTCTCTAAAACTCCTCTTCAACAAATGATAGTAAACACGAAGTAAATCAGCAACGCAGCACTGACTAAGACATCCCACTTACCTAAGTGGGGACTGTAGGGGTCAGTTGCACGCATGTACCTCGGTGTATCTTCCTCTAGCAAGCGGTGGGTGACTGATCCTGGGCAGTTTTGTAGAAGCATAGGTTGTGTGTCATTTTCAATCCCCTCTAAGCGCCTAGCTATCCTCTCTTTTCTGAAAGAGATGCGACAAAATGTGGATTCAGGCTTCTTCTGAAGACTGGAAGGGAGAGTTTCTAAGAGGAGGTAACAAAACAAGCTATGTGTTTTGTTTTACAGGCCAAAGACTTTTTTGCTTTTTACCTTTTCATTTCCAAAAAATCTTGGTTGTTTGGTTCAAACAGTTTTCTTAATTCTGAAACTGAGACAACAAAAGATTATACAGTTTATAAGCTACTAAGTTTCAGAAACTCACAGAAACTTGCTAAAATGCTTTAGAATAAGAAGGAACAGTCAAAATTAAGAGGTTTGAAAATACCTTTTGTGGGAGAACAAATATTTTCCTCGTTTTCCTAGTTTATTAAGTTTGTGTTGCCAAAAGTGCATTAGGCACAGAGGTGTAAACACCAAAGAGTCTTCCCCTCCAGGTACTTCCAGGCTAAGCTAGAATCTGATTTGCCATCCTAGCATTTATCATGGTCTAGTATAAACTGGGCAAGTCATATTTTGATTAGCTGAGGTCAAGCTTCCATGCTATAGTAACCAGTTTCAAAACCAGGTAGTGTGGAATTACTGTTTACCCCGCCTACAAATATTTGGGACTGAGTATGTTCAAAGAGAAACAGTGTCCCCTATTCCTTACTTTCCACCACCCCCTCATATTGAGCAAATCCCAAGAAGCCCAGTGACTTATGACTGGAGTGAAAATTACCATGTACCCTCATAATAGTCCTGCGTGGTTAATCACTTTCCACTTTGCTAATTTTCCCTTGTAGTTGGGCCATACTCTCCTGCTCTCCCCCTAAACTGTTTGGTGGTGTTATGTGCTAGTAGACAGCTGTCACAGCCTGAAAAATAGTAGTGAACCAACAGGAGGCATGACAGATGAAGTAATCCCTATATATACACACATATGTGCACAGTTATCAGTGATGTTTGCAAGCCACACTGAAACAGTGAGTGCTACATAAACAAGTGTGGTGGGACTTCTTACCACCAGGAAGAGGAACCATCCAGGCTGTCAAAGGATGTCGTGGACTGGAAGAGGGTGGGTGTGCCTGATAAGCACCCCCACACCCCTCCCCATGTCATTGCCTTGACATAGGTGTGGTGCTAGAAACTGTGTGCGCCTATTCTGACGGGACACACCTCTGGGGTTCTGATCCTGTTGACCCAGGGATCAAAAGTTAAAGCAAGCTAAATGTCTGGCCTGCTAAAACAGCCCTAGATTGCCATCAGAAGCGCCTGGCGAGTCTCTAGCAGACACTGCTCCACACCACTGAGGAAGTAAATCTATCAGCCTTTTTTCCCCTCCCAGACTTAAGATACTTAGCTCTACTTAAAAGATAAACATTATTGAAACACCACCCTTTTAAAGGTCAGATGTACCTTCTCTCCCTTTCCTCTGCTGCAAGAGCTTAAATGCATAGCTAAGTCAGGGTTTCAGCTTAGCTGAAACATACCCAGGAAGTCTGCTGTAGTCCATACCTGTGCTCATACCTCAAAGAAACAGATACTATAGACACTGGCTGCCATCAATCTGACATGCTGAAAAGTCACTAGGACTCCAGGTAAAATGCCTTGGATCACCAACAACGAACGTATTCTGATCATGACAACTCAGAGAAGCAAATGAATGAGGTATGAATACAGCACCTGAGGCTACAGAGGAGTGTCTACTGAGAGCCTACTGAGAATGTGCAACTAACAGGGGAAAGAAACCAACCCAGCCACTCTCCAACACAACTCCTTGAGCCTACATTTGTAGAGAAAGCAGACTCAAGCCATCTTCTTCAAGATGGCTTCAATTTCTCAAGCCAGGTTAGTTCCAACTGTGATAATGCCATGAAAAAATAAAAAAATTGGTTACCTACATATCTGATGCAACTAACAGTGGCAAGTAGCCAAGCATGCAGTTACTTAACAGTGCTAACCCAAGGGACATCCCTTCCATGCCTAGTTTCAGCATCTGCAGCAAAGCACACTGAAGCCTATGCTGTTGATCAGGTTGACAATGAAAGTCAGCAAGCTCCAGGCACAGATCTCTGGAGATGGATGGGAACTGGACTCGGGCAATGCAGAATTTGCATCCTGAACCAACACCAGTGCAAAGATGAGCATTCTTTCAATGCACAAGCAGTTCCTGCTGCTGTTGCTCTGCCTACTCAAGCTGAGCTATCAGAGGAACTGTATTAAACAGAGAACTTATCCACGTGAAACCAGGCTTTGTCTCATGTTCACACCAAAGGAAATGATTTCTCATAAATACTTTGCTCCCACCTCTGCCAAATCTCCTTCTGTTTTAAGGCTGCTCCTCTGGCTATTAAGAGTGTTTCTGTTCCATCTGATGACTATACATACATAAAATAGTTAAAGCAAAACCCATAATTGTTCTGCCACTTCAGACAGGTCAAAGGCCTCCACAGCTCACAGTTAATAAAACCACATTCCATCCAAATCCTGATCATTTTTCTTCCCTTGTCACTGATTTATACAGTCCCTAAAACCATCATCAGAGAAGAAGTCTTTTACAAGTCTTTTACACAGCTTTAGTAAAGCTCTAAAGCATAGCTTCATATACTAAAGTTTTATCTTCCTCCCCCCCAAAAAGGAAACTTGACTATAAGTTGTCCACATATAAGTAATGTGGAACATGCAAAGAACTCCCAGCAGCATTAGCTCAACACCCTCTTGCTACGTGTTAGCTGAAGTTCCAGAGATTCTACTACTGCTTTGCAGTCCTAAAAAGAGCACTGGCCTCATGAAGCATCTCTCCAACACCTTCCCAAACAAGATGGAACAAAAATAGCATGGGACTACTCTATGCTGCCTTACACTTTTTCCACACTTGAGATTCCAGACAGTAATTTCAGTTAGGATGGACAACATCTGCAGAGCTTTTTGTGAAGGCAGTTTCAGCAATATTCTTCTTCTGGGGAGGTGGGGAAAAGAAGCATACACACACAAGAAAAAAAAGGAAACAAAACAAAAAAAAAAGAAGAGAAAATCTTCTGCTCTAGTGATTTCTTTTTTTTCTGAATGAAATATTTGACTTCAAGACATGAAAGCCAGTTGAAGAAATTTCACTGCCAAATTTAAGTGATTGAGTTTCTCTTTTCTAGTTTGCTATTTGAATATGTTGGTACCTATCTCCCATCTGTTTATGGGATGTTTTTCCACATGACTATCATAAACTATTTCATTCAGCATTAAAGAGTAACATTTCTACCTAAGAACTAGCACAAAGATCTGATTCAGCACACAAGAGAAGACTAAGAAGTTTAAAATAATTCATTTCTCAAAGTGCCTCATCTAAGTTACTTCATAGCAAAACACTTTGTAAGCACTATTGGTCAGTATAGTTAAGGGCAATAGGAAGAACAGCCACAGTTCAGGAACAGCCCTGAACTTCAGGCTTTACCTCAGGAAGTTGAGCAGGATGCTACGGTAGAATACTCTTTAAGGTAGACTTGTCAAAAGGCATCTCAATTTTGGTAGCTGTAGACAGTCTGAGAAGAATTTACTTTATAATACCAGTATTACTACCAGTACAATACCTGTACTTAGCAAAAGCAAATTGTTCCATCCCAGAAGAAAAACCAAAAAGCACATTTGGAGTGCACCTTGTTTGAAAAACTTGTTAAATTAAAGGTGAAAGATGTCTTATAAAATTCAGTAAACTTTCAGAAACATTTGTTACAGAATATAAATATGTTTGTGCTGAAATTTGCCTTTGATAACAGCAGAGATGTGGATAAAGTTGCAGGCATGTGACAGCAGCTTTATTTTTAAGAAACAAAAGCCGTAAAAACTAAATGAAGCCTTCCAAAAGTTGCTGGTAGGGAGCGAGCACATACATTTGTGAAGCCTGGAGAGATGTGGATCAGAAGTTTACCTATCAGAGGCTTAATTTCTCAGAGGTGGTGAATAACCATTGCAATGCAAGTGTATACATTTTCTTTTTGTGGAAAATTTAACACAACAGTGTAGCCTACCACCCTCATTCCTACCTCCTCCTCTCCTACAAACCAAACTGGAGAAGCATTGCATCTATCTTCTCTTTATTCCAGCAGAGGCATACTAACATGTTCAATCTTGAACTGCAGGCAGCAATGTGTGAGACATCAGCTAGACTCTTCAAACCTCAGTTCACGTCTTTATCAGCTGAAAATTAAACATATTCCTCGGATTTCCCAACATGTGCAAATCTGGATCAAAGTTAGGCCCTAGGTGGGACAAATAACCTGGATTTTCAAAAAGTGTTTGGCCTCAAGTAACCCTCTCAGAACGTAATCATCAGCTCCCATTGCTAAGTTATTCTTAAGGCTGGTACACACCAAATCTGATGCCTTTATTACGAAAATCATTTCTTAGGAAATTCAGACGTCTTGGAATAGAGATCAGTTCACTGAGAAGCAAATTACAGAGAGGATTTCTCAAGTGAAGGCTCTCACAGTTAGCTTGGTGGCCAGCATGACTGTAAGGCTAAATACACGAAATAATGAGGGACTATGCAACTTTACTGACTGGTGTTCTCAGGAAGTCTGTATTGTATAACTTCATATCACTCTATTCCATCATTGTGCCAATGAAGTCTCTTTCTGAACGTATGTAATGACTATAAAAGCAAGCACATCACTTAAATACCACTTAAGTGTTATGCTGGAAGAAGGGTTGCTTTCCAAAGGAACTCTTCAACAAATGACATTAAAAGAGCAAGCCAGCTCCTTCACATTGGTTTTATGTAGTGCATCTAGCCTTGTAATTTGTCTGAAAATGGTAAATACCATCAGAACACACACAAAGTTCTGAGGCCCACAACATCCCTGAGTGAAGGAAACACCTTTATGCCAGTTACACCAGTTCTTTAGTTATATGTCACCCCTTGCTGGTCAAGAACTATTTCCAAGTAGATTGTGATTTCCTCTAAATAATTCAAGAGCATTAATTCTCACCTCTACTTTAATAGTGTCATGAGACAAAGATGGAACTGCTGTTTTCTTCGTAAGCTAATCAGCCTAAGACAGAAGTTTAAAACCCATAAGTAGCGCAGGTCCTTCAGCATGCAAGAAATGAAACTGTGTGTAGTCAGTTGGTCATGCAAGCACAGTGAGTCTACCAACCACTGAAGGGGACTGGAGAGAGCTACGACTACAAGCCAAGTGAATACCTTTGAATTCAGTATTAATCTAACTGTACAAAGAAGCCTCTCTGAAGTTTCTGAATTTGAACTACTTCTTAACCTGCTGAAAACTAGGTAAACAAAGCTGAACTTTTATGAAGCAGGGATGTAACAAGACCTTGTAAAAGAGCATTGTGGGTCGTCCTCTGTTCCATCCCTTATGCATACTTCACAGGGAAAAGAAAACTCATTTAGAAAACATCTGTGCCTCAGTGATTTTAACCGGGCCTTGCACTTGTATAGACTAAACTTAGGCTGTTGAATTACCACTTGTGTTCATAATGTATTTCCCTTACATACCTTTTGGAAGTACTGCTAAGAGATTAGCATCAATATCCTTTGTGCTGTTTGCAAGTTCTTCTTTATCTTCAAATGAGAACTCCTTCTGAAAACTGAAAGCAACATCTGTTTTACAGAACTGTGGATGTTTCTGCTACAAATCAAATAAAGCCAAGATGTAACTAATTTACTGCAAGATAGTCTAACAAAGATACCAAAGAAAATATTTTCCATAAGAACAAAGTAAGAAATAACCCCAAGAAGCTCACAAAGCCAAACCTAACGTAATTTGAAACTTGTTTGGAACTGACTGTGACACATTTTTGCATTAAATTACTGACTGGAGATTGCCTTCAAAATGCTCTACGAGCAATTACAGTTGGGATAATGTATGTATCGAATGGTTCTTCATAAATATTAAAACATATTTCATCAAATGCAGTACTGTGTGTACACTACACCTAGAAGCCCTTTGCATGACTGTGCTATTGTTGCTGTTGCACTGACCTCTGTATCTTACGTGGCTTATAATACACTACTATGAGCAGCACATCACTTAGTTTTATACCGTGCCTTTCCAAAATAGCCAAAATGTCCATTTAGATGAAATTAAACATTTCCTTAAATATTTTAATTAAAATACACAAATTTGAACTGTAAAGTGTTGGTGTCATAATGGTTAAAGTAGATACTGTCAACCTTTAGAGACTTTTTTTGGAGGAAGTGTTCCTCCTTGAGGGTAAACAAAGTGAGATTTTTCTCTCCGAGTATTAAAAATAGAGACAGAACTGCTGTATTCTGCTATTATAACTTCTAAACTACCCCAGTTGGGCATAAAAAACCTTATACTAGTCTTAAAACCTTTAGTGAACTGTGTAGCCAGGTGTAACAGACACAAACCCCCACAGCTATCCTAGGCTCTTCAATATGCCATGGCAGGGATGTGCCATACGATTTACTGTTATTCTGATAAGCCAAATTGCACAGCCTTTCTGTTGGAAAAATCCTTCCTTAGGATAGTTTTTAAATGGCCTTTTAAAGAATTGAATACCCTTTCACCAAGGGTATTTGGTTAGAAAAGAAAAAAATAAGGAAAAAAAAAAAGTGTCTTTTCTGTATTCACTCTTCAAAAAGAACTTTTCTCATTGCAAAGAGTTTTAACATATAATAACTAGTAACATCTTACAGGAACTCCGAGAAGTATTTGCTTCTTTACCATTTATAAATAATATTCCTTTGTACGACACTGAGGAGAGAATAAAACCCTTGAAATGACAATAAAGAAACTGGGCTGTGTCACACTCAGGCACCATGACACCTGCTGCAAATCATCTCCAACAACTGCACTTAAAAGAAATTACTCCAGGTACCGCCAAGGAAAGCAATGTTAGTCACTACAGAAGATAGCACATAGAAGATGAAGGGCTGCCATAAGCTGCTCCTTACAGAAAACTGCTTCTCCTGACAGGGCAAAAAACACTTTAATGGAACTAAACCAAAAAAAACAAAGGAAAATGCAAAAAGCACGTGGTAGCCACAAGCAAATGGGTGCACGTGTCATCTGAGGCTGGGCAGCCTCCAGCAGTTAACCACATGTTTCTATATGCCTAACCCCACATTGCCAACACTTGTGATTCTTATTAGGCTCACAATATGTTATTTTCTTACAGACACAGCTTCTGGAGAACGCCTAGGTGGAGAGATTTCCAGTTTCCATTTGAAAGTGGTTTCCACTCCTTTTGGCTGAGGATGAGTTTGAAAAATGTGAACAATACTGCCCTAAGGCTATAAATCAGACCCAAACCTTATTTTCTCAAATCAATTGGATTACCTAAGACTTGTCTCAAAAGTGCTGAGGGACCTAGTTCATGACTTTTGAATACCTGGGCTTTATTTAGCAGCATCTCCAACTGCTCCCATAATGCTTGTGGTTAAGTGCAGCACCTTAAGTTTCCATAAACATGGGACTCTGTATAGGAAAGTATTCACTCATACAACAAAATCCTTGTTTAAATTAACTATGCGCTAACATTTACAACTATACCTGAGTCCCACATGAATTTCCAAGGGTAAAATCACACAGAATCAGGACTGGCATTAGCCTGCTGGTTCTAAAAAGAGCTGTAATATTGGATTGCTTATTGATCCTCAACAAACTTTTCAAATACTGTAAACAAGTTATACTCATTCCTGTCCCTCCTCCAAACTCCAGGGAGTTCCAGGGATGCTGAAGACCCCAGTTGAAATGTCTTTCACTGGGTTTCCACCCATTTGTTCTCCTGCCAGTGTTGTTGGTTACCTTACTTATTTTTCTTAACTGAAGTTTTCCACATCTACTCATCTTCCTCAAGACAGGCTCTTATTTCACTGATTATCTGTGAAAATGTTCTCTACTTATTTCAGTTTTAAGTAATCTTTTTTTTGTATATGGTGACCAGAACTAGACAGCCTTGTTTCCAGCCTTGGGTCTTAGCAGTGTCTTATAAAAATAGGGATTTTAATAGAGAAAGCATTATTATATGACTAGCCAGATGAATGCCAGGATCTACAACACATTTGCCTTTTTATATCTACACTATATTGGCTGCTCGATCCCACATAAGAAACTAATATGCCAAAGCTTTGCTTTCATCAGTTGCAAGTGACAGAAAAATTTATCAGCCCCCAATGCACAACTGTGCACTTAGTCTTATTACATTACATCCTTTTTCTATTACTCCTCAAGGTCATCCAGTTCTTCCTGTATGTGAGCTCCCTCCTCTTTTCTACTGAGGGTGGCTTCCAACCTTTGCTCACTGGCAGATTTCATTAGAATTCTTTTAATAACCACAAACTTCTTCAGCTTAACCCTTGCTGGGCTACATAGCATCACTGATTATCTGCTTCCTGAAAGGCCCTTCATGGTTTCCCTTATGCTCTCATTTTCCATCTCCCTCTGGCCAGACTGTCAACTTTTATTTACTTGTTTATTTTTAAATGATTAACTGTCTCCATATACTATTTTATCTACAGTGGAGGAGTTTTGCCTCATAAGGAGACATTTTTGCTCTCTCTTGCAAAGCTGCAGGTGGCATTGCTTGTTTTAATGATTTCCACATTAGAAACACAAGACGTTTTAAACCAATGTATCGATTACGTTGCTCTCACTTGCACAGAGAATTCAGAGCAGTGCTCTGGAGAAGATGGAGTCAAGCCAAACAATTTGGTATTTATAGATACGTATATAAAATTAGTTCTAAAAATGAAAGTTGGCATATTTAGGACATGTCACAGTATTCAAAAAGAACATTCATTAGGAATCTAAATTGAGTCGGAATGATATTAAAGTCAGAATGATATTAAAGCAAATAAATGATATCTAAAATTTACAGGAGACTACTAGTAAGGGTTTAAAAAAAAAAAGAAAAATAATACACTCATAAGTAATTCCTCACCAAGACTTCCCTTCTTCCTCAAAGTGATCTATCCAAGTGTCTCCCTGCTTTATTAGTTCCTCTGCTGAAGAAGAAGCTGCAGCATCAGTTTAGTTGCTTAAGCAGAGCTGGACAGTCAGACTTGGATTGTCAAGTACATTGTACCTACAGACTCATTCACAACTCTGTTCTGCAAGTATCACTACTACATGTACTTGCCTTTGCTCTTCTTAATTTCTCAAGTCTTGCTATAAATTTAAGTGCAGATTCCAAGCAGCAGCACCAGGAATTTCTGCACTTAACAGCTCACCTATGCACATTTATTACTGAAATAATAAAAGGCTTTTATGGGTTTCTCTAAATGGAAAAAAAAAAAAAAAAAAAAGGTTACGTAGAAGACTGCAAGAATTCTTTCTTCTTAAACTCTCCGTTAAATCCAAACACTGAAAGAGGAACTTCTCCTTTGGTTGCCTGAAATATAGCCTGTGATCATGGTTCATGAAATGCAATCAACAGCATGAGGTCCCACAAGACTGTTTTGCACAGGATTTGTGTGTGGTTTGGCCTCGGGTTCCCAATGAACTCATTATACTCTCCAATGTTCAGGAATTCATATGATTCCTATTAAAACACAGGCAACAATATTTCACAACCTCAATAGCTTTTCTTTAAAACCAATGTATGATGTGGCATTAGTAGAGTACCTGACAGTCCCAGTAGTTACACAGCTCTTGCAACCCTCAAAGTAAGTGTGGGCTGCTTCTATACATCAGGGATTCCAGGCTGAAAACTTCATCTGCTGCTGCAGCATACAGTTCCTAAATAGCTGTCCCACTAACCTAGTTACATGCCCAAAAGCAAGCACAAGTTAGATCCAAACGCCACTGGTACCACTGCCCTGCCATCTGGATTAAAGCTATTTTGTGATTCAGTGAAAATCCACTTGTACACCTGCCAGCTAGGTGTTTGGCATTCATTTTTCTTCTCTTTCTCTACCTCCAGGAGAATTTCCTTCCCTGGAGTCATACGTAAAAGGTCCATTCTAGAGTCAGGTCCTTCTCTACTACTCTTACTTCTACTTTCCCCTACCTGCCTTCCATAACACAATGCATCTCACACATCTATTCCCTCCCTCTCTCTATAGTACCTAAGAAGTACCATGGCAGGGAATCAGGTGTGCTCCAGAAGGTAAGCACTGACTGAAAAGATGCTTGCAAACATGAGCCTGGGTGCCTAAAGCTGGTGGATTCCTGTGCAGCTGAGCCAAAAGACCAGCTGGTTGCTGGGGCAAGAGTCAGTTCCCAACACCCTGACCTCCTCTCTGCACCATTACAAATGAGTCCAGCAAGCACAAAGCGGGATACCAAAAGCAGTCGGAGTGAGGATTAAGAAGAGAGAGGGAGGGAACGTGACCTGTCACCTCACTTAATTGTCAACTGCATCCCCCTACTCAGCCTTGTGGAATCATGTCCTCAGAGGAGAGGCAGAAGGCAGCAAGGAAGAGGCAACGTCACCTCTCCATTCATCTCTGCGGCATCCCCCTCCCATGTGCTGACAAAGCTCTCTGCACGGCTGTATAATTAATTCATCCACTTCAGCCACCTTCTTTTTCAGACAGATCAGTTTTCCAAGCTGGTTCATTAAATGTCTGTACTGTGTCCGTGCCACGCAAGGGAAAATGGGCCTTGCAGTGGCAGGAGGCTCAGTGCAGAGCGGGACTTTTCCCTTAGCACGGTCAGCTACACAACTCAGAAGACAGTGGGGTGTTCCCAATACCTGCTCAGAAAAGCTGGGTCCTGTGAGAGGACCAATCATCATTTTCCCCGACAAAAGAATAAACACAGATTTGAGCAGTGACTGCAAGTTAACAGTTGTGCAACCAGCCATCTTCACTGGGCAAGAAAAACTTAACCTTACCTTAACGCTCTCTTCCTTTGGAGTAATCGGGAAGGTTTAAATCTGACCGAGTTTTCTTTGTCAAAATCTGTGGAATGGAAAAAAACCAAAACAGACCATAGTGAAGATGCTTTAATAAACGGGGAACTTTTAGGAAACTAGGTTATAGCCTCCAATCATAGTACTTTTCCACTGGAGAAGGCTGTACAAAGGCCTTCTCTCTAGTCAAAAGGGCCTAAATTGGCACGTCCAACATGGTGATAAACCAAAGCCTTGCAGAAAGGAGTACAGCCAGTAAACCTATCAGAAGCATCAATGCTTTTATAGAACTGCCGTGCCTGAATCCCAGCACTCACGGGGTAGCGCTGCAGCCTGGGGCTATCATTTCAACTCCTTGACTCAGTTTCCCAGCTTATAAAACGGGCAGTAGACATGTTGATGAAGCACTCTGCAAACGAGAAATGCTGCAAGCAGCAGGAGGTGCTTTGGCTGCAGCCTAGCCATACTATAAAAACTGCATATTCACTGCAGAAGGCAAAGATGCCCAGCTGAGGATCTGTTGCAACAACAGTATTACACCATCCGTGACAGAAATATTGCTGAAGGGTTGTCTACTCTTTGGAAGCTGCTGGGGTTTTTTTTCGGAATAGCCTCAGAACATGCATGCTTTCTGAGAGGAACACGTGTTTACACCGAGAGCAAAACGGTGCCAGATGCAGCCTTATATTCAAAAAGTATGTATTACAAAGCCACTTGGTTCCCAAACCGTAACAAGCAAAGGGCAATCTCCCCTCTCCCCTCAGATTTAACTTTTTTTTTCATTTCTGTAGTCCAAAGCATCATCAGAGGGTCTAAACAATGACCAGTGGCAAGAGGGACCAGTGCTCCATGTACTGGCACTCTCCATTCAGCAACGAGGATGCTGTTAAGAGACCTTGGAGAACTGCAAGCCAGGAAGCAGGGGAGCACCTGGGCTGGAACTGCTGTTGAAAAACACATGGAGCGACTCATAATTTATTCCCAATGGGAAAACTGCCTTCTGTCCCCATCTGTATTGAGTCAACTACCCCGAGATCCTAAACTAAACAACTGGTTGCTGAGGCAGCATTCATTTGACTTTTCAACGACAGACCTGAATATTACACAACCTGGATTTCAGAACGATTCAAAAGCAGCAACATTTCTTTTACCTCGGAGCTGAGATTTAACTACTTCAGAGAATAGCTAACTGGTAAAAAAAAAAAAAGAAAAAAAAAAAAGAAGATTGTTTGCTTATACAAAATATTTTGAAATCTAGGTAGGACGTTTCTTATTTTTGCAGAAAGGGTTTAAGGGAACTTCTGATAGCTCACAGTATGGGTCTTCATTTAGAGAATGTATCTTTTGTCTATGCCTTTCTAAACTTTTCACCCTTCTCCTCCCTTCTACTTCATTCTACCACTTCTCCCAGTAAACAGATTTACAGGGGAAAATGAAAAATATTAATCATTTTTAAAAAAGGCCATTTTAAAATCTGGAAAAAGGCATTTTTTTAGGCATCTGCTACAAGTCACTGCAGATTTCAAGCAGCTTTGCTAATAGCATTCTTCAACAAGAGGCAACTTTTTTTCTGGTTTTGTTAGCATTCATTTTCTCCCCGAGTAAATGAAGAAGAAAGCATGCAGATTACACAGAAACGTCGTTAGACTAAAAGTATTTTAAGAAAAACAGTATGAATGGCATATAAATCATTACACTTTACACTACAACCCTGAAAAGAATGCTCCATGCTGTAAGTATCTTCTAAAAAGGCCAGATTTACATTACTGTGAGAAGAGTAAGCAGCAACTTAAAAAGCCCAGCTCACTATCAGCCTAGCTAATCAGAACCAGGCATATCTGAAATTTATAGCTGTTCTAACAGGATATAACCCATCCTATAGTTTTTGGCACTGAAACAGCTGTCCATCATGAAAACCACAAGTAGACCACAGAGAAATTCTCCCTACCCCAGCCAAAACTGGGAGAGGGGATATGAAAAGGGAAGAAAGTAGCTTTCATTGCTTCCCTGGGAGAAGGGATGGAGAAGGGCTGCTAAGAGGGGGCACACAAGCGGGTCTGACTCTTGCTACCCACTAAACACATTCAGTAACATTCATACATACCACATCTATCGTGCCTCAAAAGCATCTTAAAACTCTGCTGTATTTCACAGGGGCAAGCTCCTCTCCCCCCCCCCCACCCCCATGACCACAGAAAAGTCAACCAGACAATTATATTCTGTTACACAGTTTTGATATTTTATGTATTTCCTCCTGTTCAAATGAAACCCCATGTGGGAGGATTAAAGTCCAATAAAACTTACTTACTACAATATGGAAGTCTTAAAATTAAACATAAACACAGAAGGATAAGTAAAACAATTCTTCAAAAGAAAATAAATATACCCACAAAAGAACCATCAGCTTAACACGGTCTTAACACAATGGTTAAAGGAAAAAAACACACCCTTCACAGTACCTGACACACAGAAGGATAATCTTTGCAACGGCATTTTTGTTCCTTCTCTCACTGAAGAATTCTAAACATGCTCATAACCACATTTAAACATTTGTGTTTAAAATTAAAGAGTATATTTACTGAAGTGTAAATCAAACTTGCTCACAAGTTTAACCATTTGCTCAGTCTAGTCCTCCTCCCTCCCCGGTACAAACTACCAGACTAAAAAAAAAAACCCCAAAACTATCTATAATTTAATAGATAGGGAATTAAAAATGCTGAATTAAAAAAAAAAAAAGAAAAAAAAAGTAGATTCAACCTTCCAGTGTTACTTAGTATATTTAAAGGCCCTAAGTCGGTGGCAAGCTAAGCTAATTAAAAGATCCATCTAATCGGATCTTTCAAAAGTGCCCTTTAGGAAATAACGAAATAGCCTGGGTGACTAACTGCATACTGATTGCTAAAGTAGCTAATGCAGCTGCAGAACATCCAGTCAAACAATATTTACACATGCACACGTATACACGACCAGAGATGAAACCGCCGACAAACGAAACGCATTTTCTCCTATCTACTCTTACTCTTACCTTGCTCCTCGGAGTATTTAACATTTCCCAAATAGCTGGAGATCCAAGGATTTCTGAACATGGTTGCACAAACAAAGGATTCAGCAAAGAGAAACTACAATAGCAGCTAATTCTCCACCAGCCACAGCCCTAGGCCTGTCTTAGCAATATCGTGTAGAGATTTTTCATAGCACAGGACTGGAGCTGTCAGGCTCTGGCGTCCCAGGGAGTACAGTAAATGCATAGCAATAGGCTGCAAGCTGGAGCAGCTCAAGCCAGTAATCAGATTACAAACAGAAATTAGGCACATGAATGCTAAAACAGATTGGGCAACGGTGATTGGGAGATTTATAATATTACCACTTCAAAGATCCAGCCAAATCACACATTATATTCCTGCAAAATGAATGTAGAACCCCTAAATCCTCATATTAAAGGGAAAAAAAAACCCAACAAACCAAACAAAAACAAAACACCACCACCACCAAAAAAAAAAACCCAAAAAACAACCTATGCCAAAAACCATCCCAAAAAAACCTCCAAGAAAAAGAGTAATTCCTTCGTATCTCTAATCAGGATACACTGCAATGCTTGCTTAAGAAAAACAGCATCCAGGCTGCCAAAAAAACTGGACTCTGTTAATCGTATTATTATGCTAAACATTTTGCCTAACTATCAGTTGGAACATTTAAAGCAGACAAGATTTATGGATAACATATGAGCGATATTACTGGTGGGGGTGGGGATTTAAGAATAGACACCACAGCTCCAAATATTTTAATTTGAGACAGAAGGTGCAAAACTGCACACAAGTGCTGTCTAGCTACCATATTTTTTTATTAAACAGATTTGATGGATTTCGGATTGAAGAGTCGGAACCCTTTATAATTAATTTTGGAAGTCTGGAAGTACTTGTTCCAAACAGTGCAATAGCCCCAGCTCAGCTCAGTTCCACACTGAACTACCTGATCACCTACCACACACACACACACAGAAGCACTAAATATGTGACTCAAACAGGTCTGTGCACTTAACCTCATCCAACCAGTAACTGCCTACTAGCTTCCCTTTAACAGACTTCTTCCCTTCAAAAAGACTTCTTCCCTTCAAATAGACTTCAACTAGTGTCAGTAGAAAACTCACCACAAGGCTGGGGTTGTCAGGACCATGAAAAGGTAGCTTAGAAACACAAGACCAAAGTTCTTGAGTTTTCATACCTGTTTCTACAATGCCTGGTACAACAAGACCCTGATCCACGCTGGGAACTTCTACATAAAGGCAAAATATAAACAATGATGCTCTGAAAGAGACTGCTTAACCACAAGTGAAAAATACAATCTATCAAAGACCTATTAATTTCTGCTGGATCACCATCAAGTTCTATTTAGCCTGTCTAGGACATCAAAACACTGTTTTTCACACTAACAAGTTAGAATCATAGCATAGTTTCGGCTGGAAGAGACCTTCAAGATCATCAAGTCCAACCTCCTTCCTAGCCATATCAAAAACCACTAAACCACGTCCCGAAGCACAACATCCAACGACCTCTTAAACGCTTCCAGGGATGGTGACTCCACCACCTCCCTGGGCAGCCCATTCCAATGTCTGACAACCCTTTCTGGAAAGAAATGCTTCCTGAGACCCAGCCTGAACCTCCCCTGGTTCCACTTCAGGCCATTTCCCCTTGTTCTGTCCCTTGTCACCAGGGAGAACAGACTAAAAGTTCTTGCAATGGAGAGAAGAATATGCACTGGGTCTTACCTAATGCCCCAGCTCTTCCTATTCATTTATTTATTTTCAAACATAAATAATGTTGGAGTCACCTTAACCAAAGATCATCTAATAAAAGATTCTTTCAACAGGCCAGAGCTCCCTGGAATAAGAGTCACCCAGCACAAGGGAGGTGGGGACAGGGCAAGGGAATCCCAAACTGACCAACGAGCTATTCCATCCCATATACACATATTCTATATAAAGCTGAGGGATGAGGAGGGGTCAAGCCCCTGCTCGGCTCGAGTCTTCGTCAGGTCTCTTTTTGGCTTCTTCACTGGCCGGCACTCAAGAAGGTCTCTGTCCATCCTGCCTTCCATCCTGATCTGTGTATTCCTGAATCCAGTACCAGAACCCAGCTCCTGAACACAGCTCCCATCTGCTGCTGGGCCCAGTCTGGCATTCCCCTGGTGCCTGCTGCACAGCATCAGTGGTGACAGTGATGTAACTGCCATCAGGGCGGTTGGGATTGATACTGCTTTTGTATAGATTTCTATATATATTCCATTTTTATTATTATTTTCATTGAAGCTGTTCTAGTTTCCTTTTGGGGAGGAAGGGGGGATAACAGAGAGCAGCTGTTATAGGTCTAAGGGGCCACCCTGACCCTAATCCATGACATACGTGTACTTGAGCATAGGACATACAAAAGCAGTAACAAAAAACCATGATGCGTTGACACTGGTCTAAACTTGCCATTAACCTGAAAATCTACTTTATGGCCTAGGCCTAAGTGCAGGTGTGCTTAGAACCCAAAAACAAGACAGTGCAGAAATAAGAAAGAAGTTGCTGGTAACAGCAGCTGGTAACATTCTGGACCAGTATCTGTGTGGGTGTACCAATAAAAGAGACGCCTGGTTTTGAAAAGGTCCCTTCTTTCTGAACCCTGCTTGTGTGAAGACTGCTTACTTTACCTTGTGAATAGAGGTATTATTAGCTGGAGCATTTGTAAGCACCTGTAACTCATCTGGTACATGGTAAGGGGACTGTTTCTCATAAAGGGCAGATAAATAACACTCGTTTGATAAATCTCGTGGCTGCAGTCTTTAGCAAGGTTGAAGGAGAAGTTAGACCTGACAGCTGAGCTGATGCAATAGCTCGTGCTTGCCAAGAAAGACAGTCCTACTCGTTCCTCTCCACGGGACCTCTGCTAGATCCTGCTCCCCTAGTGACCCAGTCAGATGACTAAACTGGTGGTAAACATTCCCTTTTATTTTTGCTGGGTGTGCTTCTCAGGAGGTGCCAGAACAAAGAAAAAGTCACAGGCTCTTATGATCAGGAAAGGGATCAACCTTTCAGGTTAACGAGGGAGGTGAGCTCAGGCAGATTGTCATCCCTGTGTCTGGAGATGCCCCGTGTGACAGAAAGGAGGGCTGTGTTTGCAGTTGTGGAGAGAGGGTTCATGTTCCTGCACTCCTCTGCTGTACATCATCTCCAACATTTTGTCCTCAGCATCCTCCTGGTGAACAAGGTGCAGAAGGTAAAATGCACGGAGCTGCAGAAAGGCAGAAAAACTCTAGAGTGTGTATTTGAAACGGGTTCTTGCTTGTACTGTTCAAATTCTACTCACAGAACACATCAAGAAGCCAGTTTCTCCAACAGCTCTGGCTACCTCTTGGGAAGGAAAACTCCTGATAAGCTTTGGTGCAAGCAGGACTCCTTTCCCTATTATTTATGGCTGGCAGGTCAAGAATACAAGGGACATCTCATGGGACCAAGGATAACTACAGATGAAAGTAAAATATCCAATAAAAGCAACATCTGTATCAAAGTCTTCACAAAAAAAAAAGCCTAGTCATACTCTAGCTGTCTTCATGCTGGGTTGGAAGGTGATCACCAGTCATTTCTCTGTGCATGGTATCTATGAATTCACATCAATGTCACTGCTGTTAATACTGAACCTGTGCTACTGGGCAGAATCTGTGGCCCCAAAGTTTCTTCAGAGTCACTTCAAGACAAGGGGTATGTGGCATCACTGCTTCCAATAATAAAACTCTTAAAGCCATGAGATGCTGGTGCCTTAGGGCACCAATTATTACACCTTAGGGCACCAATTGTTACACCAATGCCATGCACTTCACACAGAGGGTTGGTAAGACAACGGACAACTTCCCTCCCTCCTTTCCTTCAAAAAGGGATCAACTATTGCAAGGCAGATCTCTGTGCTGTCTCTTAATCAGCTTTGGCAGTGGAGAAGACACCTTGATAAAAACAGTAAGTCAGCAGGGTTAAGCAATGGTATAAAGAAAAAAAGTCTTAGGCTTAGCTTTTTGCTGCTGGTTTGAACAGCAAGGTTTAAAAGCAAGTCCTTCCCAGAAGAAAAGAAATCCATCTTCAAATACTTAATGAGGGCAGGAGGAAGAGTTTTTTGTCCTTCAAAGAGATCCAGTCTCCAGGATCTAGAAGTATGTTCAGCAAAACTGCGTTATCAAGGCTGCGTTACAAATCGGTAGTCATGTTCTTGTCCTCCTCTGCCATCATTAATTCTTCAGCATTAGCAGCCTCCAACATAAGCAAACAAAGAGAGAACAACAGTTCAGCCATCAGAAAGGGGGGCAGCCCAGCTGGAATTTAAGTTTGTAGTCATCTGGGCAAAGAACTAGAGGTTAAGCATGCATACACTTCAAATCTGAGACTGCTCATGAAAGACCAGCTGGCAGCTAAATGTTGTTCTGAAGCTTCCCACAGGAAGAGAAGGAAAATATCTTCCTTTTGTCTGGCAAAACTAATCACTGTAATCAAAGCTGGAGTTTAAACGGCTCGCAAAATTGTTCCCAACTTACAGGGCTGCCAATCCCAAAGCACTGAAGAGTTATGAATCAGGTTCCGCCAAGAGCAAGTCTTGTTTCTTTCTGAATTTTGATCACTGATGAATTTATATTTAGAAGTGTTCCTCTGTGATAAGGAGAACTAGATACTTTGTTGTGACTTGCAGTTACCACAAAAACAAAAATCAAAGAAGCCTGTGACAGCTGTTTGAAGGAAGCCTAAAAATAAATAAGAAATCAAGAATGCAGAGGGAAGAAAGGACACAGTGACTGCAAAGAAACCTTCAGCAAATATGCTAGGTAGGTAAAGAGGAGCCTGAGCACCACAAAAAGTGGAGAAGACCTGTATAAATAAGATGATGAAATCATATTTTCATCCACACTTCACAGGTAGAGATCTAAAGGAGCTCATGAATTTCATTCTTCCAGACAAGGAAAGCACCCTTGAAGCACCAAGTTATGGGCTGTGCAAAGACCTGAGATGCTGTGGATGGTCGCAGGAACAAAGGTCAGAAGAGAGGGCTGAAGCAGACCACTCTCTTCCATCACTCCATCTGACCTCCCTCCCAGGCTCCAGGCTACTCGTGCACTCCAAGCCATCCCACCAGTTTTTGGCATATGGGCATGTGTTTCCAAAACTAACTGGCAAGGCACTAGAAAAGCATTCCTTCAAGTATTTCTGCCAAGGTGTTCAAGAAATAATTGAGCCCAAAACTAAAGGACAGTTCAAAAATCGAACAGACTTCAGTACTTTAGTAGCATATTCACTCAACAGTAAGTTATCTCAAGTCACGTTCAAGACTCCTCGCTTGTAAACACAGTATGTATTCTGGGTTGGCAATGCCAGTCTGTTTTGGGATTCTCCATCTGAATGGGCAAGTCATTATCTCACTTCATAAATGGACACCATTCGTATGGACTTTCCTGGCATGGTAAAACCCCTCCAGTGGAAAATAACTGTTATCCTTTTGACTTCCCCCCCCTCTCCCAGTCCTGCTGTGTAAGTTTTCAAGTAATGGTCTTCGCAAGAGTATTTCTGTTTCGCTAGTGATCATGTTTTGGACAAACCTTCAGATAAACTTCAGCACTGCATTGCCTCTGTGGTGTACTTTAAAACAGGTTATATGCAAAGAGATCAAAAAAAGCTTATTAATAAATCTTATAAAGGGGGGTAAGGTTTTTTAATACAAGATGACAGATGTGTTAAAAGAACAGGGATGGTCTTTTTGTCCTGGGTATTTACTCACATGCTCTGGAAAAGGGAACAACAGGTTTTTTTCCATGAACATTAAAAAAAACCCTTTAGTCTCCAGACTAATATTTCAGATTTGAAGAAATCTTGCTCAAATCATTGATTTTAGCAAATAATTGCTCCTAAAAGGAGATTTTAGTACCTTTCAATCTCGCAAAACATTTCCAAAATAATGAATGTGAAGGTAACATCCCCTGACATTCCTACATCTTGTATCACTGTTCACAAAACCATATGGCAAGACTGCAGCACAATTAAAAGATCTTCAAGGTTTTCCTCCTCAGGAGTAGGATCAGTCTAGCTCCTTAAAGATGTTCAAAGGCCACGCACCCCTCTCACATGTGGGAATCAGATATACCACGAAGGGACATTATTCAAATTAAGTCAGACCTATTTGTCTGTGGGCCTGAACCAGGAACAGAAGACACCAGGCATGCCAGGGCCAGGGTTAGGCACGGATTGAGCAAGTGGATGGAAACATGGATAAGGCAGGAACTCATCTCCCAGCAGTACGTACAATTTAAATGATGAAAGAGCCCAAGGACTTTGAGGACACATGGGTTTTTACCTAACAAAACAATACCTGAGAGCATCTCACGCCACAGCTCGCTGTAAAAAAGCTGCAGTTCCAACTGCAAAGGCATGGGTTTAGCCACAGCTCTGTGGACACTCTTCACTGAAGTCATGACACAAACAGCACCTTCCTCTTCACTGCTGCAGGGAACGAGAGCTTTGCTGCTGCAGTGGCCAAGGGATTAAACCACTGCTGTGAGACACTGTCTGCAAAACTCCTCTCTTCCAAACAAGACGCCATGGTTTCAACAATGGGTTTTTCCCCATCTTCTGACACTTGTAGTCTCTCCAGTCTCCAAAAAACTTTCCTCCAGAGTGCAATTCAACCAGCACAAGCCTGTCTCCTTGCCTGGAGAGGCAAGTGGCCCCATGCAGTTAGGTGATGCAAAAAGCCCAGCCTGGCTACTGAGTTTTCTCACAGCTTCTCTTGAACACCTCCAAACCGCTATCTCCGCACGCGGGTTAAAGCCCAATAAGGGAGCAGAGAGAGGCACGCATACCACAGGGAAGAATTTATAACAAAGTTCTTCAGCTCTTCACGACAGTCACCTAAGGAAAACATCAATTTTGTTTACCGCCGTGATGTGACATTTCACAGACCACATCATATTCCTGCATACTTACCCTGAAATGTAACTGTCATTTTTAAGCCTTGGGCAGACAGCAACCTTGCAGAAAACAAATCCACGACCCCAGGTCCTGTCCTGTTTATAGCATGTTGCAATGCTTTCTCAGAAAATTAAATATTTAGTAAGAGAAAGAAAGAAAGAAAAAGCATGTGCTTTATTCAAGAACTGATGGTCAAGGCAGGATAGCTCAACTACAAGCACTGTCACTGAAAATAACGTCACTATGAAAAAGGCTTCATTTGCATCCAGCGTGGCTAAGCAAAAATTCATGAGGAAAGAAAATGTCGTTAGCACAGTGATGCTGTAGTTCTGGAGCCTATTCTCTGGAGAGCAGGTTTATATTCATAGCAGCCACAGCCCTTTCTCTTTCTTATACTCACACACTCCTAAGGCCTCTGCAAAGGAGGGTACCAATCACTAAGAGCAAGTTAATCACAAGTCAGATCTGGAGACCTTTCCCAGAGCTGCCCAGGAAGGCCTGCCCAGAATCTGCCTGTTCTGTACCTGTCTAAATCTACAGGCTTTTTACTAAAGGAAAACTACACAGAGTTATTTTTTTAAAGCCTTCCTATTCCACATGAAAGTCAGTTTTTATCAGGTGGGTATGAAGCAATCTAGCCAAATCCCGGTCTGCACACAGGCAGTGGGTGCCAATACTCCCCTTCTCCTGGGAGCAGGATCATTGCTTCAGCCAGTAACAAACAGCCTTCCACCAAAGGGCATCAAACTGCACAAGAAGAGAGGAGAAACAAGTCCTGAAGTCATACGAAATAAAGTAATACCTCTTAGTTAAGGTGTGTCTCTGAATGCAGGGAGTACAAGGAACGCACACACACTTCTTTGCAAAGGCCACTGCAAAGCATTCCAGTATATGGAACGGCAGCGTGAACTGGCATCCTAACGTTATAACCAAGCACATGAAAAACACCTCAGGAAAGAGAACTTCAGTTATTAACGTCTACATGAAAGGATTTTATTTTTTTAAAGCCATCTCTAGCATAATTCTTGCTCTTTGCCAAGCAGAGCTCAGCCTCTGGCAGCTGGGCTGGGAGAGCAGCAGCTCCCTGGCAGCAGGCTGCCAGCACCACAGTACTGGGTCGTCTCTCCCGGGGTCTGGGCTGGATCCGTTCTGGGCTCTGCGCTCTCTGCCGCCATCCAGCATGTTCCGTCCCCAGACGCCGCCGCGCAGCTTGCCTAATAAGGCCACAAGCGAGTTGACTGGCTGGCTTATAGGTCACCCACTGTTTACCTTGCAAGCCAGCAGCGGCTGGAGCCTACCTACCCTTTTGGCAGGCGGAGGGGGCTCGGTTAGCTCTCCTCAACAGCTGGGCCACCACTCTCCAGCCCTGCTCTGCCACCACTCTCTCTCTGCCCTGGCTCTCTGGCCCTGCTTTGCCACTGCTCTCTGGTCCTGCTCTCTGTCACCTCTCTTTGTCCCGGCTTTTTGGCCCCGCTCTATGTCCTGGCTCTATGTCCCAGCTCTCTGCCACCTCTCTTTGTCCCGGCTCTCTGGCCCCACACTCTGCCACCTCTCTTCGGCCCAGCTCTCTGGCCCCACACTCTGCCACCTCTCTTTGTCCCAGCTCTCTGGCCCCACACTCTGTCACCTCTCTTTGTCCTGGCTCTCTGGCCCCACACTCTGCCACCTCTCTTTGTCCTGGCTCTCTGGCCCCACACTCTCCCACCTCTCTTTGGCCTGGCTCTCTGGCCCCATATTCTGCCACCTCTCTTTGGCCCAGCTCTCTGGCCCCACACTCTGTCACCTCTCTTTGGCCCAGCTCTCTGCCCCCACAGACCCACGTGAGCACCGGCAGATCAGCCTTGGTCAGGAGCTCTCGCTGCTCCCACGCGACAGGTTAAGCACAGCTAAGAGCTCAGAGCTGAGGGAGACATACTTCAGTTTTACCATGGGCAGCATGAAACTGCAGCAAGTTCGGGTACTGTGTTCAGCACAGCACATTTTAGGCCCACTAGACAGAAGAAAAATAATCAGGTTTCTCACTACATGAATTGCTTGAAAGTAGGCCAGCAGCATGGGTATAAACAGCCACCTTCACAGCTCTGAGACAGCAGACAGGTACTTGTCAAACACCAGAACCAAGTGAACTAGATGAAAGCAAGGTACAGATACTCATTTGAACGCTACTATTTAATTATTTAACATTCTTGATCACTGCAGCGCAGACAGATGGCTGCAAAAGTAACGATTCACTCTCCCCAAAATAGCTATCTGGCAAAAAAACCCTCTGCTTCTCCTGCTCACTGCCTCTCTTGTGAGTCAAACTACTTTTTCCTTTATACCTCTCCCCAGGTAATTTCAAGATGCTAGATTTGGACCCCATCCCATCCTCTTTCCCAGCACAGAGTCTGCAAGGAAAGCCATGGGACCACTCTGTGGTTAGAGGCAGCACAGCAAGGAGAGCAGGATGGGTCACCTCCTCCCGCAGCCAGAGTGGCTTTTTCCCTACAGGTCAGTGCAGACAGGACATTTCTGTCCTTCATTCCCCACATGCCTGACACCAGGACGGTTCAGATGTTATTTGTACCCTGATATGTCCAAAACTGGCATCCAGTTTTCTAAGCACGCTGCTGCCTTGCACAAAGCATGACCAGAGACTGTCCCCGGGCAGCGGGAATGGGCACAGAGAGCACCAGTCTACAGGGTGGCACTGGAGACCAAACTGAAGATCCTGCCCATTGCCCTGGAGACTTGCAGTTCTTGCATTCTATAAACTCCCTATCACAGCTCCTTAGTACTAGGAAAATGACACCACCCTGTAAGGCTTAAATACCTACCCAGTACTTACCAGATGTAGCGACGATACATCTACCAAATGATTCTCACAGCTAGAAAAATCTCTTAACACGCAGGGAGTAAAACTGAACCACGATTATCACCCCACTGAGGGAAACCAAATTACCACAGCTACTTCCCGTTCCTGCAATGAACCCAGGGTTCACACTATTATAATTAAAAGCAGTAGCATATATGGATAAATCACTCTTTAGAGAGTGCATGTTAAAAAAAAAAATGCAGCTGGGAATCACGCTGACAGTCTGTAAGTTTAGTCATCATCATTTTGGGCTGAAGCTGTGCCCAGATGCACACAAAGATCTTGGCTCAAACCTTCTGATTTTCTGCTAAAAGTCTGTTCTCACCCAATACATGCTTCAGAAAGACAAAGAAACGGGGCATGCACATTCAAAAAAGATCAAGTCAGACACAATTACACACCAATAGTACTAAAATAAGCTAACTCCCTTTGTGTGCAATTTGCTTCAATCAGCAGCACAGTTTTCTCCTACAACTATCTAATATCAATAATAAATACCGCAGGAAACTAAACAACACACTAGGAATGAGATGGGCTGGTGCATGTGCTTTAGGCCTGTTAATAGTTTTAGGAAGAAGTCTGGAGAGTCCTGAACTGTGGAAGTCAGTCATACTTCACAAACATACAGGTTGGGATGAGAGAAAACTTACTGGGCTTGTACTACTTGCTACAGGAAAGGGATTCAACCATTTGTTTCCCATACTCCAGAACAGAGACTGACAAAATTGAAGTACCTGGGGAACACTGTCATAGAATCATAGAATGGTAGGGGTTGGAAGAGACCTCTGGAGATCGAGTCCAACCCCCCTGCCAGAGCAGGATCACCCAGGGCAGGCCACACAGGAACAGATCCAGGTGGGGTTTGAAATTCTGTAGAGCAGGAGACTCCACAACCTCTCTGGGCAGCCTGGTCCAGGCTCTGGCACTCTCACAGGGAAGAAATGTTTCTTCATGTTGAGTTAGAACTTCCTGTGTTTCACCTTGCTACCATTACCTCTCATCCTATCACAGGGCAGAACTGAAAAGAGCCTGGCCTCTTCTACTTGACACCCACCCTGCAGATATTTGTAAACATTCATAAGATCCCCTCTCAGGCTTCTCTGCTCCAGGCTAAACAGCCCCAGAGCTCTCTGCCTTTCCTCATCAGAGAGATGTTCCAGTCCCTTCATCATCTTTGTAGCCTCCATTGGACTCTCTCCAGTATTTCACTGACTCTCTTGAACTGGGGAGCCCAGAACTGAACACAATACTCCAGAGGCGGTCTCACAAGGGCAGAGTAGAGGAGGAGGAGAGCCTCCCTCGACCTGTTGGCCACACTCTTCTTTTTGCACCCCAGAAGACCATTGGCCTTCCTGGACCCAAGGGCCCATTGCTGTTCCATGGATAACTTATTGTCCACCAGGACTCCAAGGTCCCTCTCCATGGGGCTGCTTTCCAATGGGTCTACCCCTCACCTGTACCAGTACATGGTGTTGTTCCTCCCCAGGTGTAGGACTCTACTCTTGTCCTTGTTGAACTTCAGCAGGTTCCCCTTTACCCAGCTCTCGAGTCTGTCCAAATCTCACTGGATGGCAGCACAGCCTTCTGGTGTATTGGGCACTCCTCCTGGTTTGGTATCATCAGCAAACTTACTGAGGGGACACTCTGTGCCTTCATCCAGGTCATTGATGGAGATGTTGAACAAGACTGAATCCAGCACTGACCCCTGGGGAACACCACTACTTACAGGTTGCCAGCTGGACTCTGCACCACTGATCACAACCCTTTGAGCTCTGTTGTTCAGCCAGTTCTCAACCCGTCTCACTGTCTGCTCTTCTAACCCACACTTCCTGAGCTTTTCCACAAGGATGTTATGGGAAACAGTATCAAAAGTCTTGCTGAAGTCAAGGTGTACAACATCCACTGCTCTCTCTGCATGTCCAAGTCTTCTGTATTAAGGTCCTCTTGCTTGAGCTACTTGAGGGTGTTTTAAACTCAGCAGTTTATCTAAGCTTAAAAAGTCTGTGAAATTGCTCCTTTTTGGGCAGGATTCCATGTCACAAATTTTCAGGCAGTCTGGCTGGTTTGAAGGATGTCTGGTCTTGATTGCAGATTCCTGCCCACTGCTGCGGTTCCACTCCTCAAACATAGGCAAGCTCTCAATGCTGACACTTTGTGCAGCCATACTCTAAACCTGCCCTTTGAAATTGCCTGATTTTTTGAAAACCTTCCAAAAATGTGTTTTAACAAAATTATTATGTAAGTCTGAATTAGAGCATGGCCACGCAAATGGATGAATCAGTACAGCTCAGGGGTAAATGGCCTTGAGTGGAGAGCAAAACTGAGCAGCAGGAGGGCCAGTGGCAGAGGGAATTAGCTTTTCAGCTGGAGGATTACAGGAATCAAATCATATTCTTAGTGGAAGCTGACTCAACCAAAAGACATCAAAACATCCTTCATTGCTGGGTCTGGACTGGTCACAAGCCCTTCATTTTACTTCTGCTTATCAAAAGAACTCTATGTGCCCACGGTAACACATCTTGGGTAGTTCTTTGTGGGAACAGTCATGTTTTCGTTATGTGTTAATAAGACCTAACACCAACAGACCCTATGCACTGACTGATGTATGCTACAAGAAGAGACATATACATTACAGTAGAGTGATATTGGAATTTGTATGGCCTCCAGACGTTTCAGTCAGACTCAGGACTCAATAGTACTTAATAATTGATACATGTGAGAAAAGCAATAAAGTTCAAGAGATTTTTGTAAAATAGTTCTTTCTGGTTACATTACCGTAAAAGATAAATGCAAATTTGATTGTTGTTAAAAATTGTTCAATGTTACTTAATTTAAATATTTTGAAATATTGATGCAAGAGAAATAAGCTTTATTTGTCACCTATTTATCTCAGGTTTTGAGACTGAAAAACATGCAAATAAACAATATCTGCTTTACTAAATTAATGGGAATAATGAAGTAATACTTCTAAAAATGTTATTTTGATTCAGTTTTGTTCATTAAGACTCCTGATATATCCTTCTTTCTGTACCACCAGTGTTTTTCCTTATACTTGTATAAAAACAGATTAAAAACAGAAGCTGAAAGCAGGCAGGAGAAGGTATTTTCATAGAGCAGTATTAAATTATTGGCAAGAGGAGAAATGAATACCACAGGTGGAGCACCGAGATTCTCTATAGTTTTATAGAAAAATGCCTGAAATGGGAAAACAGAGACATGAGGCACTAAATGATGAAAAACTGACATCTTCCTTAAACACTGAGTAGTGTGTATTTGGGGGATTTACGTTCTCTGGTTTGGCCTTTTTCCCCTCTTTCTGACAAGTAGCTTTACAAGATTTTGTCTTACTGTAATCTAAAAATCTGTCTTGGTATTTTCTTTGGGCCTGATTCTCTTCTTCCCTGCCTCAGTGTAAATCAGAGGTCAAGAAAACCAGTAGAGTTAAAATGACTTGGAGATCACAGTAAGATCTTTTCTGTGAAGTTTAATATTTTGGTGCATATATTCTAAGTTGGGCATTTCCTGGCATGTATAGCAATTTCTACCCACTGAGTTAAATTATTTTTTCTCTGTTGTTTTTTTACCCATTAAAACTCTTCAGAAATCTAACTGACTTCAGCTTTACACTGAAGTTTAATATCAAGGACTGTGTGCTTTTGGTGTGTTTTGTTTGCTGTATTTTTGTATTGCTACCATGTGAAGACATATTTCCTCAAGGAGTAGTTAGCTTCCAAGCATTTTTTAACATGGGACATCTATTACTGAATTGTTACTATAACTTGTCAAATCCTTGTCCATAGGCACTGAAGACAGTGAGGTTATATTTTTATTATGGGACAGAGCAACACTGTCATCCCTGGGTCTATGCTCTCTCCATGTTCTGGCCCTGTATTCCAATAAACCTCAACTCTGATTTTGGTTTCCATGAGAAAGAAGATGTGGAACATGTAAGCCAACGATATTTTACAATATAATGAGATTAATTTTTCTTATCTCTGCTGTAATGATCAATAGAATTAGAGAGAAGTGAGTGAACCTCTATTCCACAGACACAATGAGATTCTAACTTTAAGTGTCAAGGAGAGCAAGATGACAGAATTGATAATTTCCACTAACAGTAAATTGCTGTGGATGGTGGAGATAGGGAGATTCATTTCCACATATAAGGGACTGGTCACCAAGGCCAGCTGGGCATGGAAGGGAGTAGCCATGCACCAGAATGCTTAAGCAGATTACTAACTCAGAGTTGCTTGGATATGCAGAGAAGAATTGCTGTGATGGCTGTACTGTTCCTGGTACCTGTACTTAATGTTTAAAAATGCTTTATATGAATCTGGGTTGCAGTCATACTGGTACTGGATCAAAAGACATACCCTGGGAGGCACAGCTCCTTTCCAGAGCTCATCCTGGAATGTCAGAGTTTTGTGTCTTCAATCTGAGTTTGAAGATTCAGGCTTGCCCTAAAGGATTATAACATTTGCTAAATTGTCATTTTCCTTCAACAGGAGCTGAAGAGCATGTTTACATTAGCATGCAATTTTAAGCCAATGCAGCTGAGTTCACTGATAGGTTTGACTGACAGTTGGCAACTTGTGCTTAGTATTCAATTTTGAAACATCTTACATCCTTCATTTAATAAAAGCATTTGAATTTCATATTGTATGAAATACCTCATTCAGGCTACAAGGTAATACATCTTGCTTAACATGTTTTCTATACAAATGCCTTATTTGGCTATTAGTTTTACAAATATTTCATCAGGTTCCTACTGGGATTCTGCTTCTATGCCTTTCCCTTCTTTAAAAAGAAGAGAAAAATTAGAATGGAATAATATTCTGAAGGAAGCTTTAACTCTGCCTGCCATTTTACACATCCTAGACAGCAAGAGCATTTTACACATCCCAGCTGAGCAGATTAACCCACCCTGTCTCAGCCCAGGGAAACAAGTTATCTAACCAAAGCAATGGCTTTAGATGAAACAGGAAAAATTTGTCCCTGGGAGTGAAAATTGAAATTTATATAAATCAACAGTCAGTTTGAAAAACTTAGACAACCCTGGCAGTACTGCTGTAGTAGCTCTGTTTAAGTCCATCTGTGACAGCTCTGAATGGCTGCCACCCTCATGACTAAAGTAGATTGCCCAGAGGTCTTCTGTCCAGGCTTCAACTATGGGGAAGGTTGACCTGTTGTCAAAATTGTGCAGTTTTCCTGAATTTGAAGTAGTTTTTGTTCTGTTATTGCTTAGGGAAACCTCATCAGATGAAAGCTGCTGGATCATGAGGGTGAAACTGTTCACTGTTTACTGACTAGGTTAGCTGTTAACTCCCCCTGCTAAAAGCAGCACTTGTTGCTTTTCATTCATATTTGTCAGGTTGGCTGTTGCCGGGGGTGAAAGCCCTGCTATTTGTTCCCACTAGCTGTTCTTGTCATTAGCTCCTTCTATTAGCTTTTCATATTGGCCGTTCTCAATAGCAGTTTTCTGTGTTAGCTGTTCCCATTAACTTGTTCACCACTAATCACTTCCATTAGTTGTGCCTTCTGACCCACTCTATCAGCCAGGCTGCTGCCCTGCCCTGCAGAAGCCTGAGATGCTTACCAATGCTTTTAGAAAAGTTTCAAAGGTATACAGGGTCTTTGCAGAAAAAAACCACATAGAACAGGCTTCTGCACTCCCCCTGTTCTTAATAGAAATACTCCAAATACTGTAAAACAAGCACTGACACTTACTAGTTGAAACTGTTATGTTACAGAGGAAATATTTGGTGGGTTGGGTGAAATTTGGTGGTTTGTGTGATCTTTGAATCAATACCCCTTGTTACTTAATAATACAACACATGCTGGTCTCCAAAGTCAAAGGGAAAATTTGACTTAAAGATCAAAATCATGTTTCTACATCCATTCATGCACTACATGAATGTAATCAAGATTTTACCCTTAGACTTTTTCAGGATTCCAAAAACTGCTCCATAAAGATTTTAAAAATCCTCCAATTAGACACACACACTCTTACTAATGTACACATATTCAAATGGCTTGCATCTAGGATACCCAAAACATCATCTAAAGCTCTGGAATGAGTATTTGTCTGTCAACCTTCTTTCCAGAGAAAATGAGAGACTCTCTGCTCAAGGTAAGTTACTTTTTTGGGGAGGATGAAGCTTTCTTACTGACCAGTTCAAGTACAAAAATAATTTATTCAGAAATAAGGAATCA
>WUAM01000148.1:591894-608252 GCA_024336885.1 Actenoides hombroni
TGGAGGTGTGACAGAGGTTGGGGGATGACGAGATTGCAGCTGGATGTCAAAAAAGACAAAAATGTTTCCTTGAAAAAACAAGGCTCTATTAGGACATGGGAACTAATGTAAGTGTCAATCCATTAAGATTTAGCATTCGAGGTCCTATTTTTTTCTTTTAGGCACAGGAAAATGAATTGCAAATACATTAACAATTGATCCATAAACCATTACTGAGTGCTTTGAAAAGGCATGTGAGCAGGATTAGTATCTCTTGAAATCCACTGCTACTCCTGGAGCTCACTGTTGAGCAAGAAAGGTGCTTTGCTCTTGAAAATCTAACAACCAGTTTTGCAATGTCACCAATTTTTTTCAATCATCCAAATACCACCAATTCAATTAAGCTCATAAACTTCCTACCCATAGTTCTCCAGGATAAGCAGCTCCATTTAAAAGTGAATGCGGACGAGCTTCTGCTGTCCATGTGAAATATTGTTCAATCAACAGCCAAAGTTTTACTTGTCAGTTTTGATATATCCGATAATAGCTGTAGGTTGTTTTGCAATGTCCAATGTTCTGTGAAGATGGGCTTTTCATATTCTTTATTGTTTTTTTCTGACAAAATGTTGCCTGGACTTTTGCAGTTTTGTGAAATGAAACAACAGTAAAAACAATATATAATTTAACCCTCATAGACCTAGCTGGACTGCAGATAAGCATCTTTCCCAGGCTTATGGCTAGTTTTGGCCAGGATATAATGAGTTCCTGTTCATTGATCCCCTATAAGCATCCTCAATGATTGAACATAACCCCATGCACAGCAGGCAGTCATTCATTTGTGCGCCTTTTCAACTCCATTTTAATCAGCATTTGACACTGTTGAAAATCAAATCCATAATTAAGCTTCACAGACAGTCAGTTTTGGTAAATAATGCCAAAAGAGCAAAATTTGGAGATACTTTTGTAGTTGAGCATCTATATAAATTCTCCATTATATATTCTTGGTACCCAATGATTTATTTGTACTTAATGGCTCTTTGTTTCTCTTTTTCTCATTTTCTCTGCTGAGGTTATTACCCTGCATTATTAACACACTCACGTGTGACTCTTTATTTATTTTTTTACTAGTGGGAATATACTTTTTTATTTAGAAACAGCTGTTTATTGTATATATAGGTTTAAGGTAGAGGTACACAAACACGCTCACAAATCAACTTAATAAGCACCCTGATAAATAGTACCGCTGCTTAATTGGGACAATTGCTAGGGAACAGATTCAATGACCCCAATCAGTGAATTAATGGCACACCTAGTTGTGAAAAGTCCATTTAAATGATATGCTTGGTGTTGTCTGCTGCTTAGTCACAGTAGTTAACAGGTGTGAATTGGTGTTCATAGCATAAATTTCCTGCTGCTTGACCCTTTGTTCACTTCAGGTTGCTTCTCTAATCTTTCATAGTTACTAAGTGAATGAAAGTTACTGGATATGTCTTAAATTTATCAGACTATATTAACACCTTTATAGCAGCAAATTTTAAAAGTAAGATTATTTAGAGAGAACAGTCTCTGCGGGAACCTTTCTAATTTACTGGGTAGGCAAAATGAAACCCATTTTCTGTGCCATATTCGGCTACATGCTTTGCAAGTAAGTTCCAGTGTAACAAACTACATTTTAGACAGAACCTTGACTTATTAATCCGTTTTCTTGGGAATGTACTGTTTCTGTGAACTTTGCTGATTTCCTGATTAAGGGCCCTGTAGGGATAGCTAAATAATGTAACATCTAAACTATCTGGTGTCTCTCCCCAGAAGTGGACATCTCTGACTCCTGAATTCCACAAAAAGCGGTAGGGCTGCAAGTCCCGTGGGCCCATGTGCTGATTTGTCTGCTCAGTGTTTGGTTTCTGAGTGTGGTAAAGATCAGTCTGTGAAGTTGATACGGCTGGTTTTAAAAACAACACAGACGAAACTATTTTCCCTCATGTCTGCTGATATCCGGAGGCTGTTAGATAAGTATTGGATTCTTTTGTTTTATATTTCCTTTCTCATCCTTAGGAAGTTTATCTCTTATGGAAACAATGCAAAAGAATAGAAACATAACAAATGGACTGAAGTAAATAAACATGTCCTTTTCTCTTCGATTCCTGAGTGAATCTGTCACCTTAAGTTTCACTGTGTCTCTAATGGGAGTTTGTCAGCTAAATAAAATTGTTCAGCTGCTTTCTCTAAGTTGCCATCAAGCAGACCTGACTAGATATGAAAAAGCTACCCTGTCATAAAGTTTTATGACTATGGTTGAAAGATTTATAGATGCAATCATATTAAAAACCTTCCTTTGTCAAAGCAGAAGATGAAAGAAGAGCAAAATAACCTATGAAGTTTATAACTGGTCTTTGACATGTTCGAATACAGGATGGATGCTACTGAACACCTTGTTATGTAGTGTCTTATGTTTCAACATACCACAAAACTACAAACATACATCACAGGTGTTTGATGCACCAGGAAAGAGAAGGAAAACATGACCTATAGCTGCCATATGATGTTCAGCAGGCAGTTCAACAACTTCACTGGCTCAGCTGATAGTCCTGCTAGAGTATGTCAAAGCTAAAGATCCATCTCCAACGCCAGCAATCCAGAGTGTGTTACAACTTCAAGGCAAACTCAAGATACTAAAACTGTCAGTGTAGTGGTAAGGGAGATGGAATAAGTGGGTGGGACTGCATAAAAAAAAAGGGCTCTCATTCAATCCTTATCTCTTTCTTACTTCTAGTGTTTTTTTCTGAGGCTACTGAATCAACTTACATTGCCAATAAGTAACCAAACTGAGAGAGAGCAATACCTTCTCAGCCTTCATTTCAGCAAATGGATGGTTCTTTTGGCAAATAACACAGAATGTTTTAAAAATGTAATTTTGTTTGGGAATGTTTTAAAATCAAAGGTCTCCTGGACAACGATTGACAGCAATATTAATAAAACATCAGAGTGTGGCACCACAGACACTGGGACAGTAAAAGAAGCCGTATACCACAAGAGGTATACAAGAGGAAGTTAACCACTGGAAGTTAATACTGGAAGAGCTGGTTTCAAAGTCCAGCCTCACTCTTGATCCTAGCAGATAACTAAACACAACTGTAGCAATAGCTCCACCAAGGAAGGGTAAAAATCCTATTTAGGCAGTTGGTTGTGCAAGTGTTGGCACAGCTGTAGGTATTCCTTAATAAACAGAAAGCTACGGAAAGAGGAAATAGATTACAGAATGCTCTCTTTTACTGCTGCTTTTCTTTTACTCTTTTCTTGTGCATGTTCCTCTGTGTCAACTCTCTGACTGTACATTACCTGAAATAACAAGCAGAACTGCATCACCCTACTGCCCTGACTTAGGTGAAGTTTAGCTGATGACAGTTCTTAATTTCTTTTCATATATCTGCTTTTCCTCCTTTGGTTTGGAGCTTCATTTCCAAGCAAGAGCACCTTCAAATGGCTAAAGACAAGCTTTAATTGAAAACTTGAACACATGCTGAATGTGTCACAGTGCTTGGACAGTCGCTGTACACAAACATTTATATTCAATGAAAGGCAAGTCCCACTAACCAAACCCAGCTTGATTGGAATCTGAGACTGCCAAGCAGTATTTGTCAGGCATAACTACAGTACAGAGGCAGTAATACACTGTTGTTTTCAGCCAGATGGATGTAGGGAGGTCAACAAGAGACCTCTGCCTGGCTGGAGGTATTGCAAGTGCTATAGAAAAAAATCAAAAAACATTCACCTCTGGACAACTGGAAGTATCTAGTAATTGTTCTTCTCATAGATACTTAGTCAATAGAAGGTAAAATAGTTAATTTTTTTTTTCTTAATTTCAATGCTTTATCAGTTCAGTATAGCTTAATAGCCACAGAAATCACATAAAACTATGGCAGCAGTCAGGATGTACACATGTAGTTACTAAAACTAAACACACATACTGTATGAGGGCATCAATTATTTCTAGATTTTTAACTCTTGCCCTTCAGAGGATGTAATCTTGACACAAGTGTCTTTTATATTGTTTGCTTAGACCACATAACCATTACACCAAATATAAGACATTCTCTAAACATTTATAGAAAAATCTTAAACTGATATTTAGTGTGAAATAGTGTGACTGACATGTGAAGATACCTTGCACAGTGTGGCAGATATCTTGTTAAATTATCCATGACATTGGGAACTTGAAGGTCGTTGACTATCCCAATTTAATTTGGCTAGTACAGGACATTTCTAATAATTAATACTGTAATAACATTTAATGATCTGCACTCATGCAATCCGAAAAACCAGCTAATGTGCAGTTTTTAGTGACTGCACAAACAGCAAGTTTTAAATTTGTCAAATGCTGCTATTTCAGCATCACACAGTCATGCAGAAGACCCTGCCTGTGGGGCTATCATTGATCCAGACACTAGAGACTTGGCCATGATGTAGCAAGAAGTGATAGACTTCGTCTCAGGGGGGATGTTCCTTTGGAATTAAGAATGGGAGCACTATATTCATGGGGAACCACTAACACACCCCTTTTCCCTCTTGTTGCAGGGCTGTTGAGGGAAGGGATGAGAAGAAAGTGGAAAATGTGAGATCAGAATAAAAGAACAAATCTGTTCCCTTACTTCGTTATAGTGGATTGTTAATTTTAAGACTAACTCCTCTTTGAATTTCTTAATCACAGGCTGTGACTGAAATTATCTGGTTGACATAAAGGTAGGCTTTATTCTGTAGTCAGTGGAATAAAGCCATTGGCACTAGTTTGTATAATGCAAGGTAGTAGAGCTTAATCCTCTGAAAGAGTAGATAGACACTCTTACACCTCTTTCAAAAATTTTGTCATGGTGAAAGACATTTCCTAAGAAAAATTCCCATTGGTCTATAATGGAGATAACTTTTGCAATAAATAATTAAAAGAAAGTCAACACATCTTTTTTCTCCCCCAGAGCACCACCCTATTCTTGAGAATGAATACAAGTTAACTCCTTGGTGCTGTAAATTCCAAGTACATTTAACCAGGAAATAGTGTTTGTCATTCTTTAAAACAGCAGAATTTCACTGAAAGCTCCAGTCCAGATGAGATAATACAAGGTTCTACTTTGCCACCCCACACTTCAGGATCAGGGAGCTGCTTTTCATTAGATTATGGCCCTTGGTTTAAAAAGTGGATTTATTGACAAGCAATGATTCAAATAAAGTGAGAAAGTAAACATAGCACCTTCCCTGCATTAGCTCAAGAAGGAAAATTGTTACCTACCCAGTAAAAGAGTGACAATAGGGAAACTTCTCATTCTAACTGAAAGATCTCATGTGAGCTTACAGAGGAATCTACATGAACAGGAAAGCGAAACATGTTAGACTTTGAGATGATTAAAAGAGGTTCATCTTCTTTTTTTAGTTTAAGTAAAAATCACGGACTTCCCAGTTAAGCCAGGACCACATGAAGACTGGTTAAAAGCCCCAAGCTTTACTTTGCAAATTTCTGCCTTTATCTTTGGGCTTGTAAAAATAACATTTTTTTTAATCTTGCATTTATTTTTTCTTGTACTGAGCACTGTGAGCCAGCAATCAAGAAAACCAGATCAAATTATTGAGTGATTCAAAGAAAGAAAGTAGGCATTTGTGCTTTCTATTCATGATCTTTTGGTATGTACAAATTAACAAAGTCCAGTCCTATAATTAGTTTGCTGGTACATGGACTCTGATGGAGGAAGAAATAAGTCAAGTCAAAGGACACAACCATTTTAAGAAGATAACACAAATGTTCAGGGAAGCTTGATGTCTCTCTTCACCTGAACCATCTACTCTTTGCTCTTTCAGTTAGTTTTTTACAGTCAGAATTATGTTAAGTTGATATTTTAGTGAGCTGGATACATGGCTTTTATCTCCTGCTGTAAAAGAAAATGTTCATTCTTCTCAGAAAGGAACTTTAGGCCACGGTTAGTTCATTTTATCTGGGTCAAGGGACTGCTGCAATCAGAGACATACACCTCACACATGACATCAAGGCCTCATCTGTAATGATGACTGAACTTGTGAGAACTCAGAAATGAAGGACTACTAGCCAAAATGAAGCTCCTATGATAAATCTTAGAACTGTTAAAATACATTATTCTTGTCTGGAAGTGAAGTCCTGGTTCTAATAACTTCAAGAAAAAAAAAATCCCTTGCTTTTAGTGGATGTAGTCTCATCCTAGATATGTATCATTAATAGATCCCTTATTTTGTCCTGAAGTTTCTTACTGGTTTGGGTCTAAAATTCAATTCTTGTTTGTGGTTCACCCAGAAATCAGTATAATTTAATAACCTATAGAGGACTGAGTGGCACGCAAATAAGATTTCTGGAGCACCACAAATCTGTGCAAAAAGGAACATAACTCATCCAAGCCATTTTATGAGTTATTAATTGGTATAGAAGATTAAACTAGCAACATATAGGATTTTTTTTTCCAGTTTATCTGTCTTTGCATCCCATTAGAATATCCCATTGCAATGGGACATCAAGGAATACACAAGGCTAATGAAAAAAAAAACCCAAACTAAAAACAAACAGCTCATTAAACTTCATGCAGGCCCTAAAATATGAAGGTATATGACCCTTTCATGTTTATTGAGAGATATCAGTCAAAGAAATAAGCAAAGGAGAAATACAATGTTTCTAAAACTTTCATTTGTAATTTTGACGTATGCAAATTTATACATTGACATGAAGTTTCACACATTGTTAAAAATGACTGACTCTAGAAAGTTAATTTAGCCATTTATTTCAACTCTCTAGTGATAGGAATAGCAATCACAGCTTGTGTTTGGAATAACTGGACTATCTATAGTAACAAATATATTGCATTCCTGTTTTCTTGTATTTATATTATGCATTTCCCTTCCCTTCTCCTCCCTTCCCTTTTTCATTTTTGCTTATCTAATTATACATTTATTTCTTTTGTAAATGTACTTATACATAGCTCTCACATGTATGGCTGAGGCCACAATGGCTAAGCAGATGATGGCTATTTCCCCTCACAAAGATAATGACTTTTTTTTTTTTTGCCAAAGACATCTACCATCTCTGAGACAAAACAGCAGCCATTCACCAGAGTATCCTTAAAACCCCAAAGAGGAAATGGTTTGGAGAAAACATGAGGCTATCATTGGTCTAAACCATTTTTTGTTAAAAGGCTTTTAAACATTTATTCCCAATTAAAAAGAAAAAAAAAAAAAAGAAATTGATTCTAATCCATTTTGATCAACAGCCTGTGTAGTAGATGAACTCTCTTGCACTGTTTTGTTAATTAGCAAGATATAATTTGTCAGAAAAATCACTGAAAATTAATTTATTTTTTAAAACTTAGGGAAAATAAGAGAAGCTCCATTCTGTAGTAAAACATTGTGAAGAATTAATGCAACTGCATTAACTAGTCTCTTTCTGAGACTTTCTGACTGACTCTTTAAAAGCTGCAGTTGTTCTTGTAAATGATGTATGCTCTTTTTTCCCACTATACTGAACTTGAAGAATATCAGAGTTCAATATCCATCTCCAAAACTGTCTGCAGACAAGTAGTCTGATGCCAAGAAATATTTTTCAGTTCCTACAGAAGTCAAAGAACAGTGAAACACAATAGCATTTTCAGGTACTCAAAACTGTCAGCTGAAAAGAAAATGAAAACTATCAAAATCTGTCTTCTGTATGGAATAAATAACATTCCACAGCAGAGACTGTCATCATGGTCTCAACAACATATACAAGACAACAATGTTGTGTGTTAATAAAACACACTCTGTAATTTATTCAGTGAAGTGCTGACTTTGGGTTCAAATATTGTGACCCACTCAAAAACAATGGACAAGTCTTTCTTAACTCAGACACCCAGTTTATGTTACAGTCTAGAAGTCCTCTTGACTACAAGTGTTCAACATATTTTAGGACCTGGCATGACTTGTACCACATGGTCTTCAGTGTTCTTTTGGCAATTTTAAGTGACCGTTCTTCGTAAAGAGAGGGCTGCTTTTTAAATATGTTTTAAACTGACTGAGCACCTTTAATCTTCTGTTTCAAATTCTATAACTTTCCAGAAAGACATGCTACTGTCATCTGTGTCACTTGACTTAACTGCTTCCTTATGGTATTAATGCATTTGCAGTTTGTTTTCACAGTCCTAGTTTTCCTGTAAGTCATTGAAATAACTCAGACATTCAATCCTGGCAAGCCACAGACTATTCCGCGCTTTGAAATTCATAGATTTAGCAGCACAATGTCAGATCATTTTTCATAACCCTTGTTTCCTTGTCAGCATGTCATAGCCAGTAAAAAGCTGCTAGATTAGTACAAATATATAAATCTTTTCTCAGCTTCACCTCACTGCTGTTTAATACTACTTTACTACACCACTGTGCTTACTAGCTTAAAATACCTTCTGTTTGGAGAAACGCATATTTATTATTATTATTGAGGAGTTTTTGTGTGATTTCCCTGAGCACAGGCTGACAGCTGCATAGCACTTTGTCATTTATCATTGTACACAAGATCTGTCAACTTGGGAAACAATTTCAATAAAAAAATTCTACATGAAATTACTTTGTGAGAGGAAAAAAAAACCCAAACAGCCAGTTCTGGCTTCTGCATGTGCAATTCTGTGTCTATTTATTTATTTATTTATTTATTTTAGCCTACTTTTTTTGTCTTTTTTTAATTTTGGCTGTGAAAGGTACTTAATGTACCAAAAACAATTTGTACAAGCATTATTTCACCAATTGAAAGTGTGTACGCCTTGCTGAGGTCTCCCTTATCTAACTGTTGCTAATACATTTTCATGCTGTGCTCTTATGGCTTCATTTTACAGTTGACGAGATCACCCACTCCATGCTGTGTTGGAAATGGGACCCTCGTCACTCTAGTCCACAGAGTGCACTTAGCATGTGAACAACAAACAACAAAAAGTTACTGCTTTAAAACATCTTCATCCTCTTATTCCTTTGTTGTAAACTTAGCCTGGCTCACTGTAATAAACCAAAGCATAACAGCTATGTAAATCAGAAATTCCATACCTATCAAAAAGAGGGAGGGTTCACTAACCAATAGGTTCTGTTGAGTTAATCTCAGAATAGGTCAGTAACACTCTTCAGATTCTTCTAAAATCTACAGCAGTACTCTTCTGCTGACCTCATCCTCCTCAAAGCTTATAGTGGGAGAAAGAATATTTCCTTTCCATGACACAGCATTTTCCCCCACTTTTGTTTAATTTCTTGCACATCATGCCCTGTAACAAGATCAGCACCTAAGGCCTGCTGTTAGTAAAACCAGCTGGGGCAATAATTGCTGTGAAATTATGTTCTGGACAGCTGAAAAGTATTACAGTCTCTTGTTTTCCACCCTGTCAGTTTTTTCTCCAGCTATGGATTTGTTGTCATCAGTGTCTGATGATTCTGCTGACACCCCTGTCAGAAAATGAATTTTTCACTCCCCACTTGATTGACTCCATTCATAGCATCTAACTCTGTCAAAAAGTGCCACTCTCAAGCTCACTCACTCATGTGCTTGAGTTTTCTACACCAGTGCTGGACAGATAGACACATAAACCCATGAAATATTCAGCAGGCATATTTCTCCCTTAAGTTATAGTTCTTTATTGTCCTGAAATGCTATTTATTCTTCTTTCAGTTTGCTTTAAATCATGCAAGATTCAAAAATATTTCGTAGGAGGGATATTTTCAGATTCTGTACTTCCTGCATGAATTTAAGCACAGATGTTAAGTTTTTGGCTGATTTCTTGATGAAACTAATATTTGAATGTATGCCATTAATGCCACTCAGTTTCATACACTACTACTACTACTACTACTAAAAAAGTTGCTCCAGAGCCTCTCTAGAGACTAGAAGTGTTAAAGTGACAAATGCCTTCAAATCTTGATCTGTAGAGATGACCGAGTGGTGCTGTAAAAAATAGTAGTTTGGGATCTTCTAGAGCCTGGATTATTCAACTGAAATGACTGCATATTGCTCTGATAACATTCACAGAGAGAGTTGTTGTTTGTGAGGAAACACTCAGCCCTCAGTAGCCATCACCAAATACTACATTAAAATACAGAAAACTGCCTACAGGCAACCTACTTACAAGATGCAGAATCACAAACTTTTTCAAGTGTGAGTGGAATGTGCTTGCCTACCACAATGAACGGCATCACAAGACTTCATCTCTGTAGGAGGTGTGAGTGCTTTAGAAATCACTTCCTCATATATGGAATAAGGAACAGTAAGACTCTTAAAAACGAACACAAAAGAGTTTGTGACACCATAAGGATTGCTCTGTATTAAGATACTGATAAAAATTAAGATCTATTGGAAGTAAAAGGTTATCAACTAGATGAAGAGAAAACCTGCCATTAACCTGAGACTGTCACATGTGACACCATGTGACACACTTACACTGGTGTCAATAAGACATGGCTCAGTTGAAGTTAATGAAGTTATAAAACTATTATATGAAAGCTATCATACTGATAAAAGAGTACACACAAGCTGTCCAGCGTATCCCAGCCTCAGTCAACATGACTTTGCATTTAGCACCAGTGAAGGCAAATTTTACAACTGGTACGTTTCCCACTAAATGCTCATTATCACTGGCTGTAAGCAGGTTAGTAAAGGTAACCGAATGTAAAATCAGCAGATGCTGTCATCAGAAAGTTTTTGTGTTTTTTTTTTTTTCTTGTGTTTTGATGTTTTCCACAGTATTTTCATTTAAGAAATGTAAGAAAAGTTGAGAGAGGGCACAGGATGGCAAGACAAAAAACACCATTTCAACTGACTTTAGATTTAGTAGCAATAACAAAGAGTTTTCAAATGTATTCCTGTCATTCATTTTAATATAACTATCCTGATGTGGATATAATTCTCCTGTACCTGATCATTTATTGGAAGAACATCTTTTAGAAGAAGTTATGGTCATTCTGGTTTCAAAATAATTATTTCAAAGCATTTGTTAATTGATTTTTTAATAGTAAAGACTTATATCTGGAAGAAAATAGCAAGTTTATTGTTTTTGTTTTTGCTTTAATCTCTTGAGTTTTGGTTCCAGCAGGCAAATTTTTTCCTCCAAGTCAATTATAATTCTAAAAACAAATGAAATGTAATTACCTTTTTATTGACACATTAAAAGGAAATAAATAGTATAATCAGCAGTTATATGCTTTCCTCAAAGGTGTTGCTTTCATAAGCTTTATGACTAGCTAACCAGATTCAAAGAAGTGGGAGAAAGAAATGGGAAGAGGGCTCTTGTGAGACAATAGGGAGTCAGTGATTTAATGCAAAAAAGGTGTATTTCTAACACAGTCTGATCCAAGAACAGCTGATTGAATTGAAACATGTAGTGTGGTAGAATGGTTCTTATCAAATTTTACAAATCATTTTGTTCCGCCTTTACTTACAATATTTCTCAACAATTTACAGTATTGCTCTACAATTCTGCTGCCCAAGAGTTTCATACAATTGTATTGTTTTGGAGAAAAAAATTCTGCAGTCTTAATTAAACAGTCTCTATAAATGATACAACTGGACCCATAGTCTTAATAAAACATCACGATAGATGATACAACTAGACTTGCAGTCTCTGGTAGGAGAAGGTCATCATAACTGAGTCATCAATTTTATATGACAGACTCTGAAAATTACTAGCCTTTTAAGAAATTATCTGTGAGAAGTTGGCTGTTGAACTTGAAGAGCTTTGATACATAGCACACTTTTTTTTTTAGCCAATCTTCTGGATAGTAATCTCCTGTTTGAATGACAACTTTTTTTGCACTTTGACAGATAGGCTTAAGTCCATGAAGATGCTCTTACAATGGAAATAAAAAAGGAAGAGTCTTATAATGCTGAAATTGTGTCAACCAGTTGCTAAAAGGAAATAAATAATGATCCCCTCCTCTTAGTACATAGAAACAAATGGCACAGGGCAGTAAAAAGTTAACAAATGAGAGACTGAGATATTTAGTCAGAGAAACAAATAGAGTTTAAAGAGGAAAAAAAAAATCACGGAGAAAGTAAAACATTATCAGTTTTAGCTAATTTTAGATACCTATAATTTAGGCAATAAATGTTCAGTAATTTCTTCTGAGGCTTTGATCAAAAATGGTGCCAGTGTCTCACAACACTTTGAATGAAGTTACAAACACAAAGACAAGCAATCAGACTGTTTGATCCAAAAAATTACTGATCAAGGATCTGATACACAACAGAGTTATTTGACAAATGACTGTCTGGAGCACAGTGTCTCACACGCATTAACACTATTGCTATAAAAAGAAGGGATAAGGAAGAGGAAGCACAAAAGAATGAAGAAATTACACCAATTGCTCATTGACCTGAATGGCAATAGTGGAAAATTCTATCACCATCTTTTTCTACTTTGAAGTAAAATGCAGAAATGAAGAGTCATGATTAAACAAGAGAGTGAAAAAAGCAGAAAAGTTCTGCTTAGCAAGCCTACTTAACCTAATAGTTTTTTCTTCTTGCCTGTTATTTATTACAACCCAAGTGTACAACCTAGTGTCACCCCACTCAGGTGGCAATGTGAGCATGTGGGCTATTCGATATAGTGAATTTGCCTAATGTAGCACAATTACAGAAATGCACTGAATAACTTTGGGCTGATTCCCCAGTAAAGAATTCTTTATGGAGTGCCTATAAGGCACACCTGTGCCTCATTTACCTGAATCGATATTTTTGCCATGTTGATTCGAAGGACAAAGGATTAAGAGATTCTACTTCCATAATTACAAAGAACACAAAGAAGACGCATTAAAAGCAGGAAGAAAACCTCAAAAACCTGCCACGCAGTACAACATGAGGACAAGAATACAAGGCTAGCTCTAACTTTGCACCTAGGAGCCTCTCTATAGCGAACAATTCCATTTTGTTAACAAGCCACAAGCGTACACTTAAGAAGCAGGTGAACAAATGTAATTGTGAGAAGTACAATGATGCTTCTGAGTCTAAACTGTGTTCCTCCCAAGGCACATGTGTTCATCTATTGCATAGTATTTTTGTGGGTGGTTTTATTTTTTTCCTTCTATTTTAAAATGGCTTTTCCCTTAATGACCTCAAAGAGGTAAAGTTTTACATAATTCCTTTTCAAATCTGTCACATCTCTGTATTACAGAAATAAGCAGCCAAGCAACCATCATATCTTTCTCCCCCTCTTCCTCCCTCTCCCACTCTGGCCTGTGAGGTCAATACAGACCAAAGACCATTAATATCTGATAGCTGTGAGGGACTTGTATTAAGCACTGATACTCCCATTATGATCTCTGGTGAATAGGTTTCCATATCAGAAAAACACCATTAGAGTTATCAGCAGCTGGCACAGTTTTAACCTCAGCAGAGGCCAAGGAACAAACAAACAGAGAATGAAATACCCCATCATCTCTAGAGGCAGTTACTTCTATTCTGAGTGCAGGCAGATAGGTGAGATGCCAGGGGGTAAATTTGCCCTCTATCTGCTCCTGCCATACTTATTCCTTGCCCAGAGAGAGGCAGGTGTAACCTCCATGACTGACAACCTGACCATTGTGACTAGCTTTTCATTTGGTTTATTTGCTCTTAAGCCTTCTTTGCAGACCACTTTTATTCTAGAGAATCAAATACACTGGAAAACAACTCAGGTGTTCAGGTAGCTCCAAGGTAAGGCTGTGCTGAAATTGGTACTGGAAGCAGGACTTTTAACCTTTCACACTTTGATGACTGAATTTAGACTTTTAAAGCTCTCACTTTTCAGGGTAAAACTTCATTCTCAGTAATTCATGTATGTATTGTATGGGAGAAGATTCACACACCTTGGCAGCACAAACGTTTAAAGTGAGTGCTTCAAAAATCCCCCAAGATTATAGAACTTCAGTCTCCAGCAGCTGACCTATATTTAACACATTTTTATCATGTGTACTCCTGCACAAACCACCTCAGATGAAGATGGCTTTTGGTGATTTGAATGTTAACAAGCAAAAAACTGCTTCAGAGTGGCAGAGAAATGGCAGTGCACTGCTAAGGACTTCTAATCACTTCTCTTCCTAAACACTAAGAGGTGCACTAAGATGATGCAAAAAAAGACCACTTTGAGGAAACAGGTGGATGGGGAAGGCTTAGAAGGAGGAAGGAGCTGGCAGGTGCAGGCATGTGCTGGACTATACAATGGTCAGGCCCAAGTACTGCTGCTTCAGCTACCCTGGTGCAATGAACAGTGGTGCTGGAAGGAACGCTCCAAGCCTCAGTGTTTCCACATGCTCACAAGTTACTCTCCTTCATGATATGGTGTACAGTCTGAACTTTAACCCCACACTTTCTCCTCTGAAAATAGCCCACTTAAGAGTGTCATCACTGGATACGTATCTGTGGTAACTGATCCTTAAAGCTGGCATGGAATAAACTTGTCTGCAGGCATCAGGATTGGGATGGTACAAAGGTGTATACAAAGAGTTTTGTCTGGAGATGAATCTGGATTTAACTGGTCAGTTCTGGATTTTTAGCAGTGGCATTAGCAGAAAACACTCAATGGGGTATCAAACATTGAAGGAAACATGTGGCATCCACGCAGGAGAGAGTCTTAATTTAAATTGTAGTCATCATCACCTTAAATATTAAAGGGAGATTAGTAAGAAAAGCTTACTGCTAATCACGTGCAGTCAATGCCACTGTACTTTCTTGTTGCTGATTGCCTGGGAAGCAAAGTAAGCTTTGATTATTCTATGTCCTTATGTGCAAGGTGGAAAAGCAAAAGAGCTGAAGGTTTAATCTAAACAAGCTTCCACCTACCCATGTCTTGCATTTTCACTCCCCATCCTGCCCTCAGAAGGTAAAAATAAATTGCTGGAGCCTTTGCAGACCATGAGTACTTGCTGATTGAGAGGTGGCACCTGAAATCAGAAAAAAAAATCTCCTCTATGTCTCTGTTGACTAGGTATTCATTTGTATATATGTGCTACAAATCACTATCTCCACCAACTGCTTGATATGGAAAGAAGAAAATGACGCTAGTAATGTATGACCCTGAGAGTAGAGGAATTGTAGCTATTTACATCAGTTGTCAGCAACCTGCTGCTTGTTTGCGGTGTTGCTGCATGGATATAGATAACCTCTCTGAAACATTAGCTGAGACAAAGCAAGTAATTCTTTGTTGACACATTGTCAGTTTCTAATTTGTTCTCAAACTGTGAGGTAAATCCTCCATCTCCACTGGAAAAAGGACTGCTCTATCTCGCATCAGTCTTTCTGCCCTTTTCACTTTCTATTCTCAGCTGGAAATGTAGTTGAAAAGGAGTTTCCTGCCCAGAAACTGATAAAACATACCAACAAAATTATCTGGAGAGTTTAACCTTAGCTGCAGTCCCTTTACATCACCCTAAATAAAACACAGAGCAATGCAGAAGGAAAACCATGATCCTTATTAGTGCAGCATCAGAAATCAGGAGGGCTGCAGTTGCAAGGGACAGAGGTTATCCCTTGCACTCAGAAAATGTGGCTTTAGCTACAGAAAGAAATGCCTCAGAGCCAGGTCTTGGTGAGAGAAAATTAAAAGCTGAGAAATAAAACCAGGCTGATAGCTCTTCACAAAACACCATTCCATCAAGAAGAAATGGCAAATGCTACGGCAAGGACTTCAGCCTCTTTCCACTCTTACTTCTTGGTGCCTTTGAGGAGCCCACACTTAAGAATACAGTAAAATGCAATGTGCTAGGAATTTCCTTGCAGAGAGATTGACCTGATTACATTTCACTGGGCATAGGAACTCATTCTTCTTTCTGACTGCTGCTTGGATATAAGACTGACAGCTGGACTCCATCACTTGGATTAATGGGTTAAAAGCTGACATCTTTTCAGTATTTTGGACTTTATTTTCTTTATCAGCTTGAATTCCATGCTCAGGCTGCTCTTGCCACAATATTCTTTTAAAAGTACACTTGTCAGGGTCCATTTGCTACTAGCTACCTTGATGGTGACATCAGCAATGGCTGCGGTTTACCTTTTGACCTTAGCGAGGCAGCAGATGGGCCCAGTAATAAATCCCGATTATTAGTGAAGGAGCCAATAGCTTGGAAAGCCAGAAATAAAAGTCGGGCAGTTTTACACAGCAGCTCTTGTTATCTGCTTTGATACGGAGCCCTGGGCCATGCCGGGGCAATGCCGAGCAGCCCTCGGTGCTGCCGGCCTTCTCTCCTCACCTGTCCTCCCTCCTCTCTGCTTCCCCAGTGGCCTAAAACGTCTCCCCATCCCGAGCCCACTCAAGTTTTGGGCTCCGTGGAGTAAAGGCATCAGGCAGAAGGGTAAGAACCCTCCAGGCAGCCAAGGGGCAGCCAGACCTGGGCCGCTCTGCCCA
>WUAM01000148.1:609339-634100 GCA_024336885.1 Actenoides hombroni
AAAAAAAGGAAAAAAAGAGAAAAAAGAGGAAAAAAAGGGAAAAAAAGGGAAGAAAAGGCAAAAAAAGGGAAAAAAGGGAAAAAAAGGGAAAAAAAGGGAAAAAAAGGGAAAAAAGGGAAAAAAAGGGAAAAAAGGAAAAAAAGGAAAAAAAGGAAAAAAAGGAAAAAAGGAAAAAAAGGAAAAAAAGGAAAAAAGGAAAAAAAGGAAAAAAAGGAAAAAGTTTGGGTTTTTTTTAAATCCATGTTCTGTGTATCTTAAATGCAAAAGGACACCTAAGTAGTAGAGAAGTCACCCTCATGAAGCAGTGTGGCTTTTTCATTGCTCAGGACAATGCAGAGTTACTGTACTCAGTTATACCTGACTGGTGCAGAGCTATAAAGTCCTCACTGAATTCTTCAAGAACAGGGTAGAAAAGTAATTCCAGCGAAATCTCTGCAAATCAAAGGCGATGCTGAAAGAACAGAGCCATGTCTCATGCAGAAGCTCTACTTTAAATCAAGGCTGAAGAATTTTTTTCGCACACACTCCCCTAAAAACAGGCCACTTCCTCCAGTGATCTTACAAGAGTCAACTGCCACCCCAGCCCTCGGTCACCTGAGAGGAAACATCTACCACATAATCAACAATGATGTGCTGCAGGCACATCTGAGAAGACAGATGGGGTTTCAGTGAGGTAAAAGGGAACTGTTCTTCCTCTGGTGTATAGATGGTAGGTCAGTTCAACCTCAAAAGTAAAACATCTTGACTTTGTTCAAAGGAAGTGCAGTGAGCCGAGAAAACAGCCTACGAATGAAAGAAAAAGGGCAACTTCTTGGGAAGCTCAGAGGTTTGCTATAGTCCAGCCTCCTTGAGCCACATCGGGAACATACAGATGACAGCCCACCAGGCTGGTACAACCCTGATGCCTGCTGGGAAGGAGTCCTCTGCCACACTACAGCTTTTACTGACACAGTAAAAGGGGAGGGAGCTCAGCTGTACTTGCCCCAAAGTTCATGCATTGTCCTAAGACTAGAACTGCCATTCCCAGCTCTACTCTCTCCTTGCCAATCCCCCTCTTCTGATTTTATTTCCGCTGCCTTCTGCATACCACCACCTTCCTCCTGTACTCCATCCTATGGGTAATCCGACCACACTTGTCATCTTCAGAGTTTCCAAATCTACTTCTACTTCTCCCCTCGTTCTTCTCCAGCTCGCACTACACTCAGACCCATTGGAGACCCAGTCCCACCTCAGTGGCCCTCTTGTCCTACTCTGCCCCTTCCCCAAACCAGACGACCTTGAGTAAGGTTTTGTTTTCCTTCTCAAAGAGGCTTTAGTAAAGGGCTGTCTAATCCAGCAGACTTGATACTTACTCTTCCTTTTACTAGGCAAGATCTGTACATGGGAAAACTGAGGATGTACATTCAGGGGAGCTGAAGGAACCTGGAACACACAAAGCTTAACTTCAGCAGAACACTGTGGGGCAGGCCAGCAAGTGGAGAGCGATACCGTAAGCACGCTGATAGTCTTGGACACTTCTCTTTGGCAGGTAAATTCCCTTCATTAGTCAACTTGTTTGTCCCACGAAGAGCATCAAAGGAATGCTGTGCTGTTTGAAGAGAGGCACTGAACGTGTGTAATGGAAAAAGAGACATCCCTTAAAAGAGAGAAATGCAGGCAGCTTGAACAAATTAGAGTTGGAAAGAGTGAAGGATTCCCTAGATGTCTCGATGGTAATTGGTTATTACAGTAATACACTAACAACCAGTTACAGAAAAAGTGCTGGACTAGGTCCTTGCAAGGCAGGCCTTAGAACCAAGGTTTTTAAAATATACCTACAGTAGTATTTGTCTAAAAGTGAGGCAAAACCACTGCTGAAGAACAGTGCATTACCACTGAAATCACAGACATGCACACTACGATGCTTCTTAGCCACCAGGACACAGAGGAAGTAGCAACATGTTCAGTCCCTGCAGGAGGACAGAGATCAGGGGGGCTGTAAAATCCAGCAGGGAAACAGGACGAGTTCTGCAGCAAGACTTCTTTTTGCCACGCACATCACACTCTCTCCAAACCAAGGACCCCTGCAGTTCTCAGGAGCAATGAGATGTCACAAGTCTCGGGGAAATTTGGGGTGCATGCAGCTTTATTATTAAAATGTCCCATCAAACTCACAGTTCCCACAGCCACGGCTAAGGCTGGACCTACACTTCATGATCCAAGCAATAAATGGCAGTTGTACCTGAGCTTCAGCACCTTAACAGAGCTTGGACAGGGCAGGTAAAGAAAGAATTCATCGAAACACACCTAGTTTCTTGTCAGCACAGTGACCTGCTTACAGAGCCTGCAGAAAGGTATTCTCATGGCATGAATATAGTCCTCCTTCCTAGAGCAGGCAGCCTCCTTTGGGAACTTTATTTTGGCACACCAGCACTACCAGAACATACACTGTTAAGTTCTGTATCAACACTCCACACAGAAGATTTCGAAGTCCAACCAAGATGCTTCTTTTCCTCGCTGCCTTTTCACACCTGGCCTGATTTTTGTAAGTGCTCATGGAAAAAGTGAATAAAACAAAGCAACAGAAGAGCTAGGTAATCCAGCAGCCTCTCGAAATAAATGACATAACAATTTGCATTGCACTCTAGCACACACGTATCTTGCTTTGACTTAAAAAAAAAAATAATCACTTTCTTAGTCAAGGAAACAGGAAAAAAAACTCAGTCAAGGCTACAATTCAAGACATTTCAACTATCTTGTAAGCATATTGCTTGCCAATGGCTTCAAGTCAAACTACAGCAGTATTTTAAACTCCCATGGAAAGTATGCCTGCATTAAAACTCAGTAAAAGAAACTTAAAACATCCTGACAGCATGTGGCCATGCATGAGATCACTGTGAAAAGCTGCAGCATTTTCTTCAGGTCTTTATTTTTGTTTCCTGGGAAGTTTGAAAGCATAGTCAGCAGCTTATACCCAAAGTCTAGATGTCAAGAAAGCACAGACTGGAGTAAGTCCAGGAGTTGCATTAGCTCACAATATGCAGTAAAGTAACAAAATCTTGTCCAGGATTTGGAGCACTAGGATGATATGTAATAAAGGCTGAACAAAACTAGAGGTTTGCTCTTAGAAGAGGACACTATATAGGGATTTCACTTGGAAAGCGTAATTTCCTTTTTATAGTAAAAGTCTCTCTTTCATCCCTCAAGGGCGTGTGTGTGAAAGCACAGTTTGGCATATGTAAGCTCTCAAATTGTTGCTTTTTATTTTTGAGCTTTCTGTTTGCCTAGAATTATCTGTATTTCTTGCAAGTCATTACAAGGAACAGGGTGAGAGCATCCAGTTTCTGATAATTCAAGGGTCTCTGGGCATGTCAAAACCATCTACATAGAAACCAGATTTTACAAAGGATTCACAGGAATAAAAGTTTGAGTGATTGGGTGGGTTTTTTTGAAGATTTTTCTCATATATTGACTAGAAGAAAACTTTCTGTTAGAATAAACACACAATTGGAGATTGAGAGTCTTATTCACCTACAGTATCATTTGTCCTGTAATCAGGAAGCAAAGTAAAGCAGAAGGCAGGCAGCCAGTAAGTAACCTTGAAAAGTGACTTCCAAACACAGAAAGGCAGGGAATAGAAAGGAGAAGACTAAGGGATGGCAAGGTGGATCAACACCAGGAATGCCAGAAATCTACATCAGTGTAGATCACTGCCTTGTTTTATTTAAAAAGTCAAGTCTTTGATTCTCTATGTTAGTGATAAACAGCTGTGGTGGCTTTCGTTCTAATGGGTGAAGCTTGCCATTGAGGGTGTTCCATAACAGGAACATCCAGTAATATACACTTTTAAATACTGGAACAAATTTATTCCATCCTGCCCTTGAAAAATAAAACTTATATTTTATTTCTATTTCCTTATTTACAGGCTTAACTGCTCTTATTCATTGACTTTTTTAACTTAACATCTTAGATTATGAAGAAAATAAAGTGTGGGCCACATATAGTTTCAAGTTTAGAGACTGCAGCAGGACTTTGACTTCCTTTCAGTTACCCTTAAGAAATAGGGTTTGGAAAACAAGATGGTAAGAACAACTCAGCAGAGATTTTGGGTCCCTTGTGTCAGAATAATATATAGTTATAACCAAGTCCAACTACTGGAATTGCTACAAATACCTTTTTTTTCCCCCACTGTCCATTTTTAATCCCATCAAGTGTTACACCAGTTTATTTATTTTCCCTCCTTCCAAGCATTTGTTGCATTACTGCATCAGGAGGAGTCCTATGAATACTCTTATTCCAGCTTTGTAGAGCATGCTGGCTACCTCTACCATAAATAAAAGCTCCTTATACCATGCACAGCCAATATACAAACAAAACCTGTATCTGTTAGAACTGAGCCACCACACTCCATTAAACTCCAGTGAGTTTACAGATTTTTTCTAACTTTTTCAGCATTCAAATAGAATTTTTGATGCATAGTGCTGCTACTCCTTTTTGGTCAACTATTAATACATTAGTTTTACCTTCTAATTTTAGCTTTGCTGTAAACTTGCTACGCAGAGTCTATACTCAAGGCATCTAATGCCTCAAGACCACTCTTGGGTAACTTGGTGTCCAGCTTAGGTTTTGAGGAAATCTCCCGAGATACATAAGACAGGTTACTAAAGCAGTGATGCTACTCCTAAAGTGGTAGTGGTGGAGGGCATTCACAACTAAGTACAGGTAATTTCTTGAAAAATTTGAGAGCAGAACACAAAAATCTTGGCTCCAATACTAGCCATGTGACCAAAGACTAAACAATCCCAGCTCCCTCAGCCTCTCCTCATAAGGGATGTTCTCCAATCCCCTCACCATCTTCGTTGCCCTTCTCTGAACTCGCCCCAGCACCTCAATGTCTTTCTTATACCACAGCACCCAAAACTGAACCCAGTGCTCAAGCTGCGGCCTCACCAGTGCTGAGTACAGGGGCATCATCACTGCCCCACTCCTGCTGTCCACACTACGTCTGATACAGGCCAGGATGCCATTGGCCTTCTTGGCCACACTGCTGGCCCATGTTCAGCTGGATGTCAACCAACACCCCCAGGTCCTTTTCTGCCGGGCAGCTTTCCAGCCATTCATCCCCAAGCCTCTAGTGCTGCCGAGGGTTGTTGAGACCAAAGTGCAGGACCCAGCATTTGGTCTTGTTAAACCTCAGCCCATTGATCCAGCCTGTCCAGATCTCTGTTGTAGAGCCCTCCTACCCTCAAGCAGATCAACACTCCCTCTTCATTTCATGTCATCTGTGAACTTCCTGAGCGTGCGCTCGATCCCCTCATCCAAACCATTGATAAAGATGTTAAACAGGACCAGCCTCAGTACTGAGTCCTGGGGAACACCACAGCAAGGATCACAGAGGATGCTGCAGACCCTCCCTCAATATATCCTACTTGCTGCTAAACAGCTCCCAATACATAATGACTTTTTTCTAATTGTGAGTTCAACAGGTTGGAGGAAGCTGTCTTCTAGCAGAGAAAGACAAATGCTAGCACAGCTACACCCCTTTTCCTGGCAAATAATTTATCTAAATTAGATTAAGCTTTTCTGACCCCCTCCACCTACCAAGAGCTTGGGCTAAATGCAAGGGTTACCTACAGCCCCCGGGGTACTAACAGAACACAGCTGAGTAAACAGCTCTACCCTCTTAAGCCCTCACAGCAGTGGGACTCAAGAAAAAAGAACAGGCTGGTTCCAGGAACTCCAGACACCACTCAAACAGCATCAATCGTTTTGAGCATTATAATTGATACTGGAAGGCAGTTTTGCATGATAAAGCCAGATACCATGTTAAAAGCAACTGTTAATAGATACAGAGGTCAACCTACAGGGCATTGGGACAGACAGCCCATTAAAAAGAACTAAGAAGTCAGACAAGCAAGTTAGAAGAGAATGACTTTGACTTTTAACATGTTTAATCTGACATTGCTTTGACTACAATATGCTATTGCTATAGTTCACTATATTCAACTACAATATGCTATTGCTATAGTTCACTATATTCAACTACAATATGCTATTGCTATAGTTAACTATATTCAACTACAATATGCTATTGCTATAGTTAACTATATTCAACTACAATATACTACTGCTTTAACTATAGTAACTTTAGGATAAAGCAGTACAGAAAAACAGCGAAAAGCTTTAGATAAACAGCATCAAGTATTTTTCCTCTGATCTCCACAAAGGACAGTCCAACACAGACTGACAGTGTACCATCCGATGTGTATTGAGACCACATTGATACAACATCCCAATTCATAGCTTAAAACCAGCACATTGCCAGCTCTGTTAGCAGCACAAGTAAAGCATCTGTCATTCTGCAAAGCCTTGAAACTGTTTTGTGCTGGGTTTTTGTTTGGGTTTGCTTTTAGTTTCATTGCGGAGTTTTTGTTTTTGGTTTTTTGTTTGGTTTTGCTTTTTTTTTAATATTTCAATTCTGAATTTGAGTTTTGCTTCAGGAATATAATGGACTAATATTACTAGCATTCAGGGTTTCTTGTTAGGATAGATTTAATCTTATTTTGGAGGGAAATACTTTGTGCTATTTTTTAAATTAAAAAAAAAAAAAAAATAAACAAGAGGGTTGTTTTGGGTTTTTTTTCTTTCTGCCATTACCCTTACAACTATGAATTGACTACCAGGTCACTTAAGTTACCAGTGTAGGCAAGGGATGGAAAACAGCTGACAAAGAACACCTGAAAATAGATTTGCCTGATAAAGGCCCTTTAGATAAACCCAACTAGTTGTCTACAAATGACTGATTTTGCAATATTGATTGTCAAGAAAACCTATAAAAATAAAACCTTCCAAAGAGAAGACAAAGCACTGAAATTTCCTAATTCCCCTGGATACCAAGAACACCCATGGTCATCAGGTACTGGTTTTATAGCTTCCCCCCTGTTTGTAAACTCCTCATTTTTCCCTCCGGTAAAACAATTATCTTCTCACCCTCCCTCTCCACTGAAGGAATATTCCACACGTGGAGGGTGTAATGTTTAATATCAAATTTATCATAACAGCAAGCTCTTCTTTGACAGTTAAACACACGTTGGACTAAACCAAGTAGTTTTTAATAACTTCTGCTTAACCTTGAAATCTGCTGCTTCTATTTCAGATCTGATGAAGTGCTGGTGTGCCTGCAAGCTTGCCTCATTTTTTCCCCCCTGTACCAGCTGGTCTAATAAATTACCTCTTCCCAAGAACCTCACGTTAGCTATGTCCTTAGATCATACACAGCAACGCACTATTATGTCACTTCAAACTTTTATTAAATGCTGATGAAGAATATTTCTGGCTTAAGAAACAATTTTAAAAGCCAGACAAACTACTACCTCGCATTATAAAGGTAGCCACATCTCATAGGTGAGAGGTTTTATGCAAGAAAAGGCTCACGTATTAATTAATGAATAAATTAATACCTTCCAGGAACAGAAGCATTTTCTGTTAAGCTGCTCTAAATGTAAAAAAACACCCAACAAACAACCAAACCAACCAAAAAAAACCCCACCAAACCATCGACTGGACATTTTAATCAATTTGAGGTGACTCCAGAGCTGACGGTTAGGTTCCTAAACTGCCTGCTACAGCCCCTGAGCGTAAAACAACCCCTTTGCAGGATTTAAATTTAAAAGCAACTTTTCCACTTACTTCGAGAAAGGGAAGGAGGGAACAGGGAGGGACCAGTTTGTTGCAGATAAATTACCTCTTTTCAATCCATGGGTAAAAGGTCCTTTTTTGTTTTGGTTTTGGGTTTTTTTTTTTAAGGTCCGGCAGCTGGAGGCTTAACTCCCCTTTCAGACATGCCTTTATTTGGAAACAATGCAGGAGCAGGCAGGGCAGGGCTTTTTCATCAATGCTGCCTGGCCACATGCAAACTAACGACAACTTGGCAAAACGAGCGGCAGCCCTGCGCAATCAATACAGCCATATGCTCCTCTAACCGTCCCCGTGCAAAAAAAAATTACTATAAACCTGGAGTTTGTGGTTTGAAACGGCAAATAAATAGACAAATAAAAGCCGTCTTTGTAATTACTTATTCATCGTTAAGGGAAAAAGAAGAATTCTAGTCTCTGCTTTTAGGCAGAGACTGGAGCTCCAGAGATAGCATAGAATGGTTGGAAGGGACCTCTGGAGATCGTCGAGTCCAACCCACCTGCCAGAGCAGGATCACCCAGGGCATGAAAACAGAAATCCTGCAAAGCTTGAAGCTCACACAGCTATACCCTTTAGGACACTTCTTGCTGGTATCACAGTGCTATCTTCAGGATTGCGGCCTATTTGCTCTTGAGAGCAAGGACTGGCTCCTGATAAGAGGACAGAGTCATATGAAATGCCCAGGCAGCACTGGTTATGAATGAGAGAGGGACAGGGAGCTCACTGAAGTGCTGACAAATGACTGGACATCAAGCTTCATGCTGGGCACCATCAATGTACCAGAAGGCAGGACTGAGGCACAGCTCACACCATTAGCACTCTCCTGTTCACTGCTACACCTGCAAGGTGGCTCCTCGACACCACATCCCCCTTCTTCCCACAGACAGGGAGAAGATGCTGTTTTTACACAGCCACTGACCATCCCACTTTGACAACAATAAACGGAACTAAAACCTGGGACCAGCCATCTTCCTGATGCTCCTTTCTCACAGGAGTCTCAGAAAAATCAGTGGCAGAAGAGATCGAGTCAGGAGACAAGACCTCAGGAATTTGAAGTTATAACCTGACATCAGGATCCATTTGCATTTCCTTTTCCCACCCTGCTTTCTCTCACATGAAGAAATGCTTCCAGATAGGAAAGTTATCTTATATTAGGCATTTTTTTCCTTTTGGAAGACAAGACACTATCAAGATACATTCAGGTTTTCCTCCCCATCTTCTTCCTCTCAAGTATTGCCAAGGTCAGGTACAGAAATCATACAAAAAAGCATTTGAGTAAAGCAGAAATAGGAGGTATCTATTTGAAGGCGTTTTCATCTTCCTCAGAAAAAGGACTTTTTTTCCATAAATTAACACTCACTTTCACACAATGTTCAGCTTGGATCATCCCCTCTACTCTTCCTGGAGCAGTGGCTCAGTGCTGTTGAGCTGAGGAAAAAATGTCCACTTCATTGCAGATACCTAGTACCAGTTCTGGGTGGATCATCACCACCAAGTCAGTCCCTCATTTCCAACTTTTCCAGACCACAGTGTTAACAGAAACACCTGGATTCAACGACTGAAACCTATTGCATCCATCCTTAGATGGATGGTTGATTTGGCTATATCATTCCAGCGTAACAATGAGGCAACTGTGTGAGAAAGAAGGGGAAATACCTACTAAAAAACTTAATTTGCTAAGGAAAAGCCTGGATTTCAAACAAGGCTTGTCTTCACAGAGAGACCTGTGATGAAGGTCTGGCATCTGCTCTGTTGCTGTCTCCTGCACGGATGCAATCAACACAACTTTGTCTGCTCTCGTCCAGAACACTCCTGACCTTTGTTTTCCATCGTGAAACACATCTTGCAAGTGTGTATTTTTATTTTTCCTGCCTGATCTCAGGTACAGAGGCCACACAGTGAAAGCATCTTTGGTAAGCTTGAAGTGGGAGGAGGTGGGTGGGGGAAAGACAGTTTCTGTGGCACGAGTCCCTTTGTAATAAAAGGACTCAAGACCGAGCAGTAAGTGTGAAAGAGTTCCTGGTTAATCATGCAAACTGCAAGAATAGGTAAGTGATAAATACGTTTTCCTCTCAGTGGGCTCTGAAGGCCTCTGTCAAAAAGGCAGCTTGTGTTTTACACCCAAAAACAGACACTGGCTCTTTAGTCACCTTACAACAAGGGCTGCTGATAGCTGAGGTTAGTAAGTGATTTTCCTTCTCTCAAAATTGCAGCACATCTCACTACACATTAGCCATTTCCCATCACACTCGTCCAGCTGGTGAGAGCTCTTGGGAGCATTATTTTTGATAAGGTGTATTTCAAAAGGTAAAGACTTCTTGCATTTTTACGGCCTTATAGCATCTCTGCTAGACTTCCTGACTGCTGGAGTTGCCTCTTAAGAAGAATGATTTCAATTTCACTACAAGTTGGAACAATTTTCTAAGTCCTCCCAAACATACAAAGTCCTGTTTAGCATATTTTGAGATTCACAGTTGTTTTCGGGCTTTTTACTGGGATTTCAGAACTGCCTTATCTATGTTTACAGTGTTCACTGTTCCTTGCTCTGGCAATATAAAGGGGGTGATGAGCTGTGCCAGTTCCTTGACCAAAACAAACCACTAGTTTGGGTTGGTTTAGATTTTAACATTACACCACATCTAAAAAAAATTCCAAGTATTATTTTGTTTCCCTTCCTCCTACGGACTGCACTGTGAAAAGGGTCCTGTGTTACAGATCTTGATTCAAGTAACGCAGTAACACGTCCTTCCTTTTCACCTTTTCTATTTAAGACAGGAAGAATGTATTAATTTGGAATGGAACCGTAACATTAATTTTGGCAAGATCCTAAAATTCAGGACTTTAACTACCCTGATACCAGGGTGGCTAGAATCCTGTTCAGCATTTTTGCCCATCATACCACTAAAGGGACATGTCTGAGGGATCTGCTTTGGCGTTTCAAATCAATACTGTGAAAAAAAACTCAACAGGAAAACTAAGAGCACACTGATCACCAACAAAAGGCAGACGTTTTTCAATCTGTTTCTGCCAAGTGGGACTAGAACTGTAACCTCTGTAGCTGTCTCCAACCCCTCAACAATTCTGAAAGCATTATAAAATACCGCTGTCTTCCAAAACAGAAATCAGATATTTTTCATAACTCTTCTGAGAGGAATACTTTCTTAAACCAAAGCAGTAATCCTCCAAACTGATTGCTACTTCGAGTAAGTAAAGTTCCTACGGTATTAGTATCCTCCATAAGAAGTCTAACGAACATTAGAGATTGCATTTAACAACGGGCAGGTTTCAAGAGAGCCACCTCGCGCGTCCCAGCCCAGCAGGGCACTTTATGGCAAGCAAGACAGAAACTGTGACCAATTCTGTAAGAAAGATAACCATAACAGAAATGATCAGCAACTCAACTACTTGGAGGTGATTTATTTCCCCAGTAGCTGGATGTAAATACTTCTTCTGTAAACTGGTGGATTTTCAGTTCAGGGAATATATCAAGAGATTCAGAACCTGCATCCAATGCTGTGGCTCTCTCTGATTGTTGTACTGTGTAAAAACTATTGTGAGAGTACGTTCAGCCTAGTTAGCCAAGAATTTTACCATCTCTATAATTAACTCTGGGGTCTGACATCATCACCCCCTCAAGGTTCTCTTAAAATTTTAATAGCCTGGTTTATGAATATTCATTTGCCAGCATTACACTTGCAGGGATTTATGAAAACCCAACGGCGTGTCAGTTCCAAAAGAGGTTCCATTATTCCTGCTGCTTCCTTAGCATATTTATTACAAGCCAATTTTATGCTGTCAGAAAGTACATCAAGCCTGCAGTTGGTCCAGCCATCTAGGTTGTTTCATAGGGATTACCAGACACAGCAGACATCCGAGTGCTACGCCTAAGGATGCCTATTAATCCCTCCATTGGACGTGATGCTTCATCAGTTCTAGACTATAAAACCTGTTTCTCCCTTATCTCCTCCTCCTGTCTCTCTCCTCCTACGTGTCACTGGAATGAGAAGCCAAGCATGGGACAACCAGCCCTTCAAAGGCTGCTCCCGTGTGAGAGAACAGCCACCCAAACCACAAGGGATTTACGAGATGCATACGGACAACTATTTCATGCAGTCAGCTTGCTTCAGCAAGCGCTACAAGTCAGATGAAACTGGCACAGAGCAACAGCTAAATCAAGTTTGCGACACATTATTCCATTACCAAGAGGCACAAACAGTTCTTCTGTACCAAAATGTGTCATTTGTTTGACAGTTGTTTGGGTTTTTTTCCCAACTGCGAGAGTGCTGCAGTTTGAAACCACTGGCTTGGACGTTGCTGTATGTCACAGATGTGTGACCCAGCTGTCCCCAGATGTAAAGCATCTCCAGTTCTGAAAGGAGCTCTCAATAAAAGCTCATAGTGCAGGGAGACTGGAAGCTCTTATGAACTTGAATCGGGCAACAAATGTTTAGAGCACAGTTTGTAAGGCATATGAAATGTAAGGCTACATTTAATGCTAAATTTAACCCCCATGAGGAGCGACTGAAGGAGCTGGGGTTCTTTAGTCTGGAGAAGAGGAGGCTGAGGGGAGACCTCCTTGCTCTCTACAACTACCTAGAAGGAGGTTGGAGCGAGGAAGGGGACAGCCTCTTCTCCTCGGTGACGTGTGACAGGACCAGAAGGAATGGCTGCAAGCAGCACCAGGGGAAGTTTAAGCTGGATATTTGAAAACATTTCCTCACTGAAAGGGTTCTCAACCATTGGAATGGTCTGCCCAAGGTAGTGGTAGAGTCTCCATCCCTGGAGGCATTTCAATGGCGTGTGGACCTTGTGCTCAGGGACATGGTTTAGCGGTCAGCTTGCACTGTTGGGTCAAAGGCTGGACTGGATGATCTTGAAGATCTCTTCCAACCAAAGAGATTCTATGATTTTGTGATTAACTGTATTAAGATGGGTGTTTTTCCTGTGAATTATTTAGAAGCTTCCTCCTCATATCCGTACAAACTGGAAAGCAAAACTAGAAAGCTAAATAGCATTTGTCATTTATCTATTCCTTGGCTTTGCCTCTCCTTTGTCAGCAGAGGCAGCTCAAGAAAGCTCAGAAAATTTCTGTCATTTCCTAACAAAATGAATTTCAATAGAACTTTCTGAGGGCACCATCAAACCCTATCTTAGAACAACTGATGCAATTAAGTGATTTCCCCCTCACCACCACCACTGCAGAACAAATACGGCAAGAGGTTTGATCTGTTACAAATGAGCATTCAAAGTTTCTGCTTTCTGTTTCTGCTCCAAATATTCACAAAGCAACAAAAAGTTCTCAATTTGGCAGAGCCATTTCCAACAGTACAATTTGGCAAACACAGTATTTAAAGGAGTCTCCAAATGGAGCTTGTAGACTACTCACGTTAGCGGAGAAAAGGGGGAGAGATATGCAGAGAATTAATAAATTAGGTAATAAAAAAAAAAAAAAGGATATAATGTTTGAAGGGAAAGGGAGGAGAAACTGAGCAACTCAGACAGTGAAGAAGGTCAGAAGGCCTGAAGGATGTCATCATGATTCTGTTTTAAAAAGGGAAAGGCTAAAATTGTGACTGACACAATGGCCTATTGGCCAGTTCAGAAAGTTTGAGCACCATAAATAAAAAGGCTTTACAGAGCATCATCACTTGCAAGTTTTCACTTGATGCTTCCTCTAGCTCTCAAGCCACAGCTTCGGTCACAGACTCGTGTTTGGGAATAGAATTGTAAATTCTTACCAAAACCTGGTGATAAGCTTTGCACCCCAGGCAGCCCTGGACACTGATCAGGGTACAGCAAGCTCAGCATTGCTGTGGTTGAACTACAGTATTTCTAGTTTGCTTCTGCAGGGAAGCCAGGCTAGTTGGCCTTGTTTTATCTTTTTTAGTCTGCTTTGTGGAGGGAATAATTTATGCTATGTTTTCAGAACACAAAGACCTATTGTCAAAGTCACAAGCTGCCTGTTTGCCCTAACAGGGATAGATCCTTTGTGGTGGAGGGGGAAGGGGGACCTTTCACTTGTAAGACATCTCCTTTAGAAGCAGAATGGGGGCTTTGTTGTTGTTGTTACTGTTATTATTATATTATTACAAAAAACAACACAAGGCTAAAATAATTTACATCGAGTATTCCAGAGCTAAAGGCTCAATTGTTGCTTTCCTGAACGCTCCAAAAGGAGGGAGAAAAAAAATCAGAATCAAACCTGTCCTACAAAACTCTACACACACCCTCCATTTAATTTACTTATTTATATTTAATGGCTTGCAAGCTAAATCTCTAGCCTGCAACCAAACCAGGTTTGGGTAGCTGTCAACCCTTAAAGCTAAACAGCTACAGTACTTGGCAGGTGGTTGCAGGAAGGACTTTTAGCTGCAAGGAAAAAGATGATAGGCTGGGTAAAGCTGAATGCCCAATTTTTTTTGGCACCTGATACTCTCATAGGATATACAGCCATGCTGGCCAGGGTCAGGGTCCTGAATTATGTAAATATGTCAGAACATTTTGAGTTTGTCTGCCTTGCTAGACCACCCACGGGGAGGACAGCTTGATGGCCATGGGAACAGTACCACCAACTACATTGTTTTTTACTGTACTCTCCTGAATACACTTAACCCTCAGTGAACTGACAGAATTACTCCTCTGTGTCTGGAAGGTTCACACACACGCCTGCCCAGCGGGAGCTGCTCTAAGCATCCCTTTGCAGGCAGAAGGATGCATCTCAGCTGCATCAGCTTTCATGGGTTAGAGCCTACCAGTCTTGGAATATGCAATGGCTACTCTGAAATTCTGCTCCCCTTCTAATAGAGGAATGAAAATACGGGTTTGTGGAAGCACTGCAAACACCAGGAAACTACTTGGTCGCTCAGCTGATTGTCACATGCTGCAAGAGAGATGGAATATATTAGCGTTAATCAATTCAGACTTGATTTCAACTCAAATAATTTGTCACATTCTGCAGTTGAGCAGCAGGTCGCGTTTCACAGCCGCTGAATCGAAGATAGCAATAAGGAGTAAAACATCCTGAGGTATGGAACAAGATGTTGTCAGGGGACACAACATGTAAGTGAAGTCATGTGGAGAACTAGTCATTTACGCCTCCTAGGGGGTAATCTCATGATGCAATACTCAAGATTAAATCTTAGACTATTATCCCAATATATCACCCCTGTCTGTTCCCAACAGAGAGGTGACCTGAAGATCCTGTTTAAACAAGTCCATTTATCCGATCAAGAGAGTAAAAACAAAAGCATGAGAGAGCTTCTCTCTCTAGGTACTTCCCTTGGTTCTCCCTGAAACCAGCTCTAGGTTTCAATCCCAAAGCCTGGTCGCTAATCCTCGATCTCTCTCAGCTCCTGCTTTCACTCCACTCTCTCTCTATCCCTCCAAAGTCTTGAATAGGGAGCAAGTTGCCTGCTGTGGAAGGTTGCTTGCAATGCCAGGAAGACAAGCCAGGGCAACTAAGCCTAATAGTTCTTGATTTATCTCAAGCGTTGGCCAAGAGGAATGCGTGTGGAGTCACTTCTTTTTCCTGACAATCACTTCCACAGAGTTGTGTTGTCATGGCATTTCATTGTCTGCATTCAGTCTCGCATCACCACAGGCAATTGCAAGTCACTCATAAAAGTCTACTCAATTACTGGTCCTAGGTTTAATTCAGAAATACTCATCCATTTATTCTTTCACTATAAACTAGCTACTTGTGTGCTGGCTTCAATCAAGCTGTAGAGTTCTTGTGATAGCAAACCTGAGTCTTCTGTAGATGCACTTCAAAAATCATGTTCTATCTTTACTTACACCTATTTTTACTTAAGTCCAAATATCCCAGCACAGGCAGTATACAAGCCTTTGTAATTGAAGACAAAAGTTTACTTACATCTAAAATGAAAGGTGCAGAACTAACTCAAAGTAGAAGACTGTTCAGATTTAAGTCCCCTCGACACTCTTTCAAAAGCATAGCACAGAGGCAAGTAGATAACTGGGCAATTTTAACACTGGGCTAGAAGAAAGAGCAGTAGGCTTGGGTCAAGAATCAAGATGGTGTCTTAAAATAAGAGAGAAGCTCTCTTTGGCATAAGAATATCAGCCCAACACTCACACAACACATTGCCCTTCCTGCCTTCCCATGGTTTGTTCAACCCACGGGGCTAGAGAGGAAGGGGAAGGAAGGTCCCAGACTGAGCAGTTCCCCGATCTGTGAGGCCATGTAGCCAACTGATGTACACAGAGTGGTTCAGAAGCGAACTGGGAACAGGAGGGTGAGACAGATTCCTAAACTGGTATTTTAAAGCAACGTTGCCACTTCCACTATTCCCATCTGTCAACCCAAACCATCAGCTGCGTAAAACAGTCAGAAGAGCTTGGTATCCCTATCCTTAAACATTTGCAGGAACATGATTCAGGAGGTGTGCTTAAGTGTCTAACGTAGGTGGACAACAACCATCGTTCCTGACAGTAGCAGGAAAGAATGTGACTGGCCTCATCAAATGGTGTCCCAATCACCTAGTTATTTCCAAGAGAAATGGAAGACCTGAATTTGAAACTCACCAGTTTGAACCCATTAAACACCAACCTATAAGGAAGCGAACAGCAAGGCTGCTCTTGACCTCCCTTGTTTAAAGCAGGGCAGCAATGAAGAACACAAAGTCTCATCAATGGTATCACGTTTTTCTGCAATTAGTAATTGCTATAAACCTCCTAGTTAATACATCTGACACATATTACTAGAGGAGTGAACAAAATGTTGGATTGAAGCATGCTGATTCTATGTTTTCTCCTTTGACTCAACCATTACAAATCCCTATAGCCACCAAACATACATAATTCAAATAGCCAGAAACATGATTAACACTGGAAAAACTAAGCCTTTATGGATCTGAGTAAGTGCCAGGAGGGATCATTTTTCCTCTGCCCACCTAAACAGAACCTTTACACGCAAAGGGTTGTGACTTCATCTAATGACTGATCAGCAAAGGCTTTCAGCCTCTAGTCAGAAGAGAAATGCCAATCATTTGGATGTATGGGAACTTTTCTAACTTCACAGCTCTTTAAGTTACCAGAGTTCCTTCGAGCTGAAAACCTCTCCATCTGGCATAACATGCTATAGGTAAGAATATCACCATCAAATCTCTTTAGAGCTCCGAGATAATTCAAAACAACCCATTCTTTGCTACTCTTTCAAAAAGCCTAACCAAGTTTTCTACAGTTTAAGTATCCCATTTCCATCTCTGTGAGATCTCTGCTTGGACAGGTCACTCTTCAAATACACACAGCGATCAGTTGCTAGATGAAGGCTTAGTTCCTACATGCCAATGGTTAGTTCAGTTAGTCTTTCTTGCTCTGTATAAGCCAAAGGACCCTTATCCTTTGTAGAAATTTCAACAAGGAAAAAAAATATTGAAGTTGTCCATACACCAAATTCAAACCATTTTTGCTAACAGAACACATTTCTTGCAGAATTGCTCTGATTCACTAATGTTTCAGGTACAAAATAACTGTAATCAGATGAAGCACAATTCTAGTTGATTTCTCTGTAAGCAGAACTGACCACAAAAAACCCCAAACTTCTAATGGTTTTGTTCATTCTCAGTACAGTTGGTTACAGTTGACTGAAAGTGCAACACTCTTCTGAGTTTTTGCAGAGGTACAGGAACATTTTTATGTTAATTGCTCCCTTCACTTTTAGGTGGCTGAGCAGCAGCACTCACCCCACCCCAAATACTAACAAAGCCATTGATAAAACATCCAAAACTCCAGTATTTGCACTTACAAACTGACAAACACATTTGGACAATATCAAAATTGTATCTGCCATGATTACATTTCTAGCATACCTTTAGATATCTGTGTACTGATGATCAGCATACTTCAGTGTGTAGAGCTCTAGAGCTCTACACACAACCAAAAGGTATTCTGCATTATTTTATAAGGTATAGGTTTTTCCTACTAGTTTCCCCACTGATATTTTAATAAGAAACAGAAGAAAAAAAAAACAAACCATGAGAAACCTCAACCTAAGAATTTGGTATTTAATGCTGCAACTGTAATGCAGCCTTTGAAGACTTGCGTTTATTTTACAGTTATAAAAGCAAGTTTTCCCTCCTGAAACACAACCTCCAGCTATGAAAGTAAAGATTCCTTGCTTGCAAGGACAACCCTTGCTATCTGATCAGAATGAAAGGATGGGGGAGGTTGAGCTATGTTTTCAAAGTCAGCTTGTACAATCCACACAGGTTTCACTGGGTGCAATTCGGGGAGTTGGCATACCTTTGTTGTTTGAAGTAGATTTAGTATAAACTAACACTAGAAAGATTTACTTCCTTCAACTTCAAGAGTTTATTGTGTGAATTACCAACACTGACTCCTTGAGACTGTTTCCTTCAGGTGAGGGAAAAGATGGATGGTTTGACTACGATAAGAAATATATAATCCAAGTGTAGCTTTACTCACTGCAAAAAAAATAGCTACTTGTCTTCACAATGAAGAGCAAGCAACTGCCTCAGTTGTTCAGCTCCAGTTGCCTGTGGTAAGAAATAGGGAGAGGGTTTTTTTTTTAATTGGAAACTGGAGGCGGGCAGGTGTCCCGATGACTGACACCAAGGCCATGTGAACCCAGGTCCCTCAGCTCCCAGAGCTAACTTGTGGCTCCAGCGTTAGCTTTACTAACCCCTCGTCACCGCTGGCGTGCCAACAGCTGCCTGAAACATTGCTTCCAGTAGCACCTCACCTTGCTTTCGAGGCCAGTTGGCACTTAATGGGAAATGACTGAAATTCTGCCCATTTGTCACTCTAATAGAAAATAATTGCCCCGACTGTCTAGAAGAGTTAAAGAGTTATTCTGGCTGTCTCTGAGGCTTAACTGGGCTTCTTGTCAGAAAGGGCAAGATTGAAGAAGTCACATGTGAAGCACATACAACCTGCATATACCCTCGATCACTTAGTGTAACTGTTCTGAAACATTAATCTACACTCATCCCTCCTTCTGCAGCAAGCTAATAGGAGACAGCACTAGCTTTGTTTTATTTGAGAGACTAGACAGCAATTTTATGTAAATACAAGGCTGATACGATGGAACAAGAATGAAATCCTGCAGATCTTTGCTGACTGCCAGGCGTTTTGCAGGTATAAGCCATGAGGAGCACATTTGGCAGTCATTAACTCCATGGAAGTATTACTAACTTCTCGCAGTACTTTGGCATGCCACTTGCCAGCTAACACCTGAATTCAGTTCCTTTGTAGCAGACCACTAGCAACAGCTTCGCAGTTTCTGGCATCAAACAGCTCCGTTCTGTAGGGTAACAAAGGTCTGACATTTTGGAAAGGTACCTGGCCCTAGTTATTACAACACGTGATGCTTTATGTCCAAGACCATCATAATGCTTTTTGGTATACCTGAAGAGAAATAACCCCAGAAATCTGAATTATTTTAATTATTTTAATCTGGGTCTTTGAAGTCTTACTTTACAGAATTTTTTTTTTTTTTTAACTGTCAAAACTGGTATCATTAGAGCAAAGATAGACCATCCCATCATCTAAATCCAAATAAATCAGCAAAGACTTAGTGCCTCATTGCTCTATCCTGTCTAATGAAAGACTCCCTTCAACACAGCACCACGTGAGTAAGTGACATCAGAAGCATTTTTATCACCAGTTACCCAATGCATTCTTATCTGCTTAAGGCAGATTCCAACTAGGACATGTTTTGCTTATTAAAAATCACAACCTTCCAATGTGTCTATTAACTCTAGACTGTCCAGCTGGGAAAGTAGCAAGACCAATGAATTAATAATAAGTGGAGAGCATTTTGCCCCCTGCTTCCTCTGAGAAAAAACACTATTCCCCTCCATTATGTCAAATGGAGGCTTCTCCGTGGAGAAACAGAAGCCTAGATATTCAGCAAGAACACATACTGCAAACTGGGATGCCTCTGCAGAGTGAATAATCTCAGCCTCCCCGTTACTGGGGGGTTGGACCCGATGATCTCTAGAGGTCCCTTCCAACCCCTAACATTCTATGATACTGCAAATTATTACTTCTGCCTCTGTAAAACCGTAGTGAAAATTGCCATGCACAAGAGCCAACAGACTGGGGAGGAAACGTGAGCTCCAACAACGGTAATTTAAACTAAATAAGGTTGTGCAATATTCACCTATGTTCATTAGATGAAAGGCTTCCTAGACAAGAGCTGGTCCTGGGAGCTTATTCTAAAGAAGGAAAATGACAATGCTGTGTTTAAACAAACCAAACCCACAAACCACAAATTCTACACAGTCTTAATAATGTCTTGCCTAAACAAATACACTATAAAAAAGCTTTCATACCCCTTCATCAACATAAATGCAAACAAGAGAGAAACTCTGGCTCATCGTGTGTTATGTACGATGCACAGAGGACAACGCATGTACCCTTTCCACACAGAAAACTGGCAAAAGACACCTCTGACCTGTCTGGAAATGTCACAAATGGCTCAACTCCACCATCTCCAAGTCAACGCTGACTTGCTATGAAGAAGAACTGTGTGGTGCCATTTCACTTTTCCTCAGCTAGATCGTTTTGGGGAGTTGTGTGTACAGATACAGTACAATATCTCTGTTCTCTATAAAAAAAATGTAAAAATGGCATAGCTAGATTAAAACTGCTTGTCTGTCCCCACTACCTTTATCCCATATAAACTATCAAGTATAAGGAATTTAGCAAAGAAATGCCAAGTACAAAGTCCTGAATAAAGCTTCTAGAATTCTGAAATACTCCTTCCCACTGGAAATTTTTGCCAAGAATGTAATTTAGCAAATACAATCAAGAAAAAACAGTGTTGGGAGAGGTAGAATTAATGCTTAAATTGACTAACTAATCCCCCAGAGATAGCAGGGAAGAAAGTTTACCTGTTCCATCAAGTTTAAGCATCTGCTGCACAAAGAGGAGCTGATATTGTTACTTCTCATCAATCAAAATGTTTCCTGCATTACACCCATAGCACATTTGATCCTGAAACTCAAGTTAAGGGTTCTAACAGACTTGTCCTGATCTTGTGCAGTCTCTGGGGTACCTAATTTCTATATCTGCTGCATTTGTGGTCTGGTTTAAGGCATTGACATCTCCTAATGGGTTTGCAAGAGCACAACACAGGCACGATAAAATGTTGGAGCAGTTTATGTCAATGTGCTTTCTTAAAATGCAAGTAGCAAGGCGGGGGGAGGGAAATAAATAAATCAGATCATATAAAAAAGGATGCCTATTAAAAACAGTGATTTTACTGGAAGCAATATAAAACCACTTTGAAGTCAGGTATTGAGCTGCCACACACATCTCCTAATCCAAGACAAAACTTAACAGGCTATCTGAAGGAAGATATTGATTGGGCACTTTCTTCCTAACCCTCACTGCCTCTGCAGGTAAAAGGATTCAATCTCCTATAATGTGCGTAGATAGAGGTGAGTATTCAAATGTAGATCTAGCAAAGTCTGTGTGAGAAAGACTAAATATATAGGGGGTTTTATTCCAATAAAATATTCCTGTCCCTAAACTGATAAAGTAGGTGTTAAACAGTGACTCTCCAGACTTGTTCTGTCTTCTGGAATTCCCTAGGCTCAAACACAGGTTTATAGAATTCAGAATAAAAATTCTAGATCAATTTGACAGAGAAATACATATTTGTAATCCAAAGAAAATGGAAGATGACCTTAAATTGCTAGTTCCCGAACAGGAAACTGAAGATCAGAAAATGTATTTCCTTGGCAAGGACCCTATTCTTGTGTTTCTGAAGATTAAAATACAACACCTGGGACAGCCTCCTCTTCCTGCCCCCCTACCCCTTGTGCTCCCCTCCTTTAATGGCTGATACTGCTGCAGGGGAGGAAGGTAAAACAGTGCCCGTAACTTTCACCGGCGGTGTTCCTGGCAATGTTTAAAAATAAAAGACTGGAAAATAGGAGGAAGCTTTCTTTAGAGCACTCCGAGTCTCAAAATACAACAGTTATCCAGTGCAACAGTATTCACATGTGTTTGCAGAACTTCTCAAAGACAAGAGAAAATTATTACTGAAAGATTTTTGTTTTATGGAAGTGTTCTTATAGCTACTAGTAGTACTGTGGCTAAGGTTAACACACTGAAATGGAAAAAGAAAAGAGAGACACCTCACACACGAACCGACCAGCAGCAGGACTTTCCATTCATAGCAGAATGAACTCATCCTCTAAGCAAAACCACGAGAATAAAGACACAAAATGCCTTAAGGAAGGCTGAATGACTGGCACGCACAGGCTGGAATAAACCCGCTCACATTTCAACCTGACAAAGCTGCAAATATTCTCAAACAACTGGTTTGAGCGACTGCGTGCAAGCTCTGCGAATCAGGTGCTACTTACTTCAGAGTCCTGTGAAAGATCCACTTGTCTGCCTTTACACAGGCGAGGAAAGAAAGGAGGTAGAGATGCAGCAGAAGGGGTCAAAGTCTTCTCAAAATAGTTACTGATAACGCCTGAAGCTCTCTTTAGCCAGGAATTTCATAATTCTTGTTTTAGAGAGGTTTTCTCACTTCGGCCACGATTACCTTCCCAAGGGGCTAACACTCACCCGCCGAAGAAAACAGAAAACTGACTTCACAAAAGTTACCAAATATCAACATGCAAGGCTGGCAAGTACATGTGCAGTCAAGATGATTCAGATAAGTCAGATAAATTTAGAACAGCGCTTTCCTAAAAGCATGCGTTCACCAAATGCAGTAAATATGCAGGAGCTATATCCAAGTGCTGATTCCAAACATTAGAGAAAAAAATTTACTAGTGAAAATCTCCTTTTAAGAGTTCGCTGCCATCTGAAGTCCTCAGCAATGTTATTCCTTGATCTGCCTTTAGTATTTCCACCCATCACTGGATTTATCCACATAAAACGCTATAGGCTCTCCGACCTCGGAGGACTAAGCCAAATGCAGTGTGGCAACTTCACATAGGACCAACCTTTTATGGTTGGAACAGTAGAGCTTTGATACAGCTAATCTACCATAAATAGCTCTTGAAACTCAGAAGGATCAAATCAGCTGTTGCAACAGTCCCAGCCTGTAGCTGCTTCAAATCCAATTATACTGTCAACTGTATCTTGCAGCCCTCCTTTCTAGTGTTGTTTTGTACACCCCACAAAAAAACCCCACTTTTCTAGTCCTGCTCCTGCAAGAAATTAAAAGCTGCAAAGATAAATGCAGCAGAACAAAATGCATTTAAAAAAAACTGAAACAAGTGGACAAGTATTTTTAGCATTGTCTTAAGGCACAGAAGTTTTGTTCTGTTAGAAACCAGCTTCAGAATTTGATGCCCATTAAGAAGAAAATTACCAGCCCTTAGTTGTAATGCAGAAGTAAAATTTGAAATAATCAAACAGTTGCATGAACAGCAAGCTCAGCTTTAAACGGTGGGTGAAAGTAGGTGGAACTATCAGTGTCCCAGCATAGGGCACTGAATAGCTTGTATATTTTTTCTGTAACTTAAATACACTTGAGAAATCCTAGAGCTCACTGTTACAAACCCTTGCATGACAATGTTTTCTTTCAGGTAGTTCGAACCACTTTCCCACAGAGAAGCTGAAAACCATAATTTAAGGACACTTATGGAACTGGGATCTTCCAAAATGTATGTATACTAAGCATACAAGTCAACATAACTCTGAAAATTACCACTAGGACTACAACAGCACAGCAACTCCAGAGAAACTAGTGCAGTGACAACGTTCTGGAAGGTTTGGATCCAGCAGAAGACAGGTGAGGAGCATTACCTTTATGGTTCACCTCACAAAGAAACCACACAATGCAAATATGTAAGTATATGCAAATAAAAGTTTCGGGTTTTTTTTTCTCCACAGTCTTTCCAAAACAAAGAGACAAATTATTCCAGTGCGGCACAGGAACGCTGGGACTTCAAAGCAGAATTGTCTTGTATGCAAAGCCTGGACTGTATCTCCTGCAAGCACGTAAATCCTGAACACTGCCAGGGCACCCTCCTACAATACTGGGCGTGACATCTACCATCTAGGCATCAGTCCTCCTTCTACAAGTGGTGAGAGAAGAGGACTACTAATTCCTGGCATTCAAACTGCTTGAAGAAGGGCCTGAAATGTGGCTCCCCTAGAAAGAACTGTAATGACAGGGTCAAAATACAAAAATCATTATCCACCATGGCATGGAAATTTGTCCCTCATATGCCATTCTACTCCTCTCTGAGCTTGCATTAAATTTTGACATCTCCATTAAAGGGTCTGGGTTTTAATTGATGTACCATACATCGAACACAAAAAGAGTCACTGGTTTCAATCTTGCCAAGACACACGATGACAAAGCAACTCTAATTAAAGTGTGGGTGGGTTAAATGAAGTGGTTTGCTATCTCCTATAAATTGTACGTGAAGAACCCAGCTGGGTCACCTTCTGGAAGTCTCAGAGAAGCCAAAGAGCTAGAAGAAGACACACAGAGTTTTCCCTTTAGGCCCTTGCAAATGCTTAACCGAATCAATTTAGATGCACAGGGGACAGCAAGCTTTTCATTAGCGTGGAATAAACTGAGCATGTGACAAGGTGACACAACAAACCAGCAAGATCTGCCCGAAAAAGTTTATCACTTTAAACATGGCTTGTAGAACTTGTCACATTGTGCTACTGCACTGAGGTGGAAAAAAAAAAAAAAAGTAGCTGAACCAACTGCTGACAAAAGTTCACCAGAGCTCTCAAAAATGCAGCAGGCATGCTTGCAACTGGTAAGAGCAGCCATGAGCAAGCTGCCAGAGCACAACCACTGGTGCTTTATGTCCTATCCATAACCATTGAAAATCTGAGGTCTTTTTATTACTGTGGAATTTGAAGGATGCAAGTTATGACATGGAAACACACCCCCTCTCAAGGAGCAGGACTGGGACTGCTTGTTGCTTTTATAGAAGCCACTTACTGTTTGCATTCATTCTCCCTATCACACAGGGGACTATGTTAAAGATTTCACTTTCACACCCAGTTTAAAAAAAAAAAAAAAAAAAAAAAAGTCCTGTGTGGGCACTTTTCCTATCGCCTCCCCTGGCCATACACCCACAAAACAGAACCGACTACCACAGCAAAGC
>WUAM01000148.1:646374-661662 GCA_024336885.1 Actenoides hombroni
CTTCTCTTCTCCAGGCTAAACAGCCCCAGGGCTCTCAGCCTTTCCTCATAAGAGATGTTCCAGTCCCTTCATCATCTCTGTAGCCTCTGTTGGACTCTCTCTAGTATTTCCCTGTCCCTCTTTAACTGGGGAGACCAGAACTGAACACAATACTCCAGATGCAGTCTCACTAGTGCAGAGTTCCTCACTAGTGCAGAGAACCTCCCTCAACCTGCTGGCCACACTCTTCTTTATGCAGCCCAGGAGACCATTGGCCTTTTCCTGCCCACCAGGGCATGTTGCTGTTCCATGGAGAACTTATTGTCCACCAGGACACCAAGGTCCCTCTCCATGGGGCTGCTTCCCAGTGGGTCTACCCCTAACCTGTACTGGTACATGGTGTCGTTCCTCCCCAGGTGTAAACAGAGCAACTAAAAGAGGCCCTTTACTTTTACACTCCCAGATTTGAGCCTGTGAAGATAATCTAGAAAGAAAGGACCGAGTTTTTGAGATTGGCTTTTAGCCGCGAGTACTTAAATTCAATTTATTGAATTCTGATTCAATAGATCCTTACCCGTAACGACAACATCTGAAATAGCTTTGCATTACACTTTAAAACAATAATAAAAAAAAAAGCTAATTAATGATGCGTTCAAAACTAAACGTCCAAAATTTCAGACTACTTCTGAAATACGTGCAAGTCATTAGGAAGACAACAACGATTATCTAAGACACTTGCCTTCTGCACAGCAGCGAGCTTCTTGCCACCTCAACATAAGCTGTGACCCGCATCATGAAGTCTGCTTTTTGGATGTATTAGATGATGCAGTGTAAATCTGGCAGCCCCTCTTGTCAGACTGAGGTGACAATACCAAGTATCTAAGTTATAATGAAGTACAGAACCCTTCATGCAGTTTGGTGAGCAGTCTAGAAGAAATGGGCTTCCTAGCTACTGCTCCAGAATACTAAAGGTCAAACCTTACCTCTAACAGTTCCTTGTCTTCTCTACAGCACAGTCGTTTTACAGCCTTAAAGGTCATTTCAGGCAGAGTTATGAATTAGATTCATGTTTTAATATGAGACCCTGGTCAGATCCATTCCACCACACTTCATTTCCAATTCTAGAATGCCAGCTACTTACCTCACACATAGCCCCTACATCACTCAGACCAGACAAGGAAATACATTGAGAAACCCCTTATGCTAAACTGTCATTTCTACCCAGGACATAGTTTGCCATTGACTCCTCTCTCCCATTCCAAAGGGGGCAGCAGTTAATGCACAGACCTCTGAACAAGAAGTGCATGGAGAAGTGTGTGAGCGAGCAAGCTCCGACAGTTTGCACAACAGCTCCCTGCCATTGTATTTGACGGAACGTGTTCTTCCAACTATTCTTCCCTAAATTCTTGTATTTAATTCAATACATGTGGTGGTGGGAATGGCTTTTAGAACAGTGATGTGCATCAGTACACAGATGTTCCACATTTGTCATGTCACGTGAACCTTGTGGCTAACACTCAACCGCTAAAAGTCTAAAAATCCTCCTACATAAAAATCCACATGATGCATTTGTTCCTAGAAGAACATCAGGCAATAAATTAGATTGCTGGAGATAGATTTCTCCAATATTGTCCCTTTTTATTTTCCTTTTTCATTTCTTCTTTAAACAGCAATAAGCTTTCTTTGGTTTCAAAAAGTAAAATAAATAAATAAAAAGAATAAAAATACACAGAAATTAAGTCAAATGGTAGCTTGACAAAATTTTCCAGAGCTAGGAGAAAGCTCTTCAAATTGAATTAACTGTAGTGCATTGTGTATAGAAAATGCACGTCACATATAGTCACGTACACAATATTTTTTTGGGCAGCCCTTTTTCTAAAGGAACTGTAAAAACACAAGAGTGAAACAGAAAGCTTCAGCACAGAGCTCTGAACTCTTCACTCAAAGAAGTTTCCTAATTTATTCCTTCCCAAATGAATCCAAACAAAAATATAAGGCAAAGAAATTAATGCCAGAATGTTTGACCTGCGCTCTGCCCCCCGGCCCTCATGTTCAGCACTGCCTTGGTGAAAAGGAGCACAGCTCAAAATGCTGTATCTGTTAAGAAATTCTTTTGTCCCAGATGAGTGAAATACCCCATGCCAAATTCTGTATCAGGCCATCGATAAAGTGTCACGCTGCAGACTGGGAGAGTTATCAGGCAACTGCTTACTGACTGTTTTTTTCACCAAGCTGGCAATATAATGTTACGTAAGGATTTGTTTCAGACACTAACTCCTGACCTATCTTTATTAAAAGGCAGTAGCCCTTAAACATAAACATGCTGCAGTCGATCTCTGTCTATCCACGAATCACACTGCTAAGGGAAAGTCACCTGAAGTTAACTCTGTATTCCTCATGGAATGCACCCAGCCTACCCATGAAGTTCTACAGTCATGACCAAATCAGGACGTTTGGATTTTGGCAGACACTAGAAGCCATCTAGTAATTCATACATCAGTATTTGCAAGCAAACAATAAGCTCAGAATAAATCTAAGGCCACCTTCTACCACTTATTGCGTGTGACAGACCTGCGGTCAGCACCCTACACATGAGAGCCATGGTTTCAATTTCTTGCTGACAGGAGCTTGTGTGACCTTGGAGAAGTCCCCGGGGTTGGTCCGTGGCTCCACAGCAATCTCAGCGAGCTGCTGGTTGCCAGATTCCCACTACTCTCCCTGGCTGCGTGAGTCTCCCCCATCCCTGCCTCACAACATGTTTGACCCTGCACTGACTCATTTCAGACCAGCGACCATAAAAACAATTCAATTTCTTCCTTACACATTAAACACAGATGACTCAGTACGGGATCAGAAGAGCAGAGGAGCGCAATGGGGGAAGCTGGTACGTGTGGGTGAGAACATGGTTGCTAGCCCCCATAACGCAGCTCCCACTCCATGACTCAAGATGAAGACAACTCTTCCACTTCATGGGGGTCTGGCGAGGATGAAGAACTAAAAATTAAAAAGGCACTGATATTCACGTTACCTCAGTGCTGCAATTTGTTTTAGAGTGCCAAAGGAAGGGAATTGTTTCCACAGAATATCCACTTTGGACAAGACCGTGGTTCCATTCACCCGAATTTCTAAGTTCCCTAGGGACTTTTGAGTCATGCTGAACTAAAATAAAGCTTACAGAGGGATCCATGCCGAGGCAGGAGACTCCAGAACAAGCCTCTGTTTTGCAGGAAACTCCAGCACAAGGGAGTTAGGAGGGAACATGCACAGAAGGGGACTCCCCTTCTACAAGTCTACTTGCTCAGCAAGATCATCTTTTGCTGCTGTGTCTGTGATTCCTTCTGTATTTGGGCGTGTGGCATCACAGAGCAGATTTGAACCAGTGCAAATTCCTGCATCAGATAGATGCATGCTGCTTTATCTTAATTACGCTAAACTTAGCCACAAAAAAAGGCAGTACATAGCCTTCAGGAGGTTCCCTGGATAAGATGTCCCCAAAAGCTGAATCTCATTTCCCCTCTCTCAAGAAAGGGACTATACCCAATCCATTCTCAAAGTACCCCAAAGGGAAGCTACAGCTTCCTCTGCTCTTCAGTGCAGTGGCTGTTTGGAGCTGGCTACCTCCAAGGCCAGGAAAGACAACCCATGAAGAAGTCCACAAACACTGTGGCTGAACACCTCATCTCTCTCTCTTCCAACACTTGTGTTCTGGAGAGCATCTTTTTCTAGACTGCTGCAAGTGCTGTTTTCTTCCCAGTTCTTCTGCTGGCACAGCTGTCTTAGGTGGCAGAATTCAACAGGACGTATGGGATCAGAACAGGTATGGGTTAATAGTACCAAAGCAGAACCAGAAAGATCACAGCAAATAGTTTATTAGCACAGTCAGAACACAGCAGACAGAAAATATTTAGCAGCATATATTATCGAGCAGCTTAAGTAGGAAAAACCACACTCAACATTTAAAGGCTACTTCAAACAGAAGATTATACAAGTGACCTGCTGGAAACAGTTTTATTGCTGAAAGAAATTCAGCACATATCTAATGATAAGATTCTTTTTTAGGCATTCTTTCTACAACTGCCATGTATCTCCTCACACGTACTTTAAACAATTTAGTAGCCATTAACCCATCTGCAAAACCTTAAGTAGCCTCTGGAGCCTTTAGTCTCCTTGTTTGTTTAATGAAATCACATCACAAACAATCCGGTCTTATTCATGAGCTAAGCTTTGGAAATTTTACTCACTTAGTGGACTACATAACTATGGTAGAGATTATCTAGTCCTGGGGGATTTGCACAACTCCCTGCTAACTGTTTCTGCTATTAAAAATGTTTGTGGTGCTTATAGTTTATTTATGGGCTTAGGTTCCTTTGTCTTAAGGTAGCTGACTCAAATTACAGCTTAAGTCTAAGATCAGAGTCATTTTGTGGTGTATTTCATTATAGCCAATAGCAGCCTTGTTAGTCAGGAATACAGCCACGAATGCTGTATGTAGAATACAAAAGTCTGAATTTCATGGAAGCAAAAGTCATTACCACTCCATTTGCCACTTTTGCATAAATCTGTTGGGAAGATATCGATGCTGTTTGGCAGGCTGTGGAATAAACAGCAGGGGAATAAAAGCAAGCGTGATATGGAGCTCTTCTCGTAGAGGAAAGTTGTGTATGTTTATTACAACACAAGCAGCACTTGTGATAAGATTTTACACTTGCAGAGTGAAGTAATCCGCCCGTGCTGACAAATTCCATTTGGAAAATGGAAGCAGGCACCATAAGCCAGAACACCAGCAAGGCTGGAAGAGCCACACTTTTGATTGCTTTCCATGTCATTCAGCTGCTAGCGGCAAAACGCGACAGCAGCACATCCTCACCTCCTGTAACTCCTGGGAAAGCAGGGCTGTGATTTTTGCAGTGTGTTTGCTGTGATCACCACCTGGAAGTCTTATCATTGCTGGCAAGCCCAGGCAGCACTCCTCTCCTCACGGCTGGGGAAGGCAGCTGAAGAAGAGCAGACCTCCCCGTTTCAGACACTTGAGATAGCGCAGCACGGAGACACCAGCTCAGTCCTGCCCTTGTGCTCTCTTGCTTTTCCTCGGCTCCATGCAAATTCATAACCTACATGCTTAGCTTAGGGCTGATGTTCAGTTAGCCAGCAGCAATGCACTTTCTGAAACAAACACAAAGGACTACAAGTGAACTTCATTTTTCTCTTTTCTTTTTTTTCCACTTGAGAGTGAGGTGGTTTTTTTAGGCTGGTAACAAGCTTCTGAAAAGCTAAATGCATTATAGAAAGTCAATTCTATCAGTAGGACATTATTCTATAAACAGGACAAGGGACAATGGGTATAAACTTGAGCATAGCAGGTTCCACCTCAACACAAGGAGGAACTTCTTTACTATGAGGGTAACAGAGCCTGGACCAGGCTGCCCAGAGAGGTTGTGGAGTCTCCTTCTCTACAGACTTTCAAAACCCATCTAGATGTGTTCCTGTGCAACATACCCTGAGTGATCCTGCTCTGGCAGGGGTGTTGGCCTCCATCATCTCTAGAGGTCCCTTCCAACCCCATTCTATGATTCTAATTCCCTCTCAGCTTGGTAGCCCACTATGCTGAACGTGGAAGGGTAAGAACCTCAACAAATGCAAAAAGGAACCACCTGTATCATCTGTGAATTTCATCGAAGTTCAAGGGAATTTCCCTGTCTACAGGCTAAAAAAAAAAGTACAAACCAAACCAAATAAACAAAAAGATTTAAAAAATTACTACATTGACAGCATAAGACAAACAGATTAAAACTTGGTTTCCAGCAAGTCCAGAAATCAACTATTGTTTTCGATCTCTTCCTTGTAGTTTAGAGACTATGTGCTGTAAAACACCCACTTCATGCATCAGCCAACTGGCAGACCCAACTGTTCTGGATTTCTGTTACCCAAGTGACTCCTAACCTGCACTTGGGCAGCTCTGCTCTGCCAAACCTCGCTCAGAAACGAGGACCGTGCCTATTTGCTATGTGCACTCTACTAAGAGAGCTACCTCTGATATATGCAAGTACCAAGGCTGGGAATCTCTTCTGACACAGTGCCCCGGGACAGAAACAGTGCCCAGAAATATGTACTATAGTTGGAGCTTCAGTGCGGAGTTCAGAGGGCAAATCACATTGCTTGAGCACTCTTAAGGACACTCAACTCCTTCATCTGCAGCTTGAATTCCTTCCTTATCTTTTATATATCAGTTAGATATACCAAAATAAAAGCCAACTACTAGGTGCATAAACGAATTCATCACCCAAAACCAACTCTTAAAAGTAAAGTGCAGTGAGTGCCACATGCTCTAGACAGTATGAGTGTGGGTATCCCAGTGACAGATAGTCTAAAATTCTACACAGGACCCTGTGCACAGGTTTCACTGACTGTACATTCCAATAACTTCAGCAACTTGGACTAAGATACACCTGGCAAACAGAAGATTCCTTTTATATTTGTAAAGCAGCTGCCATTGATTCCAGTCACAGTAGGCCAGCTTGAACTCATATCCTAGCAGAGACTGGCTACTGTAATTGCCATGCTCCACTGCCTAGCTGAGCAAGAACATTTTCCTCATAAACCCCCTGGAAATAGAGCATACCTGTAATTAAATAAATGCCAATCTTAGTCAAAATAAAATATGATCTTAAGGATTTCATTATTTAATAAGCTCCTATGTAATGAAAATGTGAAATCAGAGGCAGTTCCATTACAGTGTGAAACACTTAGCTCCTTTGGCAGGGACATTTATTTAGGACATCTTATGAAAGGGCTGCAAAACCAAATTATAATGCTCTTAGACTTGTAGAGTATCAACACTTACGAAAGAGGTATCAGGATGTAAACCAATGACTTCTGACAACCTAGTAAGTGCTGTGGAGCAGATTGCCACATATGCTCATTAGATTGTCTTCCAAGTTGTCAAAATGAATTTTTTTAAGCACTCATTCAGGCTCAGAGACATTTGTATGTTCTGATTTCATAATAATAGCTTTTTTTTTTTTTTCTTCAGAAGGCATATTCAGCCATGCTGCAGATTACAATTCTTAACCATCTCTTCAAAAAACCAACATCCATTCAAGACATGGCTTCATTACCACAAGGTAACTTTTATTTGACTGGCCTGATTTGTCTCACTTCTCCAACTCATTTTCCTCCATGTTACCTCTTTATTGTAACTTAAGGCCATGGCGTTCAAAGTACATTAACTTTCAGTGTTAATACCAAGCACTGAGGTCTAGAGAATCATTCCTTCAAGCCAAAATGCATTCCCTTTCTCCAAGAAAATTAGCTTTCACCCACTTTTACCAATTTTCATACCCTACTGTTTCACTCAGCACTTAAATACAGGAGAAACACCGAAAAATCAGACACATCTTTTATCTCTGAGAGGGTTTACAAGCAAGATCTTGAACACATTTTGAGGAACTGCTCCGTTTCCATTTAATTTAGTTAGCCCAGAGCAATTAGTAGCATGACATATTCACTGCTTTACACTCTGAACTTCTTCCATGCTGAGAAGTGGCAGCTGTCACAACGGCTGACCACAGAGGAATGGACTTGGCTGCATCGAGCACAGAAAGCAGCAGGTAGCAAGAGAGCCCACAGCAGTGTCACCAGCTTGTCACAAGCAACACCTGCAGTTTCCAACTTGCCAGCACTGAGAAAACAGATAGTAGAGGTAGGTGTCCATTTCTACACTTCAAGAATTAATTAAAAAAAGCAAGAAAGAAATCTTTAAAAAGACAGTTCTACATGTAACAATTGTAATAATTGTTCAATTTTGAATATCAAGTTTTTCAACTTAGTCTGCAAGAGTTTTGTGGGTTTTTTTGACCCTCATTAAGCCTTTACCTGTAGAGAAAAAAACCTGTTGAGACAATATCATTCACCCAACTCGTGCTCTCCTTCCAAACTCACGCGGCTGCCCCACTCTAGCAAAACCGAGTGGCACAAAAACTGGAATAAATGGAATACAAGTAAGATGTTCCTGCTTTCTTTTGGCCAGAAAAAGATACTGCAACTCTGGCTAAAGGAGCAGGTTTAATGGAGATCAGGCAAAGGCAGAAGGTGCTGGAGTGGTTGGCAACTCCAAGTGCTTGGCCAGCCAAGGTGGAAGTGTCAAGTTCAGAAATATCCTATACAACTAAGAATTGGGAGAGGAAGGGAAGGACAAACTGTTTAAAGCCTTTGCTGAATAAAAAGCCTTCTCATTTGCCTCAGGCAATTAGGGTTGATTTCAAAGTCTTCAGCAGTACAATAGACCCAAGTTTCCATTAAATTGGTCTCTATGTGATCCATCACGTACCATCCACTATAAAATCTGGCAGGTAGCTCTGATCTTCAGTTACATTCAGCTATACTGTAAGATCTGCTTTGCATGGGAGCATTGTTAGCACATTCTCCTTTTACAGCTCTACAAAAAGGGAATCAAGTTTAGTTTTGGCAGAGACAGTAGTGATAAACTGGCCACTTCCTGCCCAACTTAGACTAGCAATTACCACAACTTTGCACCAAAATGGTATAATTCACTGGGTCAGCACAGCAATGGCAAAATTGCTTTGTGTATCTGGATAAAACTGGCAAAAGCAGAGTAATTCCAAACATTTTAAAATGAGAGTTAAAGTTGTGCAGCTCTTGAGAGACCCATAATAGAAAAGCAGTCCCTTAAAGTATCCCTGCTTTCCAGCAGCTCCTTCCCTAAAGCTAGCAAGAGGTCACCTAATTCAGAACCCTGTTTTCCTCTTCGTTTTTCCACAGTCTGCTCTCCTTGTCAGGTTATTATGCATCATCCTAAAATGTACATCATCCAAACTCCAACTGAATGCAAGATATATTGGCTGTTAGGAGTACGTGGATCAGCTGGGCACGGATTAAGCATCTAGCCACGACATCTTTGTAGCAAGTTTGGGAGGGACACACAGACAAGAAAAACAAAGAAACTGCCCCCCAAACAACCAAGACCAGACTGATGACAGAAATAGACCATAAAATCCAAAATACAAACAGTTGAGTATCCTGCTGAAGGTAACAGACACAACTAATGACAGTCTTAAAAGGCCAGATTCAGAAATGGAAGGAATATTAATCATTTAGTCCTCTCAGACAAGGCAGAAGGACATGACTAATGCTGCATGGTCATTAACCAGTAGGTTGTGTACTGGCCTATTCAGATCACAGAATCATAGAAGTATTTAGGTTGGAAGAGTTCTTAAAGATCATCTAGTTCCTAACCTCCCCTGCCATGGGCAGGGACAGCTTCAGCCACACCAGGTAGCTCAAAGTTCCATCCAACCTGGCCTTGAACACTTCCAGGGAGGGGGCATCCACGAGTTCTCTGGGCAACCTGTTCCACTGTCTCACCACCCTCCCTGTAAAGAATTTCTGCCCAACATCCAACCTATATCTACCTTCTTTCAGTCTGGAACTGTTACCCCTCATCCTATCGCTACACTCCCCGAGAGAGTCTGTCCCCATAACAATGTGTTCAAGACACATCCCCTCTCTTGAGATTTATCTCTTGAGCTTAAGCGTCCTGTGACAGCGTGACCGAAAACATCACCTTTGTTAATGAAATCAATGTCATTAAAAACATATTCAATAAATGTAAAGGTTTCTAAAGTTCAGAAAAAGACATTTTTCTAGGAAAACAAGACAATTAGGGGCATACGGGATTCGCGTAGCCCACTGCACTTCTGCTCACCTATGTGAGTCTTCAAAAATGCTCAATCCGTTAGTGACAAAATTATGTTACAATGAAGAACAGAAGAGCTTTTACAGAATTATAATAATCTTCTGATCTGCAACGCCTCAAAGCATCTCAGCTTCCCCTGCAAGATAACTCTCTTCACTGAGCTGTTACAGAACAAGACTGAAGACTCTCTTATACATGAAAGGGAGAGTTGTAGCTGAAAACCCTGCCCCAAAGTTTTGGAAATAGTGCCACACAAGAAAGAAACAGAAATGCAGCAAAAGCAGTTGACAAGATGAAACAAGACTCTCAAGTACCTAAGATAACTGGAATATAAGAGTGGTTCGTACATTTGTGTGTGCACCTGATTCGCTCGCTTGTTCTAAACAACAGCACTCAATAGAGAAGCTGTTAAGATGATTAAAAAGAAAACGAACAAACAAAAATCCCAAAAAACCCACAACACAATACTAAGGTTGCCATGAACAACCAAATAATATCAGGTCTTGTGCCTGAAGATCAAAGGAAGTTTGGTTTATTCCTCTTCATTTAATTCCAGCACACTATTTATATGGAACAAATCAAATAGACGGTGCAATTACATATGGAGAAAATATAAAGTAATACTTGTAAGCATAATCCAAACAGTCCCAGCTCTGTTCTAGCAGCACATTTCTGGATATGGGCCCTCCATGTCCAATCTATTCAGTTAAATCAGAAATAGCACTTGAACAAGCAGAGTGCTGTAGGCAGGGCTCAGCTAACAAACCTTGCAGCTCAGCCAAGCAGCCAGGGCACCTCTGTTAACAATTAACACTGGAACATCTCTGAACGACACGGACTTTGCTATGGAGAGATTACCTCACCTTTCTGAGTCTAAGTCTCAGCTCTGAATTATGCAGTATTTTGGACAATAATGCAAAAACCGTAAGATAACGAGAATCCTTTCAGGACGCTGCTCAAAGTGAAACCTGTGACAGAGGTTTGTTTATACCAGTGAAGTTCAAGGCACTCAAGCAGTTGTACTCTGCATCTTGCCAGATGGCTCCAAAACCGATTCCATCCAGAATGCAGAACACCCTCCCACATCTGGAGCTCGACACAACCATGAGTCTCTCTCCCCTTTGCACGCTGGATCTGCATCTTCCGCCAGAACACACCGAGCAATCAAGCAGTTTTGGTTTAGCTTTGTTTTGTTGTTTGTTTTTTATTTTTCTTGAACTCAAATACTTCAGTTTACTTTAAAACGGGCAAGAAGTTTTGTTAAGATTTAAAAGAAGAAAATGCCTTTTTTTTTTACTTTTGGTCAAAACTGTATGTATGAAGTATTCTGGAGAATGTAGTGAAGTACAGCACAGCCTCCTCTAAAACTCTGGGGCAAATCAACACCTGCATCAGCTCAGGTGTCCTCTGCAAACAAAGCCTAGAAAAAACCTGGAGGTCTCAGTCTGGAAGATGATGTCTTAGGAGACCAGACTCCGGTGCTGGGAGGTAAGTGTGCAGAGCCAGTCACTGGCAGCCAGCTTACCAAGGTGTACCTGTGATGCCACAAAGCCAGCAGGCAGAAGCAATAGTTCTGTCAAACTCAGCAGGCAGCACACTCGGAACTGACAATCCACCAAACAGTCCTGTTAAATCCAATTGCTTTGTTTCCAGCCAATATTTATAAACGGACAGCTTTCACCCAATGCTCAAGTGTTTTTGAGACATTCAAAAAATCCTGGAGCTTATGCAGGTTGTCATAACTCTTCTGTTGCCAAATACGCATTGGTGGCACTATTGAGCAGTTAACAGAAAAGGCTGGGAATCAGATCACTGCTGGGAATGTTTCCAACCAGACACTTGTATTCTGCTAACTCACCCAAGGCACTTGTCTCCTTTATGCCAAAGCAAATCCCCAAATGCAAAACTAGGCCTTCACTGATGATCACAGGCCAAAAGCCATCAGGTGCAATAGCACATGTTACTTTGTAGTGGACTTCTAAGCACTTGGGTTGAGTTCAGCAAAGCCTCCAAACACCTCCTATGCTGTTTGTATTGACCTGAGTACAATTATTTCACATCTCCTTCCTCCCTAGCATTTCTTCCCCATCCTCTTTAATTTAATCCACCAGTAGAGAATAGACACGTTGCCACCATGACTATTGTAACTCCAAAATACAGCAGCTCATGCGGTCTTTAAAAGATGCCAGATGCTCTCGTAGCATCTTTACAATCTGATGAACAGGTAAAGGATCTGCTATGTTAGATTAACAACAGCCATACCTGGATACAATCCAACGAAGCCAAACACCATGGAACTGCAGTACTTTCTGGCCTTTCTCAGCTGTGATCTTCCCTGAAAAGTGTATTTTCCTTTAAACAAAGAACTCTTAAAAAAAAAACAAACAGTGTGGAGAAGGGCCACAAACACAAAGAAAAAACCAAATTCCAATTCCAGCATTTGAAGCTTCAAATAAACACGACTTCCGTGTTCCATTTGAAAGCTTTTTGTCAAATCACAGCTGAAAGATGTGATGGGAAAACACACATTCACACACGGGTCCACATCAGATGAAGTGAACTGTGAAGAGCATGTATTTTTTTTGTCCCGTCTGACTCTGACCCACCTTGCCCCACCAGCATGAAGACCAAAGCTCTGAAGCCAAGAGCTGACCGAGGGGCCTTGTGCCTGGAGCCCTCACTTCTTTCTCTGTCCCCACTCCTCTGTCCCCATTCCCAGCTGAGCTGATGCCCACTGTACCAGCTCCCACAGGCAGTGGAGGTCTGAGAGCTTCCCTGGTTGACTATAACAGAACACTGATGTGCTGACCCAGTAACCAAGACCCGAGAGAAACCAGCGTACTAAGTTTAAAGGAGGGGACTAGAGCCATCCCAGAATAATCAGCACAGGCATACAGCTGGGAGCAGGAAGGAAAGAGGGAAGTGGGAGGAGTAGGAAGCTGTTGAGACTCATAAAACTTCATCCCCCAAACGGTATTATTGCAAAGCCACACACACATCAAGAGCTGGCCTGAAAACTGTAATACGGGTTTCAAAGCTCATTAAAACTCCCTCTAAGACAAAGTTTTCAGAGTATGGTTTCAGTGGGAGAAAGGAAATATTCCACTGGACTACCCTGCAGTCTGCCCCTTCTAGAAATGAGTTCTGAGGCTCCACAGAGCAACCTCACCATCCTGTGCTGGGAATATTCAGGAATACTGTAATAATATTGCAATTAGTGTTTACAGTAAGTCTGCAAACTGTTGGGACATAAACCATGACCAAGGCTCTTCCCAGTGGTGTCCAGTGACAGGACTAGGGGTAATGGCCATAAACTGGAAAACAGAAGGCTCGTCCTCAGCATGAGGAAATAATTCTTCACTGTGAGGGTAACAGAGCCCTGGAACAGGCTGCCCAGGGAGGTGGTGGAATCTCCATTTCTGGAGATTTTCAAAAGCCACCTGGATCTGTTCCGGTGTGATCTACTCCGGGCGATCCTGCTCTGGCAGATGATCTTCAGAGATCCCTTCCAACCCCTACCATTCTGAGAGGGCAGCCAACACTGAGGCTACCACAAGGGAAAAGTCCCAAAGCCCAAGGAAGATGGTCCACAAGCCAGAAGCAAGGCAGCAAGCCAAGGGCAGCACACCAACGGGACACTGCCAGGGCTGGATCCCAGAAGCCTCGGTCTGTGCAGCATGAGACAGTCTTCACACTGTCTGTGAGAAGCATGAATTTATTTTGTGCACACCCTTCCAGCACAGAAAGCAATGCCTGACCAGAAAGGAAAGTTAATTTGGCCTAGTTTAGCAAATTCTTCAAACTCTGCCAGAGCATTGTCCAGACAACACGAGACATCGCTGCTGGCAAGTTTCAGCTCTCTGAAATCACAGACTTTCAAAGAGTCACTTAACCTCTCTGTAGCTTTATTTATTTGCAGTATTTTTAGGTTGCAGAAAGAGCAGCAGCTACATAGGTAGAGTATAAAGGCAAGAATTGTTCAGGCTTGGGGAAATCAGACTCTAGACACATCAAGACAGATGTCCTGCCTTAAATAGCAGCAGTAACGTTCCAGTACTTGAGAGCCCAGCGAACACTCGAAAATAGGAGAAAAGTATTAAAACATTAATGATGATGATGTGATAAATTTGTTTCAAACAAGTAGCCTCCTTTGTAGGTAAAAAAAAAAATAATAGCTTTTATCACTGCCATCTTAGGTAATCTGCTACATCCCCGTCCCCTTGTTCTTTTTTCTTTCATTAAAAAGAAAAAAAGAATGTTCTGTGTAATTTGAGTTATAGTCTTGATAGCGTGTTTAAAAGGAACAAATTAAGGATGCAGTTCTCAGTTAAGAAAGAGAGGTTTAAATCAGGTGAAATCTGAAAAAATGATCATTTGAAGTTCAGAATAGGGATTTTAAATTAAAAAAAAATAAAAAGAGAGAGAGAAATATTGAAAAGACCAGATCATAAAGAGAGAGACCACCATAAAGAAAAAGAGGGATGCTCGGTAGAGTCTCAGTGAAGTGGTACAAGAACATTTTCAAGTCACCTGTCCCAGGCTTGTAGGTATGGGACAAGTACCCAAGCCCCAGCAGCACGCTCAGCGAGCACAAGCGACTGGAAACATTTCAGCAAGTGATCCTCTGTTTCCAGAAAGAGAGTTGCATTTCTCACAGCAGCTCTCTCGAGGTCACAACAACAACAAAAAACCCCACAAAATAAACCCTAGGACATTCTGAACAACTTTAATATACAAAACTAACGACTGTTTTACAAGAGTCAGAAGTTTTCCACAATAAGAATTTGTGGTTTCCTGTGCGAGAAAGAATGCCAACTCATACCAAGTTGTTCATGGAAAAAGTTTATTTTTTTTTCAAGGCTTCCTTAAGAAACTCACCCCTGTAACACCAAGATTACTTGCTTTGTTTCAGCAGAGGCAGGCATGTTTATAAATTTTCATGTCAGCCTTTGCAAAAGAAACATTTAAGGAAGTAGCATTTGTTTAATTGTTAGGATGCTGTCTCCTGTTGCATCGTGAAAACACATCTTTATGTTACTCTAGGAATTCAAGAACTAATCGTGACTCTCAAAGACAGCATTTAATAGGTTTTCTTTCTTTATTGCATTTGGAAAGATCTTGCAGCCAGGCTGAAGCTCAGCACAAAACCACTCTGGTCCTCAGCTTCCCTACTTCACACACAAAAATGCAGGCCTTTTGGGGCTTTGCTTTTGATTTCAGCAGCTTGTTGCTGGCAAGCACCTCCTGGGAGCCCAGAAAGAGCACGTCCAACCGACTGCTGCACTACAGGTTTCTTTTAAAAGGCTACCAGGTCGAGGCTCCAATAGTAGGTCAGATGAAACAAAATCACTGGTAACTTATTTTTTTGCAGCTCCCTACTGGAAGGCAGATTAAGTTGCCAAACCAGGCAATGAAAATCTATATCTCACCTGGAATGTTTCATCTGCCATCTCCCTGCCCACACAAATCTCTTCAAGTTGTCAGTAGCTGTACTATCCCAGCAGAGTACGCTACACAGTGCATTTCAGACCTGAAGTTTATTACAGAAGTATTAGCTAGGCATTCTCCTCTTAAAACACAAGCTTTATGAGCCAAAA
>WUAM01000148.1:672896-692773 GCA_024336885.1 Actenoides hombroni
GGGTGCAAAGGAAGCTGGGATAAGTTGGGACGGCAGTTTCTTTTGGTGGAGTAGATAGTTTGTGGCCCACATGGCATTTATCCAAGCGTGCTCATCACCTAAATTATATTACCATGAAGCTGTTGGCTTTGGAAAGATGTTTGAAGAAACTGTGCTGTAGCATATGATTTGTTTTCAATTTCAATTCCAATACACTTTTTGTACTTCATGGCAGTTCTCTGATTCTTGCTTGTTCGTATCATTGGTGTAACATGGATGAATATCAGGGTTCAGAATCTTTGTATTTAAAACATCTGCAGCCTTATATCAGAATTTATATTCCACTGTTCAATCCTTTCCAGTTGAATCACTCCATATTATTTTCTATTGAATTTCTGTAAGACTGATTTAAAAACCCAACTCTCTGGGTGTTTTCCAGAAAAAAAATATTTTTCAAGTAAGATAAGTTGATTTATTCTGCTGAATGGAAAAGATGTCTCCACTGACAAGAAAGAGGGCTGACATTTAGTTTACAGTTGTCTCAAGTATTTTATTTCAGGTGGTGGAATTGAATTGCAAGTTATGAGTGAATGTTTAGCAAAGCAAGAACAGCTAGTTACATTTATGCTACACCTAAACAGCATATTGTGAGTTTTCCTTATGTAGATTTCAGAACATAGCATATGCACAGGTACAAGGGAGTCCATATATGTAGATGGTTTTCTTCAGAGGAAGCATTTCAATTAGCTGCTTTCATCAAACAGCAGCAAGCAAATGTCAAGTGCCCTGGCAATCAATACGAGCACAGTAACACTATACAGTGTCTGAAGGAAAAGGAATCCCAGGTGAATAAATGGGGTTATTGGCCCAGAACATGTCATCTTCAAGTCACTTGCTTTACCATGCTCACCTAACTTCTCAGGAACTTCCTACTCACATCTGGAGTGAGTAACTCCAGTTCTGAAGGAGAAAAATATTGAAAAAGGAATGATCACAGCGGTAGGCAGGACAAATTCAGTTCTCAGACATGCAGTGAAGGTACACTTCTTCACGTTATGTGCATGGGAATCGCACACATTGAAGTGGTTCAGCCCATTCTCCCTGATCTGACAATGGTACCATGTTATTTCTGCTTAGGAACAATCTGTAGAACTGGAGTTCTATGTTATTTAATTGTGGGGGTTTTAATTTGGCTTTTTCTTTAACTTGTTTATCTGACATTTATTTAACACTTTAGATTATTGTGTTCTTTCTGTATGCTTCGATACTTTCCCCTATAAATATGTCTTATAGGTCTTGAGGAGGTGACTTAGCAGTTTGAGAGCTGGTGTAAGGTAAATAATAAAAGTGTAATATATAGGAATTAATTTTTGGGGGGGGTATTTTTCTTACCTACCATACATCTGGCTTTCACCAGACATGTCCTTTTTTGTTCCTGCTAATTTTGTTGGGGCAGAATTTGAGAATGCTGACAATTGTCTGGAACAGCCTTACCAGAATAGCAACTCTGCCTGGGCTTCTGGATGTCTGGAAATCCTAGACACATTCACTGTGCATTGCAGATCAGCTCCACAGAGCGTGCAGTTCTTCCACAGCGTTAGACCTTCTGGGCATGTGTTGCCCAGATGAACTACACAACTCATAGTAAACCCTCTTACTGTGCAAAGTCAGATTACCTATATAATTTATGCACTGTACATCTGATACTTTGACATGCTGGGCTCACAGTTATTTTCTATTCTGCACATGCTCATAGATTCCTACTGGATATTTCTTGGGTGCAAACCAGCTGACTTTTTATTTACTTATTTGCATGTCTCTCAGTGGTGAGACACTGTTGGAAAAAACTTTTGTTTGGGATCAGTGCTTAAAATTCAGCAAGACTCTGTTGTAGTTGGTCAGCTGAGGTTGCTTCCAAACCGCTGAACTCAGTGGAATGTTGAAGCACAGGGTCACACTGAGTGAAGCTTTTAGCTACTGATGGCATCTGAAAAACATCAAGAAAACGTTGAAAGCCCCAGTAAATATCCTTCAGAAAGCATCTGACATTGCCGTATGGATTTCAGCAGAGGCAGTGGGCTTGTCTGTCACAGAGATTTCTTCATGTTATTTGGTGTAACACTCCTCAGGTGGAGCTCATAGTTACTGAAATAAATAGTGGAATAAATTGTGGAATAACATGTGGGATTTTGAACTCTATTCCTCAACTTTGGCTTCCAGTACCTTCTCAGAGTCTCACAACAGATATTAAAATATGGCAGAGTTAACACTCAAGAGGAACAAAATTAATAATTCCATGACAATCAGAACCATCACCACCATCAGTCCCAGTTTGCCATTCACAAGAATTTATTGGCATCCAATGTGCACTGTCCATAGTGCATATAAGGCACTTAACGTTGATATTCTGGGAGTACTGCCTCCCCTTGACAATCCCAGTGACTTCAGGAGGGTCCACACCTTCTGTGCAGATAGTGATAATGGTCATTTACTCCTGATGTGACTGTGGCACAATGAAGACTTACCATCTTTGACATACAGGTACATTCATAGGACCTAAAAGGAATTCCTCAGCCTTCCAGGCTCGGCGGGCTGCTAACTGTGGCATGAGTCTGGAGTCTGTTGTTGCTGTCTGGAATGATCCGTGAAAAAAAGGCAGAGCAAAGTCTGTGTCAGTTCATTCGTGAGGTTCCAGTCCTTGTTTGAAGTCCCTGCACTTGTGTGATTGAACTTGCCAGTTTATTTGTTTGTCCCTGTGCCCTTCCCACTTCCATTTCCACAGAGGTGTTGTTTGTGAATGTGCTTGTGTTTCCAACACTTCAAGGGAGTATTCAAGCTATAAACAGTGATGCAAAGAAACGCACAAGTCCTTTCAGCAGTTCACTCTCAAAGTCTCAACATACATTAGCCTTTATGAAAAACATGTATGAAAGCAAGGTGTTTACTTGCAGACATATATAATTAGAGCTTTCGGTGTGTGCAACGTTTGATTGCTTGTATGGGATAGTATAAGAGTAGCCTGCCCACTGGGAATCCTTCTGCTGCAGAACTTCTTGGGCTTAGAGAAAGGATTGCTTTGCACTACTTTGGAGTAACAAGCATTTTATTTTCCATACTCAAGTCATAAAACAGGTTGCATTCAAGGGCACGAGACTGTGAACCATCATTCTGATTTTCTTATTGGTTTCAGCTGGAAAAATAGGAGGGGAATCAGAACATTAAATGTTTAAGTCTGATATTTTTAAGTGAAATGTTTTGACTTTGGATTTGCAAGTGGCAGGTCAATTTTATATTTGGCCTAAGTTTTAAAAAGCTGCAAAACTGCTAAATAAATTTAAGCATAAACAAAACACCTTGGAAAAAAAATCACAACTGTGGAAGTTTTTAATTTTATTTTTTTTTCATTGTGACTGGCTGCGTAAGAAATCCATGACCCATTGTCTTTATGGGCTAGCTCTGGCGACCATTCCAAGATCCAGTTATACTCTTCACATGAAGCTGTGCCTTAGTCTCCTGAGCTGGAGTGAGAGTCATTACAGTTGAAGATCAGAGATGGAAGTGGATGGTCCTAAATGATCCACTAGCAATGATAATTATCTGGAACACTCTTGCGCTTAAAACAGACTTGAAGACTCACAATTACAAATACTGAAAGATAGGTGGAAAGAACAACCTTTTCAGAATAAACCTTCTCAAATCTTAGAGCTGCCAGTGTCATACAAACATACAGTATGAATCCTGTTAGCACTCCCAGGAAAAGCCTGAGTTTCTTGCTGTTTTTCACTACAATCCTGCAGTTAAATATCTTATTCATTATTCTCCCTCTTACACTAATGTGTTAGCAACACATATGAGAGGGGCTAGGAAAAAAACCAAAACACAACCCAAAAACTAGAAAACAGTCAAGTGAAGACACTTGCCTATTGGCAATCCACATCAAAGGATATAAGGCTGTGGAAGGCGAAAATGAAGTTTACAGTGACTTCTGTCTACACGAATGAAAATATTTGCCATCTCACTTACTGTGTTTGTAGTTAGAAAAGCTACATGGAACCCATCCTCCCAAGCCTGTGTGTTCACATCTCATGTTTGTGAAATAAAGATCCCATTTTTGGCTTGCCTAAAGCAACCTTTCAGAGAAATAGAATAAGGTTGTTTGAATAGGAAAGCCTTAATTTAAACAAGTAACACTCTGTACAACTCAGAGCTTTTTCAGCAAGCTGAATTCATGAAGGAACAAAACTACTGAACAGAGATGTTTTGTCTCTTAATGAAACCCCCTAACCTCTTTTAGGTCTAAATAAAACTTTTGAGGCAGGAATTTGATAGAAAAAACAGATTTCATGAAGCAAAGTCTTGTTTACTACCAAGTGATATGGTGAATAGTTTGGTGACTTAGCAGTTATTCTTTCTTGCATTATTGTATTGTGATCTTTCATATGAAAAACATTGTCACTGTCAATATGTTGTGTAATGGAAATACTGTCCTTGGTCTAAACTGATTTTGCTAATGATCTTATATATTCACTAGTTTTCTACACTATGACTCAGACAGCATGATTAGAGAAAAAACACAGCATGGGTCATCAGCTACAACTCACAACCACAAAAATGGGGGTTAGAGTGTCATTCTGCTGAAAACTCAGTCTCTGAATACGTAGTTTGTGTGAGAACCACTGCACACATTTCCAAAGCCATCTAGAATACTGCCACTATACTGTAGGCAGGAAAGCAGAAGGTACAAAAACTGTTTTAAAAGACATGCTGGTAGGTTCATTTTCAATGGTGACACAGTTTCACACACATTGCCCCCAGCCCTGAAGATACCGTTGCCAAAGATTTGTGTCTGTTAGTAAGCAACAGCAAAATATGAAAATATCATAATCCCAGCTCTGACACCATGTTGAGGAGTAATTTCCATTAAAATGGTCATTTTGGAAAGATCAGAAATTATTTCATGGTAAAATGCATTCTCCAAATGAAGAGTGAAAGCACCTCAAATGAAAGACAAATTCTTTTCTGCTGTGCATTTTATTATTTTTTTTTTTTTAGTGGGCCCCAGTTGAACATATCAGTGAAATGCTTGAGAGGTCTCAAAGAATACAGTAGATATACTTAGAATAAAATAGTTATAATTGAAGATTTTGGGCTAAGCATATGCTGAAATGTTTTGCCAGGTTTATGCAGAGAAGGTGAGCTCACATGCTGTGATTGATAGAGGTTTGTGGCAAAAGATGTTGGTACTTAAAGCTTTGCTTCTCATTTTCTTCAGCTATTTGCTGTCCTACCAAGTGCTATGATAGCTGGGGGGGGGGGGGGAGAAGCTGGAACACAGCAGGATCTGACAACAAATATCTCTTCATTGATAGACTTCAAAATCTGGGTACTGAAGTTGGAGATGAGCAAGAGTGCACCTATGCTTGGGAAAATCCCTGGAGACCAGTTGTATTCACTCTGAACTCCGTCATGTTGCTGTGACAATATGAAAGAGCCAGAGCAGAACCAGTCACACAGCAGAAGGTTTTTAAAAGCTCAGTGGGCTTAGTGTCAAGGGAAGGTCATGAGCAGTGAGCTGCCAAGCTGCACTCCGAGACCTTTCTCCTGCTGTGAATTAATGGCTACGTAAGGTAAGAGGCAGTGGAAAATCAAACTCTAAAGCTATCTTTCATTAAATGCAAAATGTTTACAGTTTAGCCAATTAAAATATCTCAGTGTGTTCAAATAATCTGTAAATCCACGTTCCTGAAGCCTGTCCAAAACTAATAAAAAAAGCCAGTACCTGCAACAAAGATGTCACAAGTCCAGGAACGTTAAATGTGTTGCACAGGTCGATATAATGAACACGTTTGGGTGGGATTACTTGTAGGTTCACAGATTTGGCTTGGCTTGAGCAGACTTATCTCACTTGATTGGAAACTGCATCTTTTTACAATAGTGTTGGATCTTCTTCCTGTGCTGCTCTGTTTTTCTATTAAGTGTAATTATCATCTATCTTTACAACCAGGTCCAACTTCCTATATTCTTCTTAATCATTCTCACTAAAGCAAATAACCCTCCCCAACCTGATGCGAGTACAATTATATTTCATTACTTCACAATTGAGCCATGAAAGAGCCATAAAACCACTCTATTTTACACTAGAAACAGTGAGGAAAACACTGAATTACACTACTTCTCCTTGACAGAGCTGGCATCTATGAACGGATGGGGTTCATGGTGCTGCGTGTATGCAGATGATCAAATAAGGAAGCATGAAGGGGGAAAGTTCAGAGCATGAAGGGAGAAAGTTCACATGACCTAGGAGAGAATGAACTACCACAGTGAGAGTACTTCTGCAGGCTTACCATGTTATTTTTTCCCAGTGGAAATAGTGTAGATTTGTTCTTCAGACATCCACTGTTGTCGTACCTCCTGCTCCTTTGTTATCATTTGAACTTGAGTGAAAATGAGCATCTGTGTAAGCTGGTGGAGCCTTGAAGTTCTATTTTCCACTACTGCATGGCCTGCCAAGGTAATCAAAAAAAGCACAACGTGGGGAAGGAGCAGCCTGCTGCTAACAGCATCTCAAGTGAAGATGTCCTGGTTGGAGCTCAGGAGGTGATTCTAGGGCAGACTTCTTTCCAGTCCCATAGAGACAGGTGACCCTCAGGTGACTGCACTGCTAGTTCACGTGCCACGTATGCTAAGTATAAGATGTGGAGAATGCTTATGTAACATTTATGAGGGTTTTTTCTGGTAAAATTTAGTAGAAAATAGTAACCAAGGAATACTCTGAAGCAGCATTCCTATCTAACCCTAGTGCTGGGGAAACGTTTTCTAAATTAGTATTTTCCATTTTGAAAATGCTGGTTCATCAGTGGGAATATGTCAAGGTGGATATTTCATATTGGAAATATTCATACTTAGTAAAAGGGAATTTGATTAAGGCTCATTGTAAAGATTTTTGAATGGCGTATATCTTATTTATTACTGCCCTTTCAGAAGGCTGTTATTCTTTAAGAAAAAAAAAAAAAAAAAAGAAGACAAAAAAAGATTTTAAGAAAAATTATCTATTTCTATTGACAAGACATTTTTGGAACATTTTGTTTTACAGGACTTTACAAATTCTCTATTTTTTCCCCCTCCAAACCTGGATATGTTTCAAAATGTCAGAAATTCCTGTGAAACAGAAAGTTCCAGTTCTGCCATAGCCCTGCCTGTGGAGTTTTTAGAATGGTGTTTAATCTCTGTAATTACCCCAATAACCCCAAACTTGCAGGAGAGAGAAAAAAAAGTAAGGAAAAAAAAAAAGAGAGAGATAAAATAACATATGCAGATTTTTGTCATGAAGATGCCCTCGATAACTCAAGCATACATGCATTTATCCCTGTAACAGAACTAGTGCTATTTAACTACAGGAGCTTACTAGCAATAAACCTGTGTCTGCCCTCTGACACTGTTGTGCGAAGGAAACATCAGTGGTATGGTACACAGGCCATTCTCCTAGTCACTTTTCTCAGCAGACTGGAATAACAAGATGGGCTTTGTTTAAATCTGTGGCAAAAAATAATCACTCATAAAATTGTGGAATCTGAATGTAACCACTTGGGGCCTTTTAAAGCTGCCTTGCTTTGCTCAACTGTACTATTACAACTGCTCATTATTGGCATACTTAAATATTCATCTACAAACTTGGAAATCCCAGCTCTCTTTCTGAACTGAGTGTCTTTAATTTATTCACACAAAGTCTGAGAGTTTTATTTTTCGAGTAAATTTAACAAATGCTTTCTCTCTCATTGTCTCAAATCCCTTTTCAGAAGATTAGAAGAGGGAATATCTAAAGAGGGTATAATATCATAAGGCATTCACTTAATAAGGTTGATCCTGCCTAAGAAGACTATGGATAATTCAAGCCATCTGACTAAACCCACTTTTAATTTCTGAAAATGCTTTGGTCAGCTTGTATAGAGTAAGATGGACAAAGGGAGAGAGATGTGTAGGCAATAGTAAATACAGCCAGGTAACTTCTGGTAAAGACCTGAGAGGGAACTGCAAAGATGAGAAAGAAGGTTTTGTGCTACTGTAGCTTTTTTCTTTTTTTTTTCTTTTTTTCTTTTTTTTTTTTTTTAAGTCAAAAAGGAACCAAAAGAAAGTTCATGACTCTATTTATTCCAGGAATGTGTAAATCTGGATGCACAAAGAAGTAACATGCTATCTACATAAAACATTTCCATTTGCTGGCTCCTCCCATCTGATTTTACTGGATTATAGCCAAAGAGTTGTAACTGCCAAATTTTTCTCTAACAGAAAATCCATCTGAGCAAAATTTAATATTGGCAGAGGATGTTTGGAGACATGTGTGAAAAATTAGAAACCCTTTAAGGGAAGAAGTCGCCCAATTAAAAATGTGCAGAAAAGGATCTATCATGCATTCCCATCAAATCCCTTTTGATTTGAAGTACCAAAATAATGACTGGATCAGACCCCACTTGTGTCTAGAGCTGGCTGAACTGTTTGTTATGGATTTACCATTATTTTTGAAGAGAGAAAAAATCTGAATTGAGCTTTTTAGTGTTTTTAGTTTTGCTTTTTGTTTGTACTTTCTCTGTGGAATACCTTGCACAAATAATTTTCAGCCCTTTGGCTCTTTGAACAGCTTCCTTTGAGCATTTCAGCACATTTATCTGTGTTGTGTGTTTGTACTTTCAAATACATTTTTCCCTGACTGGATGACTCTTAAAGATAAAATAGAATCATAAATAAGGGAATAAAAATACCAAAAGACAGCATATTCTGTTTCAAGAGGATAATCACTTTCCTAAAATGTATGAAACATTTGTAACCACAGGCATTTGGAGAAAATGCTAAATAAGGCAACAGATTAATAATGCTTCTAATTAACAAATCACATTCTTCTGCTCATTAACAACCATATTTGCTACTTAAGAAGACTTTTGTCTTGCTTTGTAAATACTGACTCAGCCCTACCACAATATGTGTGGTACTGGACACTTAAAATGGAAATCAGTGAGGAAGAATTTTTCTATTTTGTAGAGAAAACTGAAAACCTTGCAAAATAATTATTTGAGGTTCTTTTATTTTCTCTGAAATAGAGCTGTTTAATTTTGTAATTATTATCAGAGCACTTTCTTGTGAAATAATCCCCTTTTCTAATAAAAAAGTAAAAATAATTTCCTTATTTCCAAAGTAAATATTTAATTTTCAACATTCTGGAAAAAAAAAGCCTTTGGGTGACATTCGTTTGACAAACTGTAAGCATCACAGACTAAAATACTTATCTTTGAATAAAGTGAATTTGAATCCAGACATGCCCGTTTCTCTGAGTTGACTCTAACTATGGAGTTAGACAAAATGCTTAACTCAGATTTAGCTACAGACAAGTATTTTCCCCCAAAAAAACCCCACCCTTCCCAAATGTGTCTTTTTTTGGAGTACATTTAAAATTACTGCACATATCGAACTCTTAAATTTGTGATTACTTGTCAGTTCAAACCTGAATTATTCCACATATTTGGTCCAACCCCACTTCTGATGCCCAAGAGAGAGTAATGATCATATCATATTTAATTCTCTATGTCAATAAAGACTTGATTCCTATTATTTCATCCCAAATCATATCTCTTTTATCATAACTGCAGGGTGTGTTGCAGAGCTACCCTTGACTCTGCTAATCAAGAAGAATGTGTCTGTTATTCTTCACATTTCTTTTCATGGAGGCAGTCACTGTTTCTAGGCAAGCAAAATGTTCACCTCACCAGACATGTCACTGGAAGGCTGAACAGAAGTATCCCAGTGAATTTACAGCCTTGTGGCTTCTGTGATTGATTAGAGATCTGCACATGACAGAGTGAAAGACAAAAAACCCCACATCATTCAGGAGCATCTTCTGTAACAAGTGTCATACAGAGCTGAGAAATGACTCTGATACTGGGTAATGAGAAAGATCTTGGCTTCAGTGGGAAGCTGCTGGACCTCATGAACCTCAGGCATAGACTGTCACATATGGCATCCCAGATAGATAAAATTTGTAGTCTATATTGTTATATTGGCAGAACTACTTCTCGAAACAATAAAAATTAATTTAGTTCCTTTTTCCTTGTGCAAGTTGTGGTATACCTGTCACCTTGTGCCTGATTTGCTAACTATTAACAATATTTTTCATAGAATCAAAGCACAATTTAGGTTAGACCTTCTGGAAACCATCCAGTCTAATCCCTTGCTTAAAGCAGGACTACCTTCAATATTAGATCAGGTTGCTGGAGAGTCTTGTCCGGTTGAGATTTGAGTATCTCCAAGGATGAAGTCTCTGCAAAGTCTTTGGAGAACTCATTCTGGTGTTTGGCTGCCCTCAAGGAATTTATTTCCTAATCAAAATTTCCTTCTTGCGGTTTGTCTCTGTTGCCTGTTTGGCTGCTGATCTCTAAGAAGAGTGTGTCTCCATCTTTTCTATAACTGCTCAATAGGTAGTTAGGGCAGCAATTAAATACCCACTTTTAGCCTTCTCTTCTCCAGGCTGAACAAACTCTGTTGCCTCAATAACCATTGCAGTGGCCCTCTACTAATATATGTTATAATTTTCACATTTTCTGCAATTTCTTAGAATTGCTACCTTAAAAAATACCGAGCTCTTGAAGTTAAAATACATATTTATTTGTGCATTTGCTGTAACCTGATCATTCCAAGAGAGAACTGCTTGAAAAACATAACTGGCTTTTCTCGTCATCTGGTCTGTGGAAGAGTGGATTACTCCATCAAGGCAGCCAAATTTAACAAGGAAAAGAACTCGATATAGCAGCCATATCAAAAGCAGATACAGTTCCATGAGACTTAAGACTCCTCTTCCATCTAGATACCAGCACAGGTCAAAAGCACAAACAAGTTACTAACTCCCTATTTAAAGGTGAATGGAGAATGCATTTCTTATCTAAAGCCATTTACTCCAAGAAGAGCAATCATAGAATCGTTTTCAGCTGGAAAAAAAAGTCCAGCCATTAACTTAACACTGCCAATCCCACCACTAAACCATGTGCCTACACACCTCATCTATATGTCTTTTAAATACCTCTGGGGATGGTGAGTCCACCACCTCCCTGGGCAGCCTGGTCCATGGCTTGGCAACCCTTGCACACAAGAGGTTTTTCCTCACGTCCAACCTAAACCTCCCCTGGTGCAGCTTGAGGCTTCCCTCTTATCTTATCACTTGTTACCCTGGAGAACAGACCAACTCCCACCTCACCACAACCTCCTTTCAGGTAGTTGTAGAGAGCAATAAGATCTTCTCTCAGTCTCCTCCAGGTTAAACACCCCCAGGTCCCTCAGCCACTCCTCATTAGCAACTTGTTCTCTAGACCCTTCACCAGCTTCATTGCCCTTCTTTGGACACACTCCAACACCATGATGTCTTTCTTGTAGTGAAGGGCCCAAAACTGAACACAATGCTCAAGGTGCAGACTCACTAGTGCCAAGCCACACAATTTCTTTGTGTAATGAGTGTGTTCATAGGGTTAAAAATTATATGTACATTTCTGGAGCTGTACCAAGGAAGAGCAATGACAGTATGATCAAAATTAGGGCATTGAACTTGTTTTTGTCAGAAATCTTAAGCGTTAGTATATAGAAAGCATGACTAGAATTAAAATACTGATTCCTCTTTGATTTCAGTAGAATGGTACCAAGGTAGACCAGCAGATTTCTCTTCCCTGAAGAATCCTTATCTGCACATTCAAACTAGAGGACATCCTCTGACCCCAATCCTCCTTCCATGTTCATGGAAACTATTTAAAATACCAAAGCAGAATCTGGGCTCTTCTCCTGGCTTTATCCATCACGTGCACAGAGGAACCCCAGAGTTCTCATCAATCCAAAACCAGGCACGTGGTGAACTGAAACAAGGAGTAAGCCCTGTTCTGAGGGCTGGGGCGAGTGCCTGCTGTTCTCACCAGCCCTTCTGCAAATAGGTCAGGGGCCAATTTGTGCTATCCGCCCGGCTGCGAGCACCGGCTGCCAGCGGGGACTGAGCCAGCTGAGCCGCAGCGTAGCCCTGCACAAGCTCACAATGCCTGCTGCTTTCCTTCCCTGAATGCTTCACCCCCTCCCAGCAGTGGGGAGAGAGTTAGCCACGCTTGCTGGGGCATCCAGGGATGGGTGTTTTCATTGCTAAGGGCCAGCCAGGGACTGGCAGTCTCAGCTGCCTGCCGATCGCTGGTTTGGTTCTGGGAGGGAGGGCTGAGCAACATCCCTGACCCCAAAAGCTTCAGCCGTGCTCTGAGGCTGACCCAGTGCCACTACGCTTCCTCTAGCTGATATATTTTTATCTCATCCGCGTAATCAGCGGCACCACCAACTGCAACACCAGCTGTAGGGGAGAAGAGAACCTCTGCCAGGTATGGGGTGATTTCTCATACGTAGCAGGATTCGACTTGTCTATTGAAGGAAGTGGCGTTGATTAGTTGTGTCACAGGACTCCTGCCCATTTAGGGACAACTGGGAAAGAGTCCTTTCCCATCCGTTTAGAGCCGGTGTAACTACTGGGGCAACGGACAGAAGGACGAAGTCAACAACCTCTTAATCAAGCTGGCTTAGTAGTGGCTTAATCTATGTTTCCAGGATTTCTGGATTTATGCCCAGAAAGCAAACCCGACATAAAATAGAAATGATTGTGATAAAAACTATTATACAATAATATATTCTGAAAATTATATCAATTGTTATTATATTTTAGAACCAAATATATAGGGAAATATATGTTGCTAGCTGGGCTGGTAACGCTCAGAAATTCTTCCTGGTTGCACCGTGCAAAGGCAGGACTTCTCTCCTGCTCTGGTGAGAGTGCAGCAATGGTAGTTGCAGTTAATATCTGTGTATTATGCTATTATGCATATGTGCAAGATGTTCATTATGTCCCAAACGTTTCAGATTTCGTGACCCATGCTCAAGAAAAAGACAAAGAACTATGGCTCCAGACAGTCCGTTTATTTGGAATAAAGAGCCTCAAGGCTCTTCCTGCATGATTCAGTTAGTTCCTTGCTGCTGAGCTGGTAACATTTTTGATCTTTCTTTCTTTCTCCCATTAGACTTGCCACTCTGCCTGTTTTGTTGGTTTTTTTTTTTTAAAAAAAAAAAAGAATTACTGCAGAAGTTTCCAAAGGATAATTATCTGAGGAAATACTTGTGTTCTCTGGAAGCCAGTGCCGTTAAATACCTGTGGATTCACTTCAAAGGAGAGGAAAGTTTAAATAGAGAAACACTGGCAAATTAGCTCATTCCTATTTTTTATTTGCCTATTTTAGACTTGTAGCTACAGACAAACCTTAATGTAGGGTAAACTTTGGCTTAAAGAGGCACCATTATTTGCTACAAGACAAGGGGCAGAAACACCCTGGAAGCCATTCCCACTCTGGAAACCATTTGTCAATAAAACAGTGCTAAAACAGGAAGCTCTTCTTGTGTTTTGTACTCACACTTAGTCTTCTAAAGTACTATGATAGCCACCAAATTAATCTCATAATTAGAAAGGGACGCTGCTTAGCAGCTTCAAAACTAAAAGGGTGAGCTGGAGTATCAGATGCTCAGCTGAGCCATGTTCTGGGAAGCCACTAGAACTATCTCACAGCCACTTAGTGGAGGAAAGCATATGGACTCATGTAAGTGAACTTTACTACACAAAAGTGATGCACTGAGCAAAGTAACAAATGATGCTTGCCACCTGTGCAGCATGAAAGGATACCTTGAAATCAGAGAAGGCTGGAGAAAAGGAATCAGGTGTAAAGGATACTTTCTCTGAAGATGGTTTGCAGTGGATTGTTGTCCCTGGAGAAGGATAGATATGTCTTACCCAGGCAGTGATCCTGCACACAAACAACAGTTGCAATGTTAGCACCTTGAATGCTTTTCCCTGTATATTTTGAAACATTAGGCAGTAGAGCAATGGGTTGGTCTTGGGAAGAAGAGAGCCAACAGCTTTGAGACGTTAGCATCTCTGAGGCCTGCTGGGACAGCAAGTCTCGAAATGGGTTGCTGATGAACTGGGTAGGTAGAAGAATTTGACCCTCTGGTTCTCTCTGGGGTTTTTTTCCCCTGTTGGAAAGCTTTGGGCTTACTCAGGCTGGCTTGGCTTTTGGGTTAGAGAAAGGCCTGGCTTCTCTGCCCAAAGGTAATGAGTTTGCTTTATTTTCTGTGGGGGTCTTCACCAAAAGAGTCTGTGCCAGCTACTGTAGCACTTCCAAGGCTAGTCTGGTCCCCTCTGCAGAGGCTGCTCAGAGGAGGCACGCTTCCCTGGCTAGTTCTTTTCCCAGGCCAGGACAAGAGCCTGCACAGATCCCTTCTAGCAACAGTGCAAAGAAGGAAACCGGAAAGGCTGGTATCTAGCATTGTTTTAAGTCAAGATCTCTTAGAAGAAAGAGAAGCCATCAGTTTCCTGCTCTGTTGCTGTTGGATGAGTAAGCTCAGCTTTTCCTCTTAATCATCTTTCGCTCCTTTGTTCTCCCTCTCCCCACATCTCAGGCAGGGTCCTGAGTGCATCAACAGGCTTGAATTGCCCCCACCTTTCCTCCTATTCCAATAGTCCCTCTCATCTCCAATTTCAACAATATTTTCCCCATGCCTTCCCTTAAATCCAGGTTTATGTAATATAAGTAGAGCAAATGAGTCAGAAAGAAATGGAGCTAAAAAGCCATGCATCTATCATCACCCCCTCCCTCCATTTGTCTCTGCTATTATATCCCATAAACCTGACCATTGTTTGTCCTTTCAATTTGCAAGTTATTAAGGCCAGGAACAATACCTTTGCATGCATTTGGGCAGCACACCATTCCGTGGGGACCTAATTTCTGCTTGGGGCATTGCTATAATATTAATTACAGTAATTGAGAGTCTCAGGTGTGCCTTGCCTGGAGTTGAACCATAACGAAAAGCGAGCTTGTAGACTATAAGCAAGGCAGAAGCTTACTCAGCCCCGACAATGGAGTTCCTCCCTTTTGCCAAAAGTGGAGTAACAGTTTATATTTTTCCTTCCTGCAACAGTACAGCAGATTCCCTGTAGGAAAGCCCGTGAGTTCTAGAGCAACATTTTTCATTTAATGACCTGGACACAGAGCTGAGAAATACCCTAAGGACACCTCCATACATCCCTCCTGGTATACCTGGGTGAAAGCCATCTGCCAAGAGCTCCCTAACACAATGTACTGTTGGACTCATCTGCAGTCAGACACTTTCTCTGTCCTGGTCTTCAGACAGAATACCTCAGCAAGTCCATGTTATGCCCATCCAGCTTCTTCAGAGAGCTTTTAACTCCAAATGGGGGGTCCTTCATATTTTCACTATGCATCCAAGTACAGCTGGAATTTCTGCCGATTTTAAGAGCCTTGCCTCCAAGGCAATTAGACAGTCTGACATCAATTTTTTGGCAAATAAATCCTTTTGTCCATACAAGTGCATATCTTTTGTCAGGAGTGGTGGATCTAATGCTCTGCTAGGCAGCTATCTCAAGCCTGCACCTTGTAGACTAAGATATATTAGGTGGTATTTGCCTTTCTACATTGGCACCGGTCATTTGTATCCATGTATATGGCAGATCTGCCTGAGCAGCCAGTGGCAGCTCCCTTTCTATATAACGACAGGGAATCATTTTAAGATAAGTCCAGTGCTCACAATCACTGGCAGTTTCCAGCTTCAAGAAGTCAAGTTGTCAAGCTGTTTTAACACAGCAGAATGTACCAAGATTGAGAGCCAAGATGACAGGAATGCACAAAGAGCTTGCAGGTTCAGTAACTTGCAGACACTTTCTAGAAATCTGGAAACAGGGCTGTGGACTAACCTTGAATTCAGGAGACCTGGCTTCTTCTCATCTCTCTGCCACTGCCACAGTACGTGAGCCTGGGCAAGAGTTTTCACTTCTCTGTTTTACCTCCTACCCATGTTTGTTCTGTAAATATCCAGGCCCTGTTACTCAATCCCCAGAGAATTCCTGTTAGTTTAACTTAGTTTTCAAATGGAAACACGTTCACAGGGAGGCTGCAAACTGGTCTGGAAAGCTTGAACGGAAATGCCATTGCCACGCTCTTACCAGCTTAACTCGGATGAGAAGCTCTCCCTGAACGTTTTCACAGGGTGATGTGGCAAGTCAAGTCAGAGAATAGAAAGCTGGAGATTTGAATTTCTAGATGTGTTCTCAGAAGATTGGATCCTTCTCCTCATTCTGCCATCGTAGAGGGCATTGGCCTGAGGAAAATGATAGACTGAGAACCAGAGATGGAAGGAAAAAGAGGACCTTGCTGGCACAATGAACAGGGTCAGCATTCAGCTTGGGCAGGACCTGTGTTGGCCTTGTTGGGCTCTGATTTGGAAAGGACCTTTGAGTAAAGGGAAGAAGCTTTGTAGAACTTCTGAGAGTTTTTCAACTATCAATAATGTTGCCACAAAATGAAGCTAGCATGGGAAGTATTTGCACCCTAATCACACTGTATTTTCCACATTTGATCAATGATTCATTGTATTCAGTCTCTTCTTTGACAGTGGTTAATACCAGATGTCACAGAAAACTGCGCAAGTAACTTGGTAAGTAGATAGTCTAAGGTTAGCCTGCCCAAGGCAAGTTTCTTCGTAGAGCCAGGTAGCTGGCTGATGGCCTGGTAGGTGAAGGTTTGTTTCCCCACAGTCATGGTTCTCACAAAGATGCAATGATACTCTAATTCCATAGATTACCTCATCACCGCACTGAATTATTTGTTATTTTAAAATACAAGTTATTAGAAACAGAACAGGAAGGAACATTTTGAACTGTCTTGGTTTCTAACCTACCCAGAGGAACTGAAGTACTGGAGAATTCTTTTAAGTGTTCTTCAAAGTACATTGTAAAAGAGCGTGAGGCTTGAAAGTAGTGTCAGTTGCATTCACTTTTGGGGGCCATGCCTCTATTCTCTACATACTCCCCCCTCAAAAGAAAAGGAATAGTTAGAAGAAGGTTTGGGTAGTCTTCACAGTTTTCAGAGTCTGGGTTCAGTCAAGTGCCTGAAAGCTAGTGTTTGTGTGGCGCTTACATATACCCCATATGTCAATAAATGAGGAACCAGCAAAACATGCTCTCGCATAAAAAATTCCATCTCTCTGACTTCTGGCAGTGGGCAAAAACCCTGAAAAACCTTGTCTGTCTTGAAACAGACATCAACCATACTTGTATGCTCTTTCTACTTACCTCTTTCAGCCAGCGTATTCATGAAGACAGAAGAATAAAAAAATGCCCCTTCTCATGTTCTCAGCCCTTCTCACAAATTCTGTAACAATAAAATCCAACCTTTTGATGTCACTATGGCCTCTAAAGGATCAGTCTGAGGACACCACAAAGCCAGAAATACCTTCTGGTCAATAGCAACAGCATAACTGGTACACACTTGCCTGTCTTCATGCTCTGGGGAGCTTGGCTTGTCCGCAGTAAAACCATATTACTTCTCCTCAGCTGTTCAAGGCATTTTCTATGCCTTGCCACTGTAGCAAGACCCCATTTGTCTTGTGTAAGGTCACAGTAACTTCAGTGTAAGTGAACTGTATGTAAGTTATTTCATGACTACACTTCAGAGTCTATTTTGCAAACTATTTTGCTCTCCGAAGCTAGTGCAGAGTCAAACCTAGCCAAGGAGGCTGAGATCTGAGCTAAAAGGATTAGCAAAGATGGCAAAGATTGTAGCCAACTTTCTGCCTCTGCCTGTTACTCTGCACAGAAGCTGCTGTTTGCCCACAGGTACAATATCAGAGGCATTTAAGGTTCATTGCCTTTGTAAAGATTAAGAAATTTTGGGGGAACACCAAGATTTAGGACAGCCAGATCAGGAACTGGTTCTAAACATGAATTTAGAGTCATTTGGGGTGAAAGTGCACATCTTGCAAAGCAGCACTTGGTCTGCTGGTGGCAGATCTTCCTCTGCTAGATCATTTCTTTCTGAGGAGGACATTTTTCAACACCTGCTAATTCAGCAGCCAGACTGGGAGTGGAAAGGACTCACGAATTACAAGCAAGGTGACAGGAATTTTGTTCTACTCCAGATTCTGACCAACTGCCTTGAGTTCTCCTGCTGTGAATATTCTGAAGCCTCAGCCACCAGCTGAGAGTTGTTCAGAGGCAGAAAGACAGCCACACAAAAATTAATGAGATGCTGAGCTAGGAGGCTGGTGATCCCCACCTAGATGATCTTTCCATCACCCAGGGATTTTTTAGTGTCATACAGCCTTTGGGATTTATAATTCAGGCTGCTTGGGATAATGTTGTTCTGTCTTATGCTATAGTGGTCTTGCAAGGTGATGCTAGAGTTACAAAGAGGGCAGGACATAATGTTGTATGCATTCATGTTTTCCAGGCCTGTTAAACAACATTTATTTTATCACAGAAAGACAGAATATTAGGGGTTGGAAGGGACCTCCAAAGATCATCGAGTCCAACTCCCCTGCCAGAGCAGGACCAAAACTAGAGCAGATCAATGAGAAATGCATCCAGACAGGTCTTGAAAGTCTCCAGAGAAGGAGACTCCACAACCTCTCTGGGGAGTCTGTTCCAGTGCTCTGTAACCCTTACAGTAAAGAAATTTTTCCTCATTTTGAGGTGGAACTTCCTGTGCTCGAGCTTGAATCCATTGCCCCTTGTCCTATCACAAGGCACAAGTGAAAAGAGGTTGTCATCACTTCAGTATGTATCACATTTTAGAATTCATCTGTTCAAACTGTGTCAGAGCAAATCAGTAACTGTGTGTTTCCTTTCTTCCTCGTGCTTGGAACCCAGCCTGGATCACCCTCAAGGTGGTGCAGGGGAAGAAGAGAAAGGGACCTCCAAGAAGTGAAATGCCTCCTGCCACTCACTGAAGAAAAAGGATCCCGTTTCATGCACTGCCCTCCTCCACAGCAACTATAGCAGCGTGGAACTTCACCCTGTAACAACAAAACAGAGAGGTCACTGCTCACCCTGCTGTAGTCCCAGCTCTGGCTCTTCTCTGAGCTCTTTCTTTATCCATCCTACCCAGATAGACCCTTGGGCTGTGGTCCCCGGAGCAATCTGCTCCAAGGCCTGATCCAGACTTCCATCCTTCCTGCTTCTCCTGCCACTGACATCTGCTCTTTCACTAGCGTGCTTTGGGTGTCACTGGCACCCAGCTGTGCATTTCACGGGACACTGGTTTGTTCTGCCCTTGCACCAGCACCTAAATGGAGCTCTGCCCCATTAGCAGCACACCAAGCCACCAGTTTTTAGAACCATTTAGCTGAAATGAGCTGAATCCCAAAGAATTTAAGCAGGCTGCATGTAAAACAGTGACTACATTTATAGAAACTTGCAAGTGGCTTCCAGCTGGTAGGAGGTGAATGCAGACAGAGGATACAACGCCTGGGAATGCAGACTCGAGGAAATGTGGGAAGTTACTGTAGGGCTCTCAAAAGGCAGGGTCTGTTCCCCAGACTTTAAATGAACCCCAACAATAAAATAGGTGGGTCAGAAGCTTTCTTACATGAAAACCTGGGGCTTAATCAACTGCCCCAATAAGGCAAGCGGTCCCATGTGCAAAGTTCATGTGAGCCTGATCTTTAGAGGATTTTGTGAATATGGTGGTGAGCTCTAACTAAAACCCTGATAAAAACCTCTAGGATAAACCATAATTCATGGCTTAATCCTTTGCTTCATTTTAGTCACTGAATATTCACACTTTGACTTAGTGGCAAGTTAAAAAAAGAAGTACATTCATCTAGCGTGCACAAAGGCAGAGTAAACTGCTGTTACCCATTTAACTCTGAAAGATTAGCACCACTGACCAAAACCTCACCCCCAGTGCTGGGGAGGAAAAATGAAAAAAAAAGAAAGAAAGAAAGAAAGAAAGAAAGAAAGAAAGAAAGAAAGAAAGAAAGAAAGAAAGAAAGAAAGAAAG
>WUAM01000148.1:693863-713301 GCA_024336885.1 Actenoides hombroni
CTTCCTTCCTTCCTTCCTGCCCTCCTTCCTTCCTTCCTTCCTTCCTTTTTCCCTTGTATTTTTTCTCTTTCCAGTTTCTCTTTTTTTTTTTTTTTTAACTATCCCTCGAGAATAAGTTGTCAAAAAGTCCTTCAATTGAAGTGAAATCACAAGTGGGCTCATGGCAATCCCCTTACCTAATAAGGTTGTCCATATAGGCTTGTTAAGGCTGTCTAAATGGGATCCATGTCCTTGGAGCCTGGAATGCAGTGCAGTAACTGAGGCATCTATTTATAGTGATCTAACTCTGTTTATCTAATATTTAATCACTTGTATGAAGTTTTACAAATTAGTCTCTTTGATACTGTCCTAGTATGAAGACTTTCTATCCAAAAGGACAAAGCAGGAAATCGCAGGCAGTGCAAAAAGCAGTGAAAACGGGTTCTGTGCACATCCCTCTGAAAATTACTTTGGTATATATCACATTAAAAAAGCAGAGCTATTCAGGCTGCAGGTTCTAGGGCTGACGAGCAGGGGCATTGCGTCTCAAAACACTGTGAGGTTGTACCATACCCTCTGCTCTGCCTTGAGCGAGGGGACTGCAGCCAGTAGAGCTCTGCAGAGGGGTGGCAGGTTGTTCCCAGCCCCAGCACAAAGGGGATTCTGACTCCCACACATCACCCTTGCTGCTTTGCTGTTGCTCAATGCTTCTTAATGAATGAGCCATTATCTTGAAATTGCTTCAGAGTGAGTGCCACTGGCTGGGAACCAACACTCTTTCCTTGTTTATTGAAGGGCGTTATTTTATTTGTGAACATCCTTCTTTTTCTTTTTTCTTTCTTCTTTTTTTTTTAATGACACCAGTTTCTTGTTTCTGACTTAAGTAATGTGCAGCCCCAAGGACAGTTCTCAAGCCTGGGTCCCTAAACCTGCATTTGCTCAGCTAGCAATAGTTATGTCTATCAAGTAGCCTTCAGAACTGCTTCCCAAGCATGTTCAGGTGCACACTTTGTTTTCTGGTGACATCTGAGTGTGAGAGGCCAGCTGCAGGGCAGACCCATCCCACCAAAATAAAGGAAGACACAGACTTTTCTTTGTGTGTGAGAAGAAACTGTCTTCATCCAAGATTTCCATATGCAGTGATCACAGTTTCACTGCAAAATGCAAACTCCTTGATAAGAGTTAAGTAAAGTAAATAGATTGCATTTGTGGTCACAGCACATGATGAAGGAGTATGTAGTCCTGCCAGGGGAAGATCCCATTAAACCTACTTTATACTGGGTTTATGCTTACACAGTACAATGCTTACACATCCTTCTCCAGAGCAATGTGCTGGGACTGTGATTGATGGGGACAGTGCTCTTCAACATCCTGTGCTGACAGAATCCCATTCCCAGCAGCTTGGGTGGACCGCAAAAGGCAGATTAAATGAGCCTCCAAAACACGTTAAAATTTCAAAGAAAATTATCTCTTCACCCTTACCCTCTGAAAACTAAAGCAAATACAATGCAAAGAGCATTACCCAAGATACCTTGTGCACTGAACTAGTCTAGTAGGAAAAACCTTGTATAAATAACTGCAAATATATGTAAGTACATTACATATATATATAAAATACTTCACTTTATGCATGTGCATGAATGTACCTGTATATGGATGTATTGTTATATCTGCTGTGATGGCACTGGGATTTCTGTCCCGCATAAATAAAATCTATTTTTTGAACATTCCCTGAAAACTCTGCTCCTGAAGTGAAACCTTCCTCAGAGGGCAGCTTGTTACCAATCTTGGCTCCATTTAATAGTAACCACTATCTTCTTCATCATTGACAGCAGCGACCTAAAGGGATCTATAATTCAACAACAAGAAACAATTTAATTACCATAACTGCTGTAACCTGCAGATCAGTCAGCACAAACACCCCAAGATAAGGTCCATATCGGTTGTACCTGAGAGCTCTTTGACTCAAGTGCCCAGCTGAGCCCAGGATGCTTTGATCCAGAGCCAGTTCCCTGCTGCATTGGCAGCCCAGCACAGCCCAAGAGCCCAGCACCAAGGGTCAGGTCCTGGCTCTGGAGGCCCTTTCAGCACTGCCCTGCAGCTGCAACTAGGTGAGGACCAAGAGGTTTTTTCATCACTGGAAGTGGCACTCAAGACCACTTTTGCTTGATCTGTTTCCTATGTGAAATTCCTCCTGTCACTCAACCTCAGTATCTCCAGAAATGTGATCCTTTGGTAATCCACCACCTGTCGTGTGATGTATGGACTTGCTGTAATCCTACATTCATCGTCAGGGGAATATTTTTAGGCATCCAGGCTTTGATCTGGGCTTGGGTTATGCAGATGTTTCAAAATGAATCTAACTGTAATGCTGAGTGTTTTGTCCTGGAATCAGTTGGGCTTCTTTCTTCTTCTTGGAGCCTCCTCAGGAAAGGACTCACGCCAGATCAAAGTTTCTTACAGCACACAAGGATCCATTGTTTCAAGAACTGCTATAAATTAGCAGCTGCAGTTAAAATAAAGGGTGGAGGTATTTTTCTTAGCTTCATTTAAAATTGTTTGGAGTAATTATCCCGAAGTACATTGATAAAATAAAAGTCCCTTAGGGGCTGCCAATTCTACAGGGATCCCATTCAGCCACACACAGTTGTTGGACATCTGATCAGGACATGACATGTTGGAGGCAAAGTGGAGCTAACCCACTCTTAGCTGCTCACCACAAGACTGCTTCCGTTGCCTCTGGCAGCTGTAATGAGCTTTGGTGGCAGCACTCATGGATTTCTCTCAGAGTTAATGCAGAGAGAGGACCTACTATGTTCTCAGACAACAGGAGGTGGGAAGGGAGGCATCCTTCCAGCATGCAGATATCTAAACTGGATCCTTCACCCATGTCTGAACCCCTCTGTGTTTCTGGATGTACGAAAGACAAACCGCAGATTACATGGTTAGAAGGCCCAGAGGAGGTCTTTGTAGCCGTGGTGTTACCCTCCAGTCCTGCCCTCAGCTTTACTGCAGCACAGGGGTGACAGTCCCACCTCCTCCTGCCTCTCCAGTACCCCTCTCTCCAGAGAGGCAGGGTAGAATTGGAGAGCTGCTGTGCTCAGCAGCATGGCGGGTATGGTGGGTTGGGGAAGGAGGCAAAGGTGTAGCTGCCTTGTCTGCCAGCTTCATGAAGAATGCTGTTTCCAGTCTTCATGACTTAAACCCTGTCTTGGGACTTCATTTTAATTGGTGAAGGTGTGATTCTGCTCCAGATGAGGATCTGCACTGATGCTGGCAATTTGTATTGTCCAAGTGAAAGCGCTTATGTAAAGAGGACTCAGATGCAGCCCAGGCTGCAGTGTAACCAGCTGGCACTACCAGTGAGCAATGGTTCCCTTTGCCCAAGCTCAACGTTCCTCAGGATTCTCCTTTTAGCTTGGGTTTGTGTGCTACCTACTGCAATGGCCAAGTAGCCCAGATGTGTGCCATCTAAGGGCATTCTGTTCTTATGGATAACAAGGCAGAAAACCTCTGCAGAGACAAGAAAGATTCAAATCCATGGAGCTCTCCTGGCTAATGCCTTCCCTTTGCTGTCCTGGAGGTCTTGAGCCAGGCTAAGGAGAAGGGATGTTCCCCCACGGCAATGCCTAGGCTGTCACTCAGAGCTCGACTCTTCAAACCTCACATTCCTGTTTTGCAGGAAATACAGGTGTTTAAAAACAAGCATTCTCAACACAAAACCAGCCATTTCCCAAATTTTCTATACAAGGGCAAGTCAGAAGAAATCCACCTGGAAGAAGTAATTTTTCTATTTTGTTTTAAATACCGTTTAAAAGCAAACCATATTTTGCACTTCCTTAAATGTTGTTGCTGTTATTGTTTCATTATTTTTAGTCACTAGTAGACCATAATGTGAAAGTATAACAGTAAAAATATTATCTTGTAGTCATCCAAAAATCCCAGGGAAAGAGGCAGTTATGCTATCCCATTTCCCATTTCAGGCAATAGTAATAACAAAGCTGGGGCAGCTGCAACTGAGCATATATTAGGGCTTTATTTTCTAGCTCAGATTGTCTCCAGTTAATATTGTTTGTATCTAGTTTGGCTCACAGTTTTGATCCTTATTTCTGGTACGCTCTATCTCTAACCTCTCCCCTCTCCCGAGTCAAATCTTGCTCATACCAAGTGAGTGCCATCTTCCATCCAGTCTAACTGGCCGGGAAAGGAGTGTGGAGCTGAAATGCTCATGGGCTGGTGCATCCATTCTTTCCATGCCACCATCCCCCAGAGCTCCTCCAGGACAGGACCCTCATCTGCACCCTGTGTCTGCAGAGCTTCTGCAGCCTGAAGAGATGGAGAATGCACTCCAGGATATCTCAGGGACATAGTGGCAGAGTGCAGAGCTGGTAAAAACACAGACATTTAACTCAAGGTGTAACCCTTGTGCCAGTCAAGCCTGTTGTGAAGCTAGACAGGAGAGGAAACCACTTTGCTGGGCAAATTGGGACCCTGACCTTCAGCACTCAGAAAAACTTACTGTGGGAATGGTTTGAGGACAGTTGCATTGTCCCTTTCAGGTTTGGTAGGGACTGCTATGGACACTCCCAGCTGGCCCTTCTTGGGTTTAGCAACTGCACTCAGGCTCGTTGCAGTGGCCCTCATGCCACAGGGGATGCAGCGGGCTCCACATCACAAGGGATGCTGAGCATGTGAGCAAAGATGGGGAGTTTGGCTCAGAGCGGCTCTGAGTGTGCCATTGGACACAGAGCCAGGACGTGCACTTGGGTAACTGGGCCTGGGTCCAGGAGAGGGAGAGGGTTAGGGATGCTTCACATTTCTCTATTTGTGGGAAGTGAATTAATGTGCACAAAACTCCATTGCACTCACTTAACTTATTTATGAGAAAATCACATAGGTTCAGCTCTGAAGGCATCCAGAGCACTGATTGCCTTTATTCCTGGTAACGTGAAGTTTCATTCCAGCCTTTGATGCACTTCCCCACTCCCTCATTATTTGAAGTGTGGTTTTACTCTAAAGACTGCCTGCATAAAATTGGCATCTGCTTCCTTAACAGATATATTCCATGTGCGAAATCAGAATACTGGCCTAGTGACTTCGATGGCAAGAATTTTTCTCACATGCTCCTTTTTCATGTTGATGGTGCAGAGGCTGAGTTGTACTCTCACATCTCAGGCAGCAGCAGTACTGCTCTTCCCTTTCAACCCTAAGCTTTTACCTAAATGAAGGACTTGCGGACTATTTCCTTTACAAGGAAAAGTGGTGATGAGGAAGGTTCTTCTTTTGATGCACCTCTGTAAAGCACTAAGGGTATGCACTGGTCACAAACCACAGGAAAAGTCAGACAAAAGGGGATAATCTCTTTTCTTACACCCCTAGCCCAGTGAGATGCCCTTTCTTTCTTGCATAGCTTTTTACATTCCACTATTGGGGTGGCTTTGTTTCAAGGACTTCTTTTACATCTTCTCCGCTAGCTCCCCTTGGCTGCTTGGCCTCTTTCTCAAACACATAAGCCTTTGTAAAAGAGAGGCAGTAAAAGCTCTCCCCCCTTCTATGCCTCATGTGTACTTTCATCTGGGGCAGTGACACATGCTTGCATTTGATGTGGAGGTTCCTGCAGGTTTAATTATATGGTTTCTTGTGGAATGTAATAGTTTTCTTCAGCTATCAATTGGTGGTCACTGTGGCTGGCCAAAGACAGTACGAAACTTCATTAATACCTGCTCAGTCAGATTCTGTGCTCATTCATCACTCTGCAATCCCACGGAAGACAAAGATGGTCCCTGGTGCAGAGGGCTGGGGCACAACGGCACGCACCATGCAGGAGCAATGTGGCTTGGTCTGCAGGCTGTTCAGGGATGGGAACGAGACATGAGGAGAGGAACCTCAGTTTGCCTTTCGGATCTGAAGCGAATCTTTTAGCTTAACGGTTCAGAAAATTGTGGTTGTCTGAGAAAGAACTTTGTAAAAACTATTCAGAATAATGGTATTCAATAATTTGGAGATTTTTCCCAGGTTTCTCTGGAGAAATCTAGCCCAGGTTTTGTGGAATTTGAGGGAGATGATTGTTTACTCTGGAAAGGTTTGTTGGGGGCAGGTAGGTTTCAGAAGAGGACTGTGGGAAGCTTTCATGGGTACTGGTTACTCAGTGTGCTTTGGCACCAGGGCACGGAATTGTCCAGAGTGGCAGGCTGGTCACACAAATAGTGAAATAGCCACTTGGGCCTTATTTAGAGCTAAACAACAGAAAACAGGTGCAAAATGCAAGAAGTTTTGTCTATGTAAGAATTTGAAGACCCGATGCTTACAAACCTGGGTTCAACTCCATGCCTCTCTCTTTGTAGGAGAGCATCCTGTGGGATGCTGGAACCTCCATGTAGGTCACCTCCTCCCTGTGAACCTGGTAGTAAAATAGATGCCCTCGCCCTGAGCTGCCCTGGTACCCCCCTGAGCCATTAGCAGCCCCCTTACGTGGTGTGGAGCTTAGAGCAGATGAGGCTCTGACTAATACCATCTACACTAAGTCCTCCTCTCTTATAGTCCCTTCTACTTTATGACAGACTTTATTACTGCAGCTGTGTGCTGGCCTCATGGTTTCAATGATTTTTCCATAATACTCTCAATCCCTTCCCTGCTTGTTGTGCTGAGTGATTGGTTCCTTGCCCTTATATTAAATTATGTTACATTTTTCTGCAGCAAACTGCATTATACTGTATTACAAGCTGGTATTTGCCATCTGCTGCCCCAATCTCACTAACAAGCCAAACCCTCTGGAATAAAAGGCATTTTTCCTCAGACTTGATAGTGCCTCCAATGCAGGATTCTCTACAGACCTGAGGCACAGAATTATTTCATGGGGTATCCTACAAATAGATCCAAGTAGATGCCAGGGCATCCTACGAAACATGTCTGTGGCAGTGTTTTTGCAGGATTTGGCCTTTCTGAGGCAGACAGGTAAGACAAGCAGCTACTGCAGTCTTTTTGCTGCCCTCTTATAGTAATTAAAATCTCCTTTCACAGGTGTACTTTGCTTCCTTCTCCTGATCTGTTCTTTGATGTTGCTTCCAGTTTGATCAGTTCTATAAACCAATTAGCCACAGGCTTTCCCCCAGAGGGCCATTAATTGCTGACTGCCTCAGAACCACTGGACCATGACACCGACTGCATGTATTTAGGTTTCTAAAAGACGTTCAATACCACTGACCAACAATTTGCTACATCTGAACCCAGAGGAATCCTAAAAGCCATAAATGTCCCAAACCCAGAAGCCCACTGGCTCTCCCCCCACCTCCCCCTGCAACGCCTGGGAGAGCAAATGAGCCTCACAGGCAGGTTCAGCCCATGGGGAAAGGTGACCTCTCACTGCTTGCTTGCTCCACTGAATCTGTTTTAACCTCGTTGCTTTCATTGATCTAAGTTTGAAATGTAAATTCATCTTGAAAGGTAAACTTCCAGCTCAGCCTTTGGCAGTGGTGGTGGGAGGGATGTGGTTGGATCGTGGTGATGCTCAGAAATGACCCCAAGAGTTCGGGAAGCATCTCATTATCTTTGGCTGGAATGAATTTGCTGTGAATTGGTGCTTTGGGAGTAAATTAAGAAAGGGTAAAGGTGGCCCCAGGTTAGGAGGATATTGAGAAGGTCAAAGTGGAGTAGGTACCTCAGGCTTTGTCATGAATTCACATGTAAAAACCCTACAGCAAGACACCTTAGTTTAAAAGAAGATAGCTGAAGCTAGCAACCCAGGGAATACGTGTCTGAAACTTGGGGCAGATTATTTCTTTATATTAACAAATGTGTATTTTTCTCCATACATGGGAATGTGTAACCTTTGAGTCTTTCTTTGCAGCTCCTTTAACAAAAGGGGAGCCTCTTAATCATAGCAGCACACGTAGCTCTGTGCAGAAACATCTGTGTGAGCCCCAGACTGGGCTGTGTTCTTCTAGCCCTGATTTCTACTCTGCTCTATGCGCCTTGACTGTGCTCACAGTGCAGATTTTTAAATGGCTTGAAGTATTATTACAACAGGGCTTGTAAGGAAAGAAACAGCTTTCACAGACTGAGGAATACAGTGTCAGCAAAAAACACCCCTGTCTATCAGCAGCATAACCCGATGTGTGAAATGATTTCTTATCAATATGTCTGTGCCACAAGACAAAGCGTTTCCATGTACGTGTGATGGAGTTCAACTGTTTTAGGGCTTCTGGGTTCTAGTCTAGTGCTTCCACTAGTTGGCTAAAAGAGATAAACATACATTTAAATACAAAAATATCCCATTATATGTAATAAATTACTCAAAGGTATTATTACAATACCACATGTTAAGGTGTTTTTTATAGTGTGTAATATAATTATAAATATGTAAATAAAGCATGGGCAAGCTTTGAGCCATTCTGCATGCTCCTGTTCAAGACTTCCCCCTTCAGCTGTACAGAACATGGACAAATAGACATAATTTTTTTGCTCATCTGAGTACCAATAGCTGAATGTGAGCAACCTGAAGAATAAGGAAAGGGGGAGAAAAGCCTCGGTAGAAATTTGGGGGCATGAAGGCAAGAGGATTTCTAGAAGCTTATCTCATGCTTTGGGAAGATTACAAAGAATTTGTGGTTTCACATTGATTCTCTTAATTGACTGCAGCTTGGGAAATTACGGGGAAATACTGGAAACTGCAGTGATGCCAAGTGTGATAACCTCTACAGAGAATGTGCTTTACTGGCAGGAGGAACATCCTCCAGAGGACTTAGGAAATCGATTTCTAACTCTGTCTCCTGGTGAGGTTAAGGCATGAAGTTGTTGGAGTCTGGTACACTCTGACCAGGTTCTTCTAGGTGTTCTACACAAGGATTGTGTTTAATGCTGAATATCAAATTTACTTGTTTGTAGATATTTGACATTGCATGGGATTCTGGTTTAAGAGAATGATACAGCAACATGCTGAAAACACAACGCAAACACAATATAGCCAGAGCAACATACAGTTGGATCACAATGCAAACACGATTCCCATTACTGGCTGAAGGCAGCTCAAGCCTCTTGCTCTCTTCAGGGTTCGTTTTGTTGTTTGGTTAATGTTCAGACTCTGTATTGGACTGACTGAGAGACAAATACACTTCTCCCATGCTGTTTGTCAAGGTTTCAAGCTGGGCTAGCCTCTAGATGACTGACAGATTGCTCTCTCCCTTTGCAAAAAGGAAGAGCAGGGGAATAAAGGAGAAACACTTACGGATTAGAAGAAAAAAGTAAAACAGTTTTAATGAAATAATAGTAATAAAATGGAATACACACAAATATATACAAAACCAGTATCGAACCCAAACCTCAGATGGCAATCACATCACTGTCACCAGTGATGCTGTGCAGCAGGCACTGGGGAAGTCCCAGACTGGACTCTGTGGCAGAGAGGAACTGTGTTCATGAGCTGGATTCTAGTACTGGATTTAGGAACATACGGATCGGGATCAAAGGCAGAATGGGCAGAGTCCTCCTCGGACACCGGACACTGATGAAGGGGCTTGACACTTCCGATCCCTCAGCTCTGGAGGGACTATGGCGTCTCTGGGCTGGGATCTGTTGACGGTCAGTTTGGGGTCCCCTGCCCTGTCCCCTCCTCCCTGCAGGTGCTGCCTTTCCCTTTCTGCACCCCCAGCGTGGGGCACAAGCCTATTGATTATTTTAGAGAAAGCCAGTTACACTACCAGTTGACCCACTCAAAAAATAACAGCTATCTAAAACAAAAGCCACCCTCCAGTCCCCTTTGCGTTAAGTTCAGCTTCCTTAATGACAACTGTGATCATTTCCTACAGGCACATCATCCTCACCTCTCTTCTTTGAGCCTTCTTCCACTGCAGGGGTTTGTTGGTCAGGCAAGGAAGTGCTTCAGAGTTGACAGTGGTTCTACCCATCAGGTAGGCAAATGAGTTCACACATAAAACATTCGTGCTAGCAAAGTGGAGTATCCACACTCCCATGTTTTAGAAGCAGGATCCCACCACCTCCACCTAATTTTTAGTCATTATAAACCAAATTACATAGGATAATCTCCTACTTCTGGTAGCAACCACTGGCACCAGGGCGTAATCCAGCCTGACCACATGCCCCGGGCAGTGAGCTGCTCTGCCTGCCAAGCCTCCCTGTTAAATTAGTAGGCTCCTCTTCTGTAAACTGTGCCGTAAGCTGTGTAGCTTGAGTCCCTGCCATCAAAATAATAGTGTCCAGCATATTTTTAATGGGTGGTCATCTTTCTGTGTTTATAAGCCATTTTCCCCAGCTGGAGACCATACATGGCTAAGATTTATGTATATTTATTTTCAATGGCCTATTCGCTAATTCTACAAGATTGTGCACACAACACAGGGCATGCAGAGCTCATTTATCCCAGAACAGGGGAGGGGCAGAGAAAAAGCTTGAAGATTAAACAAGTGAGACCAATATTAATAACCATTTTTTTTACAGCATTCTTTTGAATGAATACACTTTTACAACATATTTTTCTCCTAAATGATGTGTTCAGGCAGAGGCCCAACGTTGTAAAAAGACACATAATTGGCACTCAAACAGGTCTGAGTTATTGCCTGGTCGGTGTAATTTTACACCTGTCACTGCCCATATATTTAGAAAGAGTGAAAAAAACAGAGCTGGGGTTGTTTCCCTGCTGGTTGCCTGACACGCTCGCTGAGTTTATAGCGTGCCTTTGTGAAATGCGGTGCCTGCAGAGGCAAAACCAAGAACTCAGCTGAGGCACAGCTCCCCTGGGCTCAGCAAGTGGTCTCCAGTTGCAGTCATCACGGGAGCAGCACAGCTTCTCAGGTCTGGCCCTGCTTTCCCATCTCCTTTTGCAGGAGGCAGAAGCCCATCCCATGGGAGTGGTGCCAATCCCCCATCCCAGTGCACCCTTCCTTGCTCCATCCCAGTGTGCCCTTCCCCACCAAGCATCCCATCCCAGTGTGCCCTTCCTCACCCCATCCCAGTGTGCCTTTCCTCACCAAGCATGGCCCAGTGCTGGTGTGCTGGAGGTGGGCAGCAGGGCAGTGAGCCGAGACAACCGTCTTCTAAGGAAACTTTCATCAGACAGCTTTGTGTTCTTTCTATTTATTTATTTATTTATTTAATCTTTCTTTTTTTCTTTTTCTTTTTTTTTTTCCTTGGGATTTGCTGAAAGTACCTAGCCTGTGGCCTCAGCTGCTTTTCTTGAGCTTAAAATATACAAATATAAGAATAGAAATCCCAAACTGCTGCCAGCTGAAGCTGCCCAGACGTCAGTAGCATTTATCCAGAAGAATAACAGCGCAGCCCCAATCCTCCTTAATTTACCTTCTGGTGACTGGGAACAGAAAGTTGGACAGGACCAGTTAGAAAGCTTGTTCCTTTCCCTGCCATCAATTTTGGGTCAAGGCGAGTTGCAGCTTGGCCCAGGTTGGTGGGCTCCTCCACCCAGAGGCAGAAGCCCTGCTAGGAGCTGGAGGGTGAGCACTCGTCCATGGTGCGCCAGGAACTCTCTGCAGGTTTCTTGACCTGGAGAGGGGAAGCAAATCAGTAACTCAGCTCATGAGCCTGGCTGTGCTAATCCCCTCTGCGGAAATGCTTGTCCAGGTACCTTGGGGCCCTAGGTACCGCTTCTTAATCCTCCAGCATCATCTGACCCAGATGGATGATTATTTTTTGATTCTTCTTCTTTTTCTAGTCAGTGAGTAAGAAATAAGACAGTTGCCTGAAGAGTTCCAGACACGATTTGCCTGAAAAACTTTGGCAGAATACAACTGACTCCAGCAACTGCTTCTCGCTACTGCAACCTGGGGCAGGCCCACTGAGTCTGGCACTTTCAGCACAGGCAAAGCAGCCTTCTTCCCTTACTGGGCTGCCCAGCCATCCATCACAGCCCTCCTGCCTTTCCCAGGCAGGCCGTGGTCCCTCTCCTTCTTCTCTGATGCAGCTCTGGTTCACACGGCCTGAGCAGAGAGGTTCAAGCTCCAACACCATTGGCACCACTTTACAGCTCTTTACTTAGAAGGCTCATTCAACAGCAATTGGCCAAGAAGCATTGTCAGGGTAGAAAATCAGAGTGTCATCCATTTTTAAGAGCTTTATAAGGCTGGCCTCTGGCTCTGGGACTGGCAGACCTCTGAATACAGTCTGGTCAGACAGACCAAATCAATTTGATTTAAAAGCAGTGGTATTTTGTACAATAACTTACTTTGGATACTTCTACCTCTCAATTTCTGTTAGTCATTAATTGCATTAATTTCATATTTTCCAATTGTTTGTTGTTGTTTTTTTTCCCTACAGCTCTGAGAGCTAGAAAATTTGTGTCTTGTGTACTGACATTTGCATTTCTTATGTGTCCAGATGGCGAGTCTCTAAGGACACTCAAAATGGCAGGACCCTTGTGACAGCAACCAGGTTCTTAGCAGGTCCCCTGAGGCCAGGGAGCAGCAATACTGAACAAGAAACAATTCTGCACATAACACATTTTGTCCCTTCTCAGCTTAAACCTTTCAATTTCCTGTGGCCATAAGTCACATAAGGAAGGATCTCACTCTCCCAGGCCAGGCACCGTTACCTGGGTATTATATTATATCCACACCTGTGATAAATGCTGGAGACACAGATCTGGTTTTTAGTTTCTATCTGTAAACTCTAGCCTAGGAAAGTAGAGAGACCTTCAAGCCCAAACCACCTGAAGTCAGGAGGGGGCCTTCGAGAGGGAAAGGCTTTCCAGAACAAGCTTCCTCATTGTGAAAGGCTAAAATCATTGCTCTCCTGTGATTTATAGTGCAAAGGCCTTCAGTCTTATAGAGCACCTGGAATATCCAGCAGTAGTTCAGAAACAGAGAAGTGCGTTGTTGATACAGCCTATCACTGCACAATATATACTATCAGAGTACCTGCACGTACTTTACACACCAAGAGATTATCCTGAAGTGCTGCTAATGTGAGTAAATATGTTTAGTACTGTTGGCATAATTCACAAGCACAAGATGTATGTGGCTGTAACAAAGCCCTCTGGCTGCTCCATCAGGTACTCCTCCTTTTCTATCTGTGACTTGTATCTACTTGTATCTTCCCAGAAATGATGAATGATGAGAGATGTGAATAATTTAGTTTATGGCATCACCACAAATTAAGTCTTAGGTTATAAGTAGGTCATCTTTAGCATTGTAACAAAACTACTCGTGCAGAAAAGTTCTTTACTGAACAGGAAGAACCAGTGATTGGTTCTGAGTGCCTGGAGCACTTCTCAGCAGTGAGGGGCTGGGTAGACCCCTGTCCTGTTCCCTTCACACTGCCTAGTTTAAAAAAGCCTCCTGTGAGAGAGCCCAGACCATCTTTACCCTCACCCAGATGTGTAGTTTAAGCTCGCTTCTGAGTCTAGCCATTCCTCTCTTTACTCCCTGATCCCCAGTTCAGCCCTTGGGAATTTCCCTCTCCTTGAGTCCACAAAACCAGTGCTGAGCAGTGTTTGCTCACTGGTTTGAGAGAAGGCTGCCATCTGCTAGCAGGGCAGACCAGCCCTAAGCCCTGCATCCCTCTATCCCGTGACAGTTCTCTATCTCAAATCTGCACATTTCACCCCTCAATCCATGGCATGAAGTGGTGCCTGCTCTGCTCCTGGTCTACTTTAGATATGTGGACACTCTCTGGATCTGGGTGCTCTGTATTTCTCTAAATCTGCCCCTTTGACCTCCAGCTTTGTCACTGGGCAAGGACTCTGACACCTTCAGGTATAGGTGGGTATCTGTAGCTCTGCTGTCCTAAGCTCTAAGCTCCATCCTGATTGCTCTGCCCTTTAAAGTCTAAGGTTAAAACCACTGTCCGCATTCTCTGACCTCACGGGTTGCTGGTTAATTTTTAATCTTTCAGGGATACCTAAGCATTGAAGCAAGGACAGCCAAGGCTTTGTGGAATGATTTCCAAATATAAGTGACAAAGCTGCACTGGGAAGCAGCAGGCCACCATTCCCACCAGTCACCTTGCAGTCGCTGGCACCTCTGCAGTCACTGTTGTGCACGTTTCCATGCTGCCTGTGTTGGAACTTATTTCTGGTGTTCAGCCTTCCCTTCTGTCACTCCTTTTCCAGGTGACCACTCAATGTCCAGTGGACCATGTTTCAGACACCTCTGACAGTGCCCTGTCTTCTGATTCCTCCTTTTTACCTGTTCTTTTCTGCTGCTAACTAAGGAAACTTGTTTCACCCCAGTTACAGCCACATCATAGACCTGGGTGGGGTGGGGTGGGGGGGTGACATTTATTAAACTGTATATAGCCCTGTGCAACCACCCCCGCAGAGGTAAAGCTGGGCACCCTCTTCCCTTTCTTTAAGCAGAAGACATATGATGAAGATATATCAGAAAGACCACCAAAACACGACAAGAGATGAAGCCCCTATTATCAGAACCCCTAGGCAGATGCTTCTTGTCGTGGCCTGTGTGGACTCACTGCCCCATGAGATAATTCAGCCATGGCTGTAGCCACTGGAGATCGAAAGGTTAATGAGATGTACAGAATGCAGCGCTGGGAGAGGCCAAGGAAGATTAGTGTTTATATGTCTTTTTTTTTTCCTGACAATCTCATGCAGCTTCTCAGCACCACTAGTAAATACCTAATGCTACTGCAGGAGGATTTAACATACCAAAGTCTGCTTTTGAGAAGTGCTGTGTGGCCCTGGAGCCAGCCCATGGCTCAGGCTGCCTGTCCCCAGCAGCACTTGGGGATGCCACAGGATTGGGCTCCCCAGCTTAGATCAGCAGGGACAGTCCAGTGTAGCACGAAAGCCAAAATGTTAAGCTAGAGGAATGTACACAAGGGACAAAGGGCAAACCAGTGCCTTTCAGGACAACTCCTGACTGAGGCTTACTGAAAATGTAATCAGGACCCTGGCAATTTTGCCAGCACTGGTAGCTGGGACAAGTGTTTGGTCTTGTTTTTTTTTTTCTACCACCAAAAGAAGGCATGGAGTTCTGCACGGACTAATATTAAGGGTTGATTGATTGCAGATTAAGAGCCTGAATAAAAGCTTAATGACGTCAATGGAAAGATTCTCATTGGCCTGAGCCAGCCCCAAGACACCACTTGACTGATGCAACAGGATTTTTTTTTTTTCTTTTAAAACGCAATTGTTATAATGTAAAAGCTTCTGTTGGACAGAAATATCTCCTAGAAACAAAATTAAAAAAAGGCCCAGAACAAAAGGACAGCTTTAGCAGTGTGGCTGTCTGTTTATGTGATGTTTCACATCAGTGTCCTCCACCCTGCATCACACGGGGGGAAGCTCAGGTGTCCCAGGGGACAGTTAGCATTTTGAACTGTATTAACTAGAGCAGATCTCTCTCGTACAGCAACTGAAATGTTCTTTACAAAGACTTTCCTGTGCCTCTAAGGACCTGTCTGCCAGTGGGGAGATCTTTACAAGCCCAGAGTGATTCTTTTTGCCTCCATGCTCCCAGGAGCATGTCATGCTTGGCACAGAGATATAGGCGTTGTTTGCCGGAAAGACAAGGGCCCTGTGCACTTTTGCCTGTAGCATACATTACCCATGAGAAGCACATACATAAATACACCCAACTTTATATTACAGGTTATTGTCCTCTTTGTTCAAAGCTAAGGAATTTTCATGAAGTGTGTCTACATCTGGTATCGGATCAATTCAAGATTATGATAAAAGAAGATTATTTATAGCTCTGCATTGACATTTGTTTGTTGTATAGATGACATCACCATGCCAGACCGTTGCTTCAACTTAACATTTCCCACTTCTAATGCATTTGTGATCCTGTATATGGCCACAGGACAAATCATTAAAGAGGATTGCACGAAGGATAATGAGTACCATAATACTTCTAAGCCTCGTGTATACTCTTTAGCTGGACTCAAATTCTTTTGATCTGTTGAGCAAAGTTGCAAGAAACAGAAAATAACGGATATTGAATGACACATTTGCTTGTAATTTCAGGTTTTCCAAATCCCCCTGGTGTACCTGTGTTCCCTTTTTCCTCACTAATGAATTCTGACACCGAAACAGATGTTGCCCTGTAAATTCTCTTACATTATTTTACTTCCAAGCAATGCTGCTGCTCCAGATTCATTTGGTAAAAGGTAAATGCTCAAATATGCTGACCCCTTCATCATGTCTTTCCTCTTCTCCTCCCCTTTGTGTTTACCAGATCATGGTGGACTCCATCCTGCATCATGCAAGAGTGAAGTGGGAATTACAAGCTTTAAGTATAAAACAGTGGTCAAGTTTCTATTATTTTCTACAAACAAAACATTATGTCGGGTAATTTATTAAAGCAAGCAGGAAGAAGACAAAGTGTTTTTTAAAAATTCTGTACATCTATGTTATATTTGAAACTTTACTACCAAAGCGTGCAGCTGGACCTGAGCCTGAGCCCAGTCACAGCTGCCAAACTGGGAAAGCAGCTTTGCACTGTAGGACTGTCCAGTCCCCTGCAAGCCCTCCAGCCGGTGCCTGTCTGCCCTTGGTCTCCAAACCCACCAGAGACCACCCAGAATGGCATTCCCACCATGCTGGCTGCTACTGACCCAGACATCACTGGGTTTGCCCTCCACATCGATTTGCTATTGTACAAGCAGCAAGCCAGGGCACCCCATTTCATTTTGGGGGCTGGAGCTTTGTTTTGTATGACTTCACCATTTTCCTTGTAAAAGGCCTCCTTTTGAGTATCTGTAGAAAGCAGCCTTCCTACCAAGGGACTCGTTCTAGCCAATTTTTCTTTGTGTTTAAAATTTTACAGAAAAAGAGAGGTTTATTTATGCAAAGTAGCAAATAGATTGCACTGGATCTGAATTGTTTATATAAGGCCACTTCAGTGGCCCCGATCTCAGACTAATTGGCCAAATTAAGTTGCCTCAGACATCTTCAGAGTATGGCACGAAATGCACTTCTAATTAAGGCACAAAATCATTTCATGCCTCTGTTCAGCAGACCTGCCAGTGGAGTCAGAGGCTACACAAACTAAGTGAGGGTGGCCCTGCCATTTCCATTCGGTCTGTTCAGATTTCTGAGAACAACCCCGTTTGCCAAATCAGAACCTGTTGATCTTGTTTTTCTTCAATGAGCTCCGTTCTTTTCTCCACTCATCACTTTTATTTTCATTTTTCTTCTGCCACTCTCTAAATTTGCAGAACTTCCACATTTTTATGATGTCTTGAAAGCTCAGGGTAACAAAGGGAAAAGTGAAAAAAATAGGGAAAAGTGCTGCCCTGTGGCCACCACTTAGTTTGTTATATTTGGCACCAAATAAGAAACGCAAAGCTAAACCACCAGAAAGTTGAAATACTTTGAAAACATTCCACAAATTGTGAAAAACGTTTAAAAAAATGTTCACCTCAGGCTTTGCAAAATGAAAATATTTTTTATTCCATTCTGGTTAGTTTTTATTCCATTCTGGTTTCTTACTGTATGCACTAAAAGTCCTAACTGGTTAGGCCCAAACTGTCCCTCCCAGTGTGGGCTGCAAGAGAAAGGGTCACACGTGTCCCGCTGGGTTTTCTGGTCGGTTGTCACTTGGGAGGACAGAGATGGTCTTTTGTCTCTCTCTCCCATGGGAGAGGCCTTGGTGGCCAAAACCAGGGGTTTCCCAGGAAAATGCATGAATTCAGAGGGAATTCTTGGAGGTGGCCTGCCCTTTACCTTGCGGTCAGCTCTAAGTCCGTGCCCTTTTCCTCTCCACTGGTCCACTTGACCACAGCATGACTACCAAGGACCTGCAATGGTGGTGGCCTCCACTTGGATCCATTGCTGTGGCACCGCTGGGAAGTGCCGAGTGAAAATTCCCTGTCACCTTGGGCTGTTGTACGTGTGGGATTCGTGAACGGCGGGAGACCAAGGCTCTGCACTACCTTTGGGGGCCTTGTTTGCATTTTAATTTAAATTTTCAGAGGCGTGTAGCCCTTGCAAGCAGAGGCCTGTGGGGACAGCTCTGCCATGTGAGCTGGACTCCCCTGTGGCTGGGTGTCTGCTGTGAGGACCTCTCACCAGTGGGGCTGGTGCTGCAGCGCGTGAGGAGGAGGCGTGCAGAGGGTTAGCACCAGCTAACACACCTCCAGATACTGCTGGAATAAAGACCTGCTGATGTACAACTCTGCCCCTTCTGCTGCCATCAGAGAAGCTCACCTGAAACTGTTTTGCGTCACCTTACTTACTGTGCGTGTGCAGGCAGACAGAGGAGCCAGAGGAGCTTCTTCTCCCGAGCCCCAACACAGTGTCATGTGGGCAGCACTGGGCTGATGGAGGTGCCTGTGCTGCTGGTGGTCCTGGTCAGCCCAGGGACTCTCACCTGCACCTGGGGCAGGGTGCCCTGCCTCAGGGGTAAGAAGCAGTGCAACCTGGTATTAGCATCTCCATCATAAATAGGTAGCACAGCAGGGATCCTTCCTCAGGGAGGCTTCTGGGTTCACAGTCATCTGCCTGTAAGCACTGCAAATCCAAGCTCCAAAGCCTTCACTTCCCTAAAACCAATGAGAGTTTTTCATGAGCAAAGGATTGCCATAAAAACTGAACAAGCACTTCAGGATCTGCCCTTCTGGCATCTTCTCATTTTGTCTTGGCTGCTGCCTACACATCCTCAGGGGGATACCTCCAGAGCTCAGTTTCTGCTGTATTTGGCTGCTAGCTGCTCTCTTTCCACCCTAAGATCATATGTGCTTTGGCCTGGGGACACATCACATGTAGCTTTACATCAGAAATGGTAGTTTGCCAATTGTAGGTATAATTAACAGACCGGAAAAAAAACCACCCCAAACAATAGCTTCAAGTAGCCTCAAGCCAAGTTGTGGGTAGAATATTAAATGGACTACATTTTCCAGAGTGTATAGAGAGAATTAAATCTGTGGCTGGGGAGTGGCTCCAGACAACCTGAGGGGAGCTTTGAAAAGCTCATTAACTTGCAATGCTGAGATGTAAACTTTGGATTTGTTGGGGTGTTTGATCCCTAGGAGAATTTCCTGGGCTTTCACAATTTAGACTCAGCCCAATTGCTTCTGTACTCGCTTACCTTGAGAAAGAGAGAAGATGGCAATTGCTGATGTGAAGCTTGTCAATGGTTCATGTCAGCCCGTCCTGCCCTCAGCATTAATAGGGTAGTCGTTCACATAAGGTACTCTCTGGGGATCCAGGAGATTTGCGTTCAGTTACCAGCTTTGCTATGGATTCTGTGGTTCTCTTGTCTGCAAAGCAGGGATAAATAACAATTCCCTTTGACTGCTGTGTGTCATTGAATGTAATGGCTTTAAAGAAAAAAAAACCACTCCTGTCAGATCTCGATGCCACTTGGAACTAAGAAACACTTGCTATATAATTCAAGAGGCACTATGGAGAAGTTGGTGCCAGACAAGGAAAAACAGTGTGAGATTCAGGCCAAGACAAGAACAGAATGCAAACCCAAGTAATAATAATAATAATAATAATAATAATACTAATAATAATTGATCTTCATGCTATTAT
>WUAM01000148.1:726880-746048 GCA_024336885.1 Actenoides hombroni
CTGGATCTGTTCCTGTGTGGCCTGCCCTGGGTGATCCTGCTCTGGCAGAGGGGTTGGACTCGATGATCTCCAGAGGTCCCTTCCAACCCCTACCATTCAATGATTCCATGAAAATGAGGGGCTGTACACAAGGGCTAGTTATTCCTAGCCCTTGGTGACCAGGTGGGTGGCTTTACAAGAGTTAGAGGTTGAGACCCCGTCCCAGGACCACTGCTTGTTGTGCACTGCATGTGCTCTGGGGTTCAGCAGCAGAGGCATCCAGCTCCCCTGTTTATGCTGCAGCTGTCTCCCAAAAGCATCTGAGAATCCAGGCAAGACAAGAGCACTTCTTGTACTATATGCAGATCTACAGGTTACAGGATAACTTCTGTCTCCAGGAGCTCACAGTCTAAATTAAGACAACATTGCAGGGAGAGATGTCACGAGAACTGGCAACAAGGAGAAAGGAGGGTGGGAAGTAGGAAACCTGCTACAGTGTCATCCTGCCTTTAGCACACTGCCTTTTAGTTTAAAGCAAACTTTCCTGTTTTCTGGAATGATCTCCCAGCACACCTCGTTTCTCTCCTGTTTATCTCTGTCAATACCTGGTGCTTATATTGCATCTCTAGATACATAATGCATCAACTTCACATATGGTATTAATAAGCCGTGAGTATCAGCACAGAGTGGTCGCAAAGGCCATCTAACTGATTGCATTGCAGAAGGACTCGGGGTTGTTTTCCCAGTTGAACATAGGCAGGACACATCCGAGACCATTTTTTGCTCCATTCCTTCTCATCACATACATATTTTCAGGACTCCAAGTCTGGACGAGCAGAACATCGTGATGTCAACCAAGGGAAGATGTAAATCTTCTTAAGTAATTTTTAATGAAAAAAAATATTGAGTTACTCTGAGTGCCATAGTTTCTGGGTGGCTGGCTTTAACTTTAGCAAGCCATACTTAAAGGGAAATTTTACAGTCTTAATATATTCCAGATGCTCTCCTAGTCCCAGATGAAAGCCCTGTTGTCGTTTACCATTATTTTTTTTGTCAGCAGTAGAATTTTATTGTAATACCCCATCTTATTTGTAGTCACTATTAGTCATGAGAGAAACTTCCTCTACAAGTAATCCCTGGGTCACTCCTTGAATGTCCTGTCTCACTCTATTTAATTAAAAAATTAACTTCTTGTTGTGTCCAAGATTTGCCCATGTAGTGCGTGTATACAATGGCTTTTTACCTGATGAAAACCATTTGCTTCTAGCAGTTAAACTGGGGAAAAAAAAAAAAAGTTATACTCTACAGTAACAATAGTTGGCTTTATAACAACTCTCCTGTGGAATGAAAACAAGAGATTTGCTTTGAAAATAAACCTCCACGAACTTGGATCGACAACAAGGGACATGAAGGTTTACTGCAAAAACAAGAAATGTATTTCACGCTGCTAAACTTTGATCAGATGTTAGTTTCTCACAAGGAGAATAGTATTTAAATGTGGCAATTTTGGTCCTTTGTTCAGACTGATGGTGTGATTACAGAGGGAAGGGGATTTGAGGGAACACAATAGAGCAGATCATCAAAGCACAAGTCCTCTGGATGGACCTCTGAGGACCATCCTTATTCAATGAAGAGCAGCTAGAGTGAAAAAAAAGTGTTGCTACATGATGGGCTCCATATGATATTCACTTAGTATGCAAGTTGTAAGCTGCTATGTTACTTTTTTCTTACCACTGTCTCTGAAGATCAGCTTGGATTTTGAAGAATCATGTCTTGTTGCTCCTGTTCTTGCCTCATTACCTTCCTCACGGGGCTCTGGAGTTGCTGACAGCAGCTGTGAGGAGCCTCAGGGACACACTTGTTCCCAGTGCTGTGGCCAACTCTTAGGCCAGCTCTTCAGCATCAGCAGCAGGTTTCTACTCTTTGGACAGAAAAAGAGTCTTCTCTGTCTAGAGCAATGCTAGGGATTAAGTTTGCTGTGTCCTGAAGTGCTGTGTGAGGACTTGGAGAAGATGAAGCATGTGTTTGAGTGCTGGGCTGTATTATCAACATGAATGCACTAGCCTGTGAGCCACACCAATAGTGATCTCTCTGACACATGGGATACGCTCAGGTTGGATCCCAGGAAGGAGATGTTCTACATGATGGGAGCCTGTGCAGCTATGCTGAGGAAGTAGAATGTGATTGCTGGTTTTAAGCAAAGTCTCTGCTGAGCAGCACAACTTCAGGCTATGGCATTGCTATCACAGCCCTGTTTCATGACCCAGCCTTGCAGATGCAGGTGGTCAGTGATGCAGCACATGAGCCAGTTGTGTCAGACAGGTGGAATCACGGCAGGGCTGTAGGGACAGTGGGCAGTGGGACCCAGCTGTGCAAGTCTTGCAAATATAATCTACATGTGATTTGGCTGGGAAATCCACCAATAAGGTGTCCAAGACTATGGAGGCTCTATTCTGTGTTAATTCTGACAAGCCCTAGTGATGCTGAACCTCATCAAGGTGAAAGAAGAGCCTCCTAAAGGGACTTAACTGTGCACCCTGCTGTGGCCTCCAGTAGTTGAAGTTCTCCTAAGAATGAAACAGCTACTGGAGTTCTGCACCTCAATTTACTAACCAGTGTTTATTCCATAATTAATGCCTTTAAGTCTTGACTAGATTCTGGTTCTGCACCTCAATTTAATAACCAGTGTTTATTCCATAATTAGTGCCTTTAAGTCTTGACTAGATTCTGGTTTTGTTTAGTGATGGACATATTTTATTTCAGAAGGCTTCTTACTCCAAAAATCAAAAACCAGAAGAATATCTGGAGAAAATATTAAGTACTTGGGGAATATGGTCTCTGTGTTGAAGTCCATACCCAGAAATCCCACTGTGAACAGAAGCTTTAATTTAAATTTAATTTAATTTAATTTAAAGCTGCCTCTGGAATGTACTATGTGAACTGCAGCCTGGATGTTCACCTGTAAGAAAACTGGGATGTGGATCTCTGTTGTGGTTTAGACCCAGCTGGCAGCTGAGCACCACATGGCTGTTCACCCACCCCCCTCATTCCCTGGGAAAGAGAACAGGGAGAACAAGACAAAACCCCATGGGTCGAGATAAGGAGAATTTAATAGAACAATGCAAGAGGAGAAGAAATAACAGTAAAAACAATCATAGCAATGAAACAATATATAAAGTGAGTGATACAGAACAAACCAGCAGTGTCCCACCAGAGACCTTGAGCCCTGTACAGCCTGCCCCAGCCCTTATGTAGCAGAAGGTACATCAGTATGGCGTTGAATATCCCATGGGCTGATTCAGTTTGGCTATGCTGGCTGTGGCCTTCCAGATTCTGGTCAAAATTAACCCCATGCTAGCTGAACCCTGGGCAACTTCTTATTTAAAGCTATGGATGAATTTATCTGTGTACAGTGCAAGAAAGTGGCCAGGGTGGAAGTAAACACTGCCCACTCAAGCATTACTTGATCAAAGGGGTCTAACTGGACTGGAACTCTCATTTTCTCTACCTTCTGAGTCTCACCTTCTAGTTCCAGTGCTGAGACACCCATGCTACTTACTGCAAAGCCCCAGGGATATGGCTAGAAACATAAAAAGATTTATTCTGAAGTCCTTGTTTATACCATCTGGATGCATTTGAGTGAGTGCAGATTCCTAAAGGGTTGTGAAGACATGTAATAAATGCCCACGGCCTCCAGTCTTTGGGTGCCTCATCTTCTTGTGCAATCTGTTCGCACCTCAGGGTGTAATCAAATGGGTTTTTTTAACCTTTTCAAAAGTTTCCTTTAAATTATACAGATATGCTTAGATCAAGACTTAAAGTGCAAGCTCAAATGATATTAAGGAGTTAATTATTATCCAGGGGTAGCGCTCAGCCTACAGCAATAATGAGATAAAAGTTTGTCATGTTTCTCCTGTCCTGTAGCTGCAGCTCTGGTTGAATCTTCCTGAAGTGGCCAGCAGAAAAGTGCTCTCTGTTCAGCTGAGTTCTTCACTGTGTGAAACTAGTCACACGAACATAATGGAGTCGTGACCAAAGAAAGGAAGAAGGGGATATTCTGCAGCTATAGAGCATGAAAAGACCCTTCACAACGTAGAGGCTTAAAGAGGTCACAGCTCATCTGAATGTTATTGAGACACTAATGTACTGTTTCTGAATATTCTTTTGCACAGCTGTACTATGTGCTGCTAGTAGTATCAGTGAACAGCATCTAAATGCTGATGTTAGGCTGCTGAGTGAATTTAGATTTTAATTGGAAGGGGATAGATTGGAAGGGGATAGATAAAGTGGACTGTGCCTTATACATCCTCCTTTCACTTTGGCACCATTGCCGTCATCCGGGTGATGTTATCAAATGTGAGCACAAAACCTTCTGCAATGCCTGCACTGAGAGATGAATGACGACTGACAGAAAACAGGCATGGCTGCAACCTCTGAAGCAGCCTTTCCTGATGTTTGTGGTTAAGATGGTCATTGGAAGACCTCATCTCTGGCTATATAGAAATAGCAGATCAGTTTTTACCACTGAGTTAAAACCCAGCAGCCTACTGAGCCATCCACTGACACTGAACAGATGCCACTGGGTATTATGTATTGCACTTTATTTGAAACCTTTATGGATTGAGTTGCTATGATATTTTTGAAGAGAGGAACTGTCTAACTAGGTGAAACTCATTATGATCATCTTTTTTTTCTTTGTCACTTTCTAGAAGCCTCACGTCTGTAAGCCATAGGTTGATAACCACTGGTACTTACTCAGCACCACGGCTGGCATACATTGCAATTGGCAAGGTAGTATGGGTGAGCCAGGAGAAATACCAGACTTTGCTGGATGCAGGTCAACGAATCAGCTGAATTACACATGGTCTGCTGATTAGAATCATCTCATGGTACATTCATGGACCATTACTCAGCAATCCCATACACCAGCTTTCTCTCATTCTTCCACTTCCTTTGTATTCTGTTGTGGCTTGTTTGGTTGGTTGTTTTTTTTTCCTTTTTTGTGTTTTTTCCTTTTTGCTTATGGGATATTTTTTCCTGAGTTGCGGTCTTAATTTCCTCTTATCCTCTTATGCTTCCCTTTTCCTGAATTTTGTTCTTTCTACCATGCTTCCTAGGCCAGCTCTGCAGCCCATCATCCCCTGGACCACCTCCAGGCCCCTCACTTCCTACCTGTGTCCCCCAGATCCAGGCTGGGGTGACTGACTGTCAGCAAGTAAATACCTGTTGTAGCTGCTGTGGAGGTTTGTATTTGGCAATGCAGTGGCTGGTACCACAAATAATGGGTATCAGTTAGAAATAAGACACAAATGTGGAGCAATTCTTTGTTCAATGGGGCAGTCAAAGGCACCATACTTCCGTTATAGATTATGCATTTTCCTCTTAAGTATACATTGCTACTATCCTTCAATATGTAAGTCAGGTCTTCTTATTTAAGATGGCATTTACAGACAGTTTTAGTTCATGGTTTTTTTTCTCATCAGTTCATAAACCTCTCTGTATTGTAGAGCTCTACTCCAGCCTGTTTAGACAAGGAAAATATTCTACTCATTCCGCATATGAAGAGGAAAAGGGCATAAAAAAACTCAATGCATTTTAACAAATTGAAAATGACTCTGAAAACAGAGCTTAAAACACTTCCTAGTACATTTTTCCTTAAATATACACAACCTGTGTGGCAATTAACTTTCCACCTTTTGTCAATATTTTTTCCGTGAAAGTGGTTGAATTGATTAATGAAATTCTGTGTGCTGAAACAAAAATGTGAAGTCAGGTATTTGAAATATAATGTACACATGGAATGATATTGCTTTTCATCTCTTCTGTCTTGCCATTACACTTCTAAAATAAGAATTAAATACAAGATTAAAGAGTTTGCTGACAATTTTTGGTCTCTCTTCCTTCTACATGTTGTATGAAACACAACAGTTCACTAATAGCTCTTCGAGACCCTCTTTCATAATACTTAGAATAAGCCAAATGACAATTGTTGCTACTCTTGTTTACCCAAAGAAAAGGCTTTCTTGACTTATTTTCAGCAGTGCAAAGTTCTGTTGTCTATCTTTGAGGGCATGCCTCTTGACAGGTCAAGGATGTTACTGCAGCAGTCAATATACGATGAGAATTTACATGAGAGGTAACTTGAGTAACCAAAAGTTCTTAGACTCAGTCTTGGTTCATGCCAGCTCTGTTTCCTCTGCACTGCCTGCGTGACTGCCATCATAGTTCCAAGTACCTGGGCCGTACTGCCACCTCTTAGCTTTTGTCTTTGGTGTCTTGGGGTGCCAGAATATCCCCATGTTTCACATGGTGACAAGACAACTCCCTGCACAGGGGATTCATTTAATCTTTTCAAGAAAACCTGTCATCATAGTGCATGAGGTATTGCTATTTACAAAGCCAGCCAGAAATGTGCTCCCATGCATGCCATTTTCCTACCTGCCTTCCTTCTCTAAACACTAAGGTCTACGATACTATCATGTTTTAACTGGCAAAGCCTCAAGCCTCAATGCTTCTCATTTCAGCTGTGAAAAATGTGATGAAAAATTGAGATCTCATTTTGTTTTTGCTTTGCCCTGCAATTAAAAGCTGTTAAAATGGTGAGATACCCTCCCTGTTGAACTCTTAACATAGAAAATCCAACTTAATCAGCAGCTGAGCAGCCTGGTGTCACTCTGTGAAGTCCAGCCAACTCCACCTTACCATCCCATGACCCACAAATGAAACTGGTGTTCTCTGGCATACACCTGAACAGATAATCATGAGCTGATCTGCCAGTGGGTGAACTAAATGGAGTGTATAACTGCTGAGCACTCACTGGGGGCTCTTCCCCCAGAGCAGGCGCTGACCTGGGTCTCTGTCCTTTGTGCAGCCTTCAGGTCTTATGGGACAGGGAGGAAGAGCCTCTCTGGGGCCCTTATCCCCCTCCAACCTGGCTGAATTGGCATACAAGGTGGAAAGGTGCTGGCTGGAGGAGAGGAAGGGAGTCTGACAGGCGGACAGCAACCACATGAGCCTCAGTTCCTTTGTAAAGCAAGCCTGGCAAAAAGTGTACAGGTCTTTTTTTCTTTCTTTTTTTCTTTTTTTTTCTAGAGCGATGTCTTTCTGCAGAAAACTAAAGAAAAACATTAGCCCTCTTGGACTTCTCCAACTTTGCAGTCTGGGCACTTATGTTCATATTCAAGTCTTACTATGCATGGGCTTGTACCAGGACCTTAGTTATCAAGCATGGTTGGATGCCGCTCTGCCAGGAGAGCAGTTGTGAAGGTGTTTGCCTCTGTTGGAGCAATGGGCTCCCTCTCTGTGGGTGCAGCAGCCTCTCAGTACCCCCCAGGGCCCAGCCTACCATCCCACTCAGGGAGGCTGTGAGAAAGGCTGCTGCTTCTTCAGAAAAACCAAAGGCTGTTGTCACAAATGCCAGGGTAACGTGTACTGCTTGGAAAAGCCCCTGCCAGAGGAGCCAGGCAGAAGGGCAGGCAGAGTTTTGTTTCACATTTCTTTTTATTCTTTATACATGAGCAAGAAAGAGACAGAAATTTGCTGTTATTTTTGTTGATCCTGGTCAACTTTTAGTTGTCAAGAGTGGGTATAACCAACACAGCACAAAACCACAGGCCATCCATATGTACATATGTACATAAACAAGGCTGTGGGACCGAGCTGGAGATGCGGAGAGGCAGTGGCACTGCTGAAAGGGGTGAGCAGGGACCCTTGGTGGGCTCAGAGCCAACACTGCCCAAGGCAGCTGCATGGATTTCACATCCAGGTGGCTTGAGCAGGGCTGGGGTGGGCAGCCCATCCATATGGCTCGGCCAACCAACAACCTTCAGGAGAGATCGCTCTAGGTGGACTCTGCAGAGCTTCTCTCCTTTTTTGCTCGCCCCAGAAGATACACAGAATCACATTTCATTTCTGTGCCAACCACAAACAAGAAGTGGAGTTTCAGCACAAGCTGTTCAATGAAATAAAGCCAACCACCCCGAGTTCATGGCACGTAGTACACACTGCCTCCCAAAGTGGAAATCACCTTCGGAAGGGCAGCACTTTATCATAAAACAATTGTTGACTGTGTTTGAGTGTAAGCAGATTAATGATGAATCAGCTTTTTATGAATGCCTCTTTTCATCCCTTCCTTATCCCCCACCTGTGTCTTGCTTTTTAAGACAGATGGTGTAACTTCCTTTGCAACTTCAGTTCCCATTGCTCACTTCTCGTCTTGCTGCTGGGGAGCACTCCCAGGTAGGGCAGCTCGTAAATAAATCTTCCCTTACAATTGCTCAGTGACATGTGTAACCTATGAACAATGTCGAGTAAGGAGTTAATTCAAGCTGGAGCCCCTTAAGCATGAACTGAATACACTGAATAAAGGCAGCTGGGTTATAGGTTTTGCTACTTTTGTAAAACATGCTTTAAATTAAAATGAATACATTAAATGTGAACTTAGATATGATCCAAAACAAAACTTATGTAGAGTAGAAGTATGAATTCCCAGATACACAGAAGTAGCAGTCAGCTGCTTAAATAGGGTAAGTAAATCAATAAGCAACTGTCATTTCAGGATTAGAATGTGAAATGAGATGCATTGCAGAAGATACGTCTTCAGTCTTACTCTGTTCCAAATCCCTTGTTCTGAAATAGTATTTCAAAGTTTCTTTTTTCTGAAAGGAAATACGAGTGTAATTTGCAATATGTTTCCACACACGGCATATGCAGTTCCTCAGGCCTTGCATCATTAGGGTTGTGTTAAAAAAACCCTGTATACTGCAGAGTAAGGATTTTTTTTACACTATGGAGCCCTATTAAAACAGAAACATTTCTTCCCCCCACAAAGGTCATGGGAGCTGTTTCCCATAGAGCTCTGCCCAGGAGTTTCTAGTTAAATGTCAGCTATTTTATTAAAATGTCTGTTTTCTGTCAAGGAAACTTAGCACATCTTTAACTGTCAGAAGAGGGCTATACAAACATATGCTATAGCAGAACACAGAATCCATATACATTTGGTAATAACATGCTCTGGCTTCACTGACAAAGATAAGTTGATCAAGTCCTGGAGTTAACCGCCATCATCATTAAGGAGCCTTGAACTCGGCCACATCGGACCACAAAGAAATTCTGCAGGAATAATATTATCTCTACCCTCACGTCAGGGTTAGATACACACTGTTGCATTTGTTATTACTGTCTTGTTTTGAATAGTGCCTATTATAGCAGGAAGATACAGGGTATCTTTCCTTAACTGTCTAAATTTCAAGCTCGAGTACAGGAAGTTCCATCTCAACTTGAGGAAGAACTTCTTTACTGTAAGGGTTACAGAGCACTGGAACAGACACCCCAGAGAGGTTGTGGAGTCTCCTTCTCTGGAGACTTTCAAGTCCTGTCTGGATGCATTTCCATGTGATCTGCTCTAGTTTTGTCCTGCTCTGGCAGGGGGGTTGGACTCGATGATCTTCGGAGGTCCCTTCCAACCCCTAATATTCTGTGATTCTGCGAATTGCAAAAATCAGTCAAGCCAAGAGCCTGGCATCAGACCTTGTGGGGTCCCTTCCTACATCAGCACAAAGTCACTTCTTCATCCTGGCAAGTCACTCGGCTACTCTGTCCTTCCTACACTGAAACTTATAAACTCCACCATCACATCTGAGCACTTCTCCGTCCTGAGGTCCCCACTGGGTGTAGCTTCTCACACGCTTGCTTTCTTCTACTCTCCCTTCCAGTGTATACAATGATTTGAATTTCCTAACAACACACACATGTTATTATAGATTTAAGAGAAGGTAACATCAAAGAAACAGAGTTTATACTGAGGGCAGAAGGTGATGAGGTATTTCCTGGGGAAGTTCAGGCTACGGTCTTAGAGCTGCTAAATATTGTTCTGAAGAGTTAAATCCTTGGTAACCTTAGGAGTTTTTTGGAAGTTTATGTTATGTGTGGTGTTCTTTAACCAGTGTTTAGTATGCAGTATGAGTTATTTGGCTGGGATTTGTATGGCGACCCAGTGACAGGAGAGTGGAATCCAGACTGTAAATTTATGGTAGACAAAAGTTTCTAAAGTTCCCACTTGAAAAGGCAGCGTTCTGCGGTGTGGCTCAGGCACCCTTTGATACGTGCTGCCTCGAGGCACTCTGCTGAACCCACCTTGGGCAGCTTTTGCTGCCATGCCAAAGATCGTTTCCCTTCGGGTTTGCACAGCCATCTGATAAAGCCTAAATACCGTTTAAGATGCTAACACGTTATAAATATTCACTGCTGTTCCTGAGTTTGAGAGACAACTAGCAAGTTTGCAGCTATGGAGAGGTGGAACTGGAAAAAGGATATCCTATGATTGCTGAGAGGTCCAAGAAGTGGCAGAAAAGAAGGCAGGAAAGATGGGAGAGATTCTGAACTTAACAGACGTCTGGAGAGAATGTCCAGCCAGGAAGTCACTTAGTTTGTACAGATCGTCAAGAGGCAGGACTTGGCCAGGAGGCACAGGAGAGATGAACAGGCAGAGAAAGAGACATCAGGCTCAAAGCGTGGACAAAATCGTGGAGAAAAGAGAAAGGGAAGCAGGAGTAGGTGGAAGCAAAACTGATGTGGTACTGAAGCAGAGAGCACTCAAGCATTGTCCTATATATGGCCAAGTTCCAGATACTACCTTTCAAATAGGTTGAAGCCAGATGTGGGGAGAAGAATGCAGGTATATATAACCTGAGGTAGAGTAGGAGCATTTTAGCACCACAGCAGGGGGGCAGTTTTGTGATCCTGCAAGAAATCCCATATAAAAGATCTATATACTCCTTACCTTATTATTACAAATAGTAAGAGACCTGTCCAATATGTCTATGCTCCTGTGTGGCACTCCTTGAGGGACACACACAGAGAAATCAAGAAGCAGAATGAGCACTAGGAGGAGCCAGATGGAGTTGCCCAGTTAGAGAGCAAAACAAGGGGCTCTAAGAATATCGTGGGGAAAACACAAAAGGAAGCAGAAAGCCAGGAGGAGTTGGGAGGACACATCCAAACCAGGATGCAGAGAGCTTGGCGAGCAGGCCAGGCAGAGCATTGGAAGCTGCTATGTAACATAATGAGTGGGACTCATCACCAGTCTGGGATATTTCCATGGAGCTTATTTCTTCTGTGGAGGACTAAAGAACTACTGCTCTGGATCACACTCGCAGTCCAGCACCTCCTGTGGGAGAACAGCCAGAAGCTACAGCCATGGAGGAACAAAGCCTGAAGCTGACATTAGGGAAAAGATGTGGCAAGGAAAGGTTTCTCCAGGAGTGAGGTGACGTGTTCTGCCCCGTGGCCTCGATGTTTATATCCTTCCCACTGGTCTTTCAGTTTTATTTGGTTTAATGCTAGAATGTAAGCAGTTATTCGTTTTCAAACCAACGTTTAATCCTCATATTTGAAAATCTCTTTAGAATTATACTGCATTCCCACTAATTACTGCACCAAATTAGAGAAACTATCAAGTATATGTATTGTTATTTTTTCAGTGTCAGTGTTCCCCTGGTTTCCTGTCTCAAAGTCCCATTGTTCTAGCTGAAGAAGAATTTATTTCAGGATTAGTTGTAAGAAACGTCTGAGATGATCACTGATTGAGACATAATCCAGCCCTGTTTCCATAGAAGTAAGATCCTGCTGACCTTTCCTGCTTTCTTTTTATTATTTAATATACTTCCTTTTTCTAGTAAGAGACATACTCTTATTTTATACTGACTTTATATTTTCACGGAGATATTTTCCTAATGCTCTGCATGAAGATTTTTGATTCTTGTCATTATCTATGAAGATTTTCATCTGAGGTTATTATTTTTGTTTCATTTGGCATCTACATTTGGGAAAGAGCCAAGGGAGGAAGTGACAAATCCATCAGCTTAAGACAGGAAACCCTGTGATTTCAGAGCTGCTCATATCTTGTTAGAAGTTGCTTTTCCCTTTGGCTATTTCATACTAACATCCTTTCATGGGATAGTTTCTCCATTCACATCATTAAAATATACCATCAAAATATTTATTCATCAAAACCTGACTGGAATAAGTCTAATCTTGCCTATTATATACTCTACCATGTTTACATAGCACCCAAGAGAGCAGAGCTTAACGGGATGCGGGGGCATGACTGTATATTAAAAGTAACACAATAATAACAGTTCTACAAAAAGAATGGATCATTTGTCTAATTGCTATCCTGCTTATAAACTATCTTGCCTGGAAGATACTAATTCAATCAAGAGTATCACCTTGTATGTGTATGTTCCTAACACATTTCTGTAGCATCTTTCCCCCTTTGCCGGAGGCACAGTGGAAACATGCAGCAGTCACTCACTCTGGCTCCTTCTCCATGAAAAATACCACGTATTTCAGCATCAGAGAAAGGGAGATTTTCAGTTTGCTTCTCTCAGTAGCAACTCTCAGGGCCTTGAGGTGCTTATTACAGTAGAAAAGCAAATGAGAATAACTGCATTGATTAAGTTGTGCCTACCGCAAGCCCTGGATAGAGATTCAGAATTATAATAAAAACATTGCAAAACAATCTAAATGCCAGTGTGATTAAAAAGCCTCCCTCTAAAGCAAACAAGTCAGAGCACACAGAAGGAGTGTTACATCTAGTAGCTGCACCGAGTTGCACAATATCTAATGTCTCCTACCCAAAGCTCTCACTATCCCATGGAACAGCCTCCAGCAAGCCAAAGGCATTTCAGTCCCCAGTCACTGGTCCCAAGAGGGCTCGGTGCCTCCACGTACCTCCTCTTAACTCCTCCTGTTGCATTGCAACTTTAACAGGGGAACCACGAGGATGTGGACAATCAGGGGCACAGGTTGGAGCAAGGCTGCCTGAAAGAAAAGGGAGATTAGGATGAGGGCTGCATTGAACCAGAGCCAACCAGCCAAACCACGGTACTTACACAGTAAATAACCGTGATGACAACTTCGCTCACCTTTCAGCACTTCCCCCTTTTAAACAATTCTGCAGTATCTTATACCCTTACTCCTAACAACATATTACCGGGGGTGTTGACATTTAACCTGTTTGTCAACAGATCCATTTCACTGGCACTCCATGCAAGAGGCAGTAAGTGAAGAGCATTTTAGCACAAGCGATGAAAGATGTCATTGCTGGTGCCCTTTAGCACTGCTTGCACTGCCATGAAGTATAGCTACCATTAGTAACAGGGATTTAAGTGTGATGTCTATTTTCACCCAGCAAGGTCAAAAATTTATGGTTCTGACCTTTTCTCTCTCATTTGATGTCGGAGTGGGCTCCGGTCATGTTCACAAGGAATAGCATAAAATCAAATAGAGTTCGTGCAAGTTCAGTGTGAAGTGATGCAGAGAATGGATTCCACCTCTCCCTGATAAAAATTACTACAACGACTTTAATGATGAAGGCCATAAATTTCCACAGACTTTACAGAAAAGGTTGTAAGGGTGTTAAATGTTTCCAAGGGGTACACAAGAGGATTATTCCAAGGAGAGACACATTTATTCTTATCATTATATAGTTTCTCAGATGTATTTTTCAAGGTCTCAAACATATGTTTCGAGAGGAGTGAGTCATGTTATGGCATAAAGGTCTGCGCTAGTTAAACCAGCATACCTTTTAAGTGCTCTGCTCTTAGCAGGCTGTAAACTGTTTAGACTTAGTTCGGGTGGTCACTTTGCACATGCGAACGATGGAGGCACACGAGCCCTCCTGCTGCACTCCCCTGATTTAACCAAGCTGGCTCAGCCAGACTTCTGGCTATGTTGATAAGCCTAGGAGTTTTAATGGACACTTACACATTTCCCCAGTTCTTGTTTTTAGGGCCAACCAGAGCTGAACTATTTGACTGGGCCACTTTTCAGCACTGGAGTCCTCTGCTGTGCACAGCTGTTGTACAGCCTCTACTGTGCTCTCGCCCCGTTACCAGCAGCTCAGCGCGTGAGGAGCTGGAGTCCTGCTCTCCATGCACATCAGTGACGGAGGGCAACTGCCCAGCCACCCAGGGGAAGGGGTATTTTAGGGACCGTTGGCTCCTCTCTCACCAAGTGTGACAGACAAGAGTCACAAAGTTCAGCCAAGATCAATTCAGCCAGTGTTTAGGACAGGGGATTAGCTCAACCCATTGCAGACGTGGAGGCTCAGTGAGAAACCATTTTCTAAGTAACGAGTTGCTCTGTGGTCTCATTATCTGGAATGTTTGTTTTCTTTTTTTCTTTTCTTTTTTTTTTTCTTATTTTCTCTGCAAAGGTCAATGCCAAGTCCAGCTGCTTAAACATATGCATAGTAACTCTGCAGAGATTCAAACATATATCATCTGTGATGCTGTAGTACAGATGGCACAATGAACTTAGTTTTGGTACAGTTTGGTTTACTTTTATTTTCTTGCTGTTTTCAACAGGATTGAGACATCACTTTGAGAAGGAAATATTTAGATCAATTCTAGACACTCAGAAAACATTCTGATAATGAAAGACCTGCAGATATCCTGCAAATTTTTTTGTGCTGATGGGTTTTTGCTGTGTATCTGTAGCTGCTGCCCCTAACTAAAGTACCACAAGTCTAAGCAAATGTAGCCTTCATTGAAGACAATCTTTCTGAAACTTTCTGCTAGGATGCATAACTTCATCAGTTCCCCAAGTTTTGGATCTGAATTTGGGACTTCTGCCAGAAAATGTGATGTCTAATTGCATTCAAGCTATCCATTTTAGTGTGCACACAAGCTGTCCTCTGCTGTCAGGGATTCAGAAAGAACTGTTACTTAACAGTGTCTTTTGGAAATATCAAGTCATACATAAGCTATGAAATAGATTGTTATTGTTATATGGATATTTTTAACACATTTGAGTAGGGAGCAATTAATACGAATGCATTTTGATTCCTATTAGCTAAATTCCTTGGTATCCAGCATGCTTCCTCTCTGGCTTTTGTAGTCTAGCAGAAGACGTGATTTGTACCAGCCCACCCAGGGCAAGGGAGCAAGAAACAAGCTTCATGTTGCATATCTTTTCTTGTTGCTACTCACTGTTACAGTGACCTTTCTCCCTGCTGTGAAACTTCACGTCCAAATTTCCTCCCCCAAACCACAGGATGCTGCAAGTACTAGCTAACAGAAATGCAGGGCGGGTGGGGGAAACAACAAAGAGAAACAGAGCAGTTAAATGGCGATTAGCAAGGTTAACAAGACCAATAGGAATAGCTGTTACAACACTGGTTCTAACCCCAGCAAGACCACTATGAGAGAATATTATACCCAGTAACGTTCCTTGTCAAGCTTAATGGATTCTAAGTACCTTGGCTGCTCCTTCTATAGATACTTTATATTCACTTTGCAAAACCGTGAGACAGATCTACTGAACACCTACCTTTGGCCATCTGCTCGTCGTCATTACAGCTCATGGCATACTGCTGTGGGCTCACCACGTCCATGCTCAGCCCTTCCTTTCTGGTCAAGAAGATGGAAAATCTTCTAACTATAGAGTATCTTCAGATAGGCAGGTACTTCCCCAGGACCAGTGCAGCAGCGTGCCAAGTTTTGTCACTGCAGGTGGCCAATGCTTTTCCAGGCAGCCTGTTTCCTCCAGGCAATGCTCCTTTTTTTTTTTTTTTTTTTTATGCCACTCAGTTTTCACAGTGTTGGCTTTATATGGAATGAGTCAACTCCCAGAAACTACAAGAAACCAGAAACTTTGCCATTCCTAAAGTGCTGTTAGATTGAGCCCTGTTCCTATCGGTCCTACCTGCCTCACTGACCCCCTTGGGCTTAGGGGGCAGTGATCCCTGGGGTACTGGGGGAGGCTTAGCCCAGCACATGAGCTGCACCCTACCAGTGGAACAAGCATGTGAGCCACAACGCATGTAAGTTCCTGCAGTAGAATATTCCTACTCAAATGCCTGGTTTTCAGAAAAAATAAGGACACTTTTTGGTTAGATTTTGTGGGGTTTTGTTGTTTTCATTTTTGGTTGTTTGGGGTTTTTTGTTTTGTTTTGTTGGTTTGTTTTTTATTTGTTTGTTTTTTTGTGTAAAAAAAAAATCATTTTTACCTTATTATTTAGTTCTCTACCTTCTTCCTGCACAGCAGCTTTTCAAACCTCACCCCCACAGCACCTGCAGAGCACAACCACTAATACAAGCACATGACACCATGCTCAGAAATACGATCTTTAAAGCAAGGATTACCCCAGTAGAATATTTTATGCTTTTTGTTTTGCTTTTTGCTTAGCAATTAGAAAGCGTCCTTAGTTTGCGTTTCAACAGAATTATTGTAGTAGGACACCCTACCAAAAAAGGCAAGAAAAGAGCTTTCATGGCAGTCAGGAGTTGTCTTTTTGTTTTTCTAGTATTTGTCTAGTAATGACAGGGTCACAAAACAAAGAGTATTTCAGATGTGGGCAAGCTGGAGTTTGGTTAGACAGGAATGAAACAAAATCTACAAGTGACAACTTGCTTTTGTAATAAAGATTACCTCAAACCCAGGAAACATTACAGAGTGAACCTCTCCTTGTTTGCATTTCAAAATAGTTGCTAAAATACCACTTCTCAGTACTTGAAAATACCCAGCGTATATAATCCTCTTGTGCCCTCTTCAGCAGGGCTTCAGCAGTGGATCTGCCCCGCTGACTTTCCAGACCTGAGCTGCCATGCCTGTTTGTCAGTGTTTTCTCCTCCTTTTGGCATTGCTCTGGAAGGAAAAGGTGGGGCAGTTGGGTGAAGCCAGCTCCATCCCACTCCCCCCAGCCACAGCCAGCCTAGCCCCCAGAGCAGACTATTTTCTCATCATCGCGTGACTAATATAACCACAGGCACTTGAAGCGTATGGGAACTTTTCCAGCCAGTATTCAGAGGGCAGCAGCAACCTTTCAGCTGAGGAGGGTCTCATGACACATTCTCTGGTTTTTTTTTTCCCCCTGTCAGTCAAGAGTTTGCTAGCACGGTCGGTGCGGCAAGACCGACACCAAACCTGGCACCACTGGGAAATGACTCTTCTTGAATCCTTCCTATCCCCTGAATTTGCCAGCACATTGGTGACAGTGACAGTCCGTGCAGTTTCTCAGGCGTGTTCTCTAGCTAAGCTCAGCCAAAACCGGCTGAACTTATCATTTCATGGTTGCTGCACAAGAGCTCACAAGACAGGCAGTGAGGCTTTGCTAGGCTGTGAGATGTGTCCTACAGCACAATACCAGCAGCACGTGGTGGCAGCTCAGGTTGGTAAGAGTCCTTTTAACTCTTGCATGTGCTGACACTGCCTTTTCGGGTTCTCCTCCGCTTAGCCAGGAGCCTGCGAGCCCCTGAGCAGGGTTAACCAGCTCCCTGCTGGGGCTCTCATTAGGAGCAGCTGAGGCATTGCTGTATCTTCTGTGTCTCTTTTTACATCTGTTTCTATGTTTCAGCAAAGCCATGCCAAGAACACCCCAATTTATTCAGCTCTCATATCTGATTTGACTTGAAACTTCTCAGCCCCTCGTCCTCGGGTCTGGCCAGATCACTGGAGCAGAAGTCACAAGATTTCTTAAAAAGAAAACAACAATGAAAAAGCTGATTAGACAAAACTGCTGCAAATCTCCAAGAATTAATTTACAGACTAGATGTGATAGCTTCCCACAATGGCATCGTTCCAGCCGCAGTGTCCCTATCACTCCAGTCAATGACGGGACAGATTAGGCACTGAATTCCTGCCAGATGAATACACTGGAGCTTTTTTACTTATGAGAAATGTTGCAACGTAGAAGACTTCGACCACTCCTTCGAACTTTGGATGTTCACATTGCCACCTTTTGGCACGTTTGCACCTTGGTGAATAGCTGTGTGCTGTTCAAAATCTACATGGCCACAGCAGTCCTAAGTTTCATTTATAAATGTCACCCAGGCATATGGTTACGTGAGGTCTGGTACGGGGAGAGCACAATTACACATCAGAATGAGAAGAGATGCAGAGCTGGACTAGATCGGAGGCTCCTGAAGATGTTTTACATGTTTCAATTTCAATGCTATCTGACTGAAAGCTTAACGATGCTACTAGCTTCAGCCCATGGCCGATGTCTCCAAGGCAGGAGCATTGCTAGCTAGTCTGTTAGGTAAAGATGTCAGTGAGCCTTACAGAAAGAGGGAACAGTCTTCACAGAAACGCAAGTTAAAGAAACTTTTAACCATGAATTCTCTATTGCAGGGAAAGCGTGTGGCTTAAAATCCCAACTACTGGCAGCTAAAAGGCACAGGCCCAAAACAGATCTTCATACTTTTCAAATGTGGCAGAATTCATATTTAAGCCTTCAGGCCCAATTCCTGCAGACTGCCATTTCTAACTAGCTCCTCAATGTCCAGTACACAGTATGGAAAAAAAAAAAAAAAGGTCTTTGGCAAGCAAGGAGAAAATTTCTCGTGACTGGCTCTCCAATTTTTGCAGAACAGCTTACGAAAATTACAGTCCTTTCCCTTGGTTCAGTTTATAGCTGTATCCCTGGGATAAAAATACAGATTTGGGACCAAACTCTGCTTCTTGCAGTGGAAGAGATTGTTTTGCTTGACTTGTTTCCTACAGAGGTCGAAGAAGGGTGGTTATTTTTTTCACAAATCTAAATGGGTATCGAGTGATGGTTAAAATAGGAAAATACCCCGGGAGCTCTGGCCTCTCTGCATAGGTGCAAATCTGTAATTCAGCTGAATTCATTCCAGAGCTATATTAACCTGAGTGCAGGTCAGCAGATGGCAGGCGGGACACAAGGGCAGAGTGGGGCAGGAGAAGAGACTTGTTAAACCCTGAACTTGCAACCGGATCTCTGCCAGCGGCTGTTCAAAGCCTCTGGAGATGTTAGGCAAGCTGGGGGCAGGCAGGGCTCCACGCTGGCACCGGCAGCCACTGAATCAGGGCCTGGTGCGTATTGATTTATTTTGGAAAGTCCAGGATGCAGTTACTGGACAGCTTAAATATAGCTCTATCAAAATGGAAAAACAATCTGGATTCAGCCGCGTACAATCAGCAAGCCTCCTCACACCTCAGGCGCCAGGACGTGCCGTACAACGTGAGAAAGTCAGCTCTTTGTGGGGGCAGAGGACGAAGGAAAGTGCCAGCAGAAGGAGGACAGACCCTGGGCCAGAGCAGGGTCTCCTCTGCAAACACAACAGCAGGGAGATGCAAGAGGACTTCAGTCTGCAGAGCAAGCTGGCTTCTATCAGAGCAAGAAACAGCAATACCCCAAGCAAAAAAAAAAAAAGAAAAATAA
>WUAM01000148.1:746148-758605 GCA_024336885.1 Actenoides hombroni
CTGTTGACAATGTAGGACCTGAAGACTAAAGAATGATAAGAAAAAGAAATCTGTAGAGAAAGTAAATGATAATTACATGGTTCTATAGCTCTGGTTCTCCAAAAACTTACTCTGAAGCAAGATGTGGAGGAAATCTGGTTTTTAGTTGTGCAAGCAGTCTTGGCCGTCTGTCTTCTGTACCCTCCCCTCCCCCTTCACTGCTTCACTAGAAATCCCCTTCGTTACTCACACACAAACAAGGCTGTTGCCATAGAAGTCTTCTTGACTTGGTTAAAAAGTGATTCAAGAGGATCACCCGGTGGTTAAACTGCCTTGTGCTGAGAGTAAGACAAGAAACCAGGGCCTCTCTGGTTGCTGGGGCTGCCGGGAGAGCCCCGACTCTCCTGTTAGAACTTGCCAATCTTGATCTCTGGTTTTGCTCAGAAAGTGAAGCTGAACAGGAAATTATTGCGCTGCATGACACGGAGAGCTGTATTATGCAGTATTAGGAAGCTCATGTTTATGAAATGGTATTTTTCCACTTTAACGGTTAAACCTTTGGACTTGTTTTCTTAACATAATTTCCATTTTCTGCAGCTCTTGATGTTTTAGTGCTCTCCCCCAAAGGACAGGATCCCCTCCTCTTGCACTAATGCATAAACTCTGTGTCTCCAGGGCAGCCCCAGAGCCAAAGGAAGGGAAGGTGAGTCAAGTCCAGCACATGCTTGGAAATCATCCCCATGTACCTCTTCACCACTGACCAAAGCCAAAGTGGTGAGCCAGGCTCCTGGGCATGTGCGTGGCTTTGGGGACACAGCGCAAGGTGCAGGGGAAGAGGCAAAAGGAAGGGGCTAAGCGGGCCTTTCCTCCAGTGGGTAGAGATGAGGTCTCGCCTCCTTTATCTTTCAGAAATGGTCCGTAGCAAAGTGCTGGCATTGCAAGGGGCCCTGTGACCTCCAGAGTGCAGCATAAAATAATTCATCCATTTCCAAGAGTAAGGCTAAAAAAAAACCAAACTATACACTGCTCGCCTCACTGTAAACATTAACAACCTTCCTTGTAGCCTTTCTCATGAGCCTCCTCTAGCTACTGCTGTGTGCTGGAGCAGCAGTTTGGCATTGCCATTGCAGATATATGACCTCCTGGGAATATTTCCGGAGTTAAGGGTCCCTCTTGCCTCAGAGGACTCACACTTCTTGCATGCTCGTTAGAGACAGAAGCTGCCAGGCTCCAGAGGTGCCACAGCAGCGAGCCTGCTCTGCTGCCCCTTCACTGCTGTGTGGTGCTGGCCCAGACATGGGCCATGCAGACACTGAGCAGCTACCAGCTGCCCCACAGTCCCTCTATGCCCAGGCACACACTCCTTCCTGGGAGCCCAAACACCCCTTTGCTAACAGACTGGAATGCAGCATCCTGCCTTTAGTGGGAAGTGAAGGATGATGAGAGATTGGTGGGCAGGATTACCTGCAGGAAGGAGGGAAGGATGATGCTGAGGAAGGAGGCAGGTCTGTTGGGGTGGTGGGAATTCCTGGAGAAGGTGGGAGGACAGTCACAATGTCACCAGCTCGCCTAAGTGATGGTAACTTGCTGCTGAGCTCCAGCTGCAGGGTCTGTGGTCAGACCCTGCCCTAGGCTGAGCAGGCTGCAGTACCTAAGGTGCTGGGTTACCCTCTGAGGAACAGGATGAAACCAATCTCTTGATTAGCTGTTGGTTAATTAATGATAGCCTGCTGTAACCTGGGTGAGACAGAGGTCCTACAGGAGATGTAGCACGTGGCTGTGCAACCAGAGTCTGCCACTCTGCAGGACGTGACACAGGATGGCACAGGATGCATGCATGAGCATGGGTACCGGCCTTTCCTAGCTGGGGGATTCATTTGGTAGCTGCAATATTTAGGAGACATTACTTTTGTGTTATTTTAAAACACAGCCTGAAGTTCAACATAAACCACTGTCACAGGCCTGAAGTTGAAAAGCAAGACAGGGCTCATGGTGTATGGTGTGTGCATGTGGGTCTAATTATCAGGGGAACATTAACAAAATAATCCCTCTGCTCAGACTCACTAGGGCTCCCAAGACATCATCTGAGAGAAGTATCTGACATCTTTTGAGTGTTAAGGCTGAGGACTTTTGACATTTTTTGGAGCTAAACATGTGGGATGCATACAATGTATTTTTCCATTCTCATTAGCATTTTCATTGGCTAAACTGTGCCTGGCACTAATACTTCTAAGAGACACACTGATTCCACATGGCACATGGGCTGCAGAGGAAAAGACAGTGTAATTATGGAGGATTTTAAGCAGTTTCCACTTAACCAGTGAATGGTGTAACACTAGTCTAAAAGCTTCAACCAGCCTTTGCTGTAAAATTTAACTGTGGAAAGAGAATCATAGAACAGAATCTTAGAATGTATTGGGTTGGAAGGGACCTCTAAAGGCCATCTAGTCCACCCCCCCCTGCAATAAGCAGGGACATTTCTGACTAAGTCAGTCTGCTCAGAGCCTCATCAAGCCTGGCCTTGAACGTCTCCAGGGATGGGGCCTCCACCACCTCCCTGGGCAACCTATTCCAGTGATCATCAGCCTCATATTAAAGAACTTTTTCCTAATGTCTACCCTAAATCTACCTGGTCTGAAATTCATGTTTCAGGCTGCTCCAGCCCTCTAATCATTTTTGTGACTTTCCTCTGGACATGCTCCAACAGGTCCATGTCCTTCTTGTGTTGGAGGCTCCAGAGCTGGACACAGTACTCCAGGTGAGATCTCAGCAGGACAGAGTAGAGGGGCAAGATCACCTCTCTCAATCTGCTGGGACACAGAGGGAGAGAGGCAAAAGAAAATGCCCTGAGCTGACGTTGTGGACTGGAGCTGTGTAAAAACCATTGAAAAAACCCTGTTTGATCAGTTGAGTGTCATGTTTTGAACAGGAGAGAGAAGAGAAGAGAAGAGAAGAGAAGAGAAGAGAAGAGAAGAGAAGAGAAGAGAAGAGAAGAGAAGAGAAGAGAAGAGAGAAGAGGAAGAGGAGTTGAACCTCTGTTTGAAAGTTGTTCCTTTCCCAGATGTGAACTCAAAAGATCATCTATCCACTTGGTATTTAATTTTCAACATTGATGCTCTAAGCTGCTCCCACACACAATAAATCAAGGAGCAAGGAGCAGAAGATAACTGCCAGCCCATATGGACAGTGACTCACTTCATTTATTCTCGAGGGAAGTGTGTCCCTTTCGCACACACAAGTGGCATTTTCCTCTCTCAGTGGCACTGTCATTACAGCAGGACTGTCAGGGTGTGACACTTACTGACAGCTTGGGTTAAAAGTGCCAAGTGCCCTGTGATCCTAACTCAGTGCAAGCCAGCCTGATGCAGACACGGCCACTCGTCATTCTTTAAAGGACACAAATATACTGCAGTGATGCCAGAAGTTCTCAGGCCTTATTTATTTGGGAAAAGACGTGGCTGAAGGGGAAAATAAAAGAAGTTTGACAAGCCACCCATGCCAAATGTGAAGTGCTTTGCTGTCTCCCGGAAGCAAGCAGGGGTAAGCCTGAGGAAGTGTGCCTTTCCAGGCCTGCTGGGACACAGCTGTGCTGTCAAACCCAGCCTTTGCCTCTGTTAAAACAGGCCAGAAGCTCAAGAGCTCACGAGACAAAAATCAAGAGATACCTGTTCCATCACCCGCAACGGCACCTCTCCGTTAGCAGCCTTCAAACAGCTAATCAAAAAAGCAAGCACAGACTGGTGTAAGGCTTCAAACGTGCTGTTGCCTTTGCATGTCACTGCCATCCATCCTCACATGCTCCAAAGCCCACGGTCTGGTTCTGAGATGAGGCCCTTGAAGCTGAGCAGAGCATGGCAAGATGATGTAGCCCCATAGGGGCAGACAGAAGCTTTGCACTGCATTTATAAGGCCTCAAAACAGGCTTTTGGGCTGGGCTCGCTCTGAACTTTTCTTGACCCGCTCACAGCTTTGGTTTACTTTGGTTTGCTTCATTCAGCTGGGGCAGCCAGTTCTCTAAGTGACCGCGTGTGCAGAGCTGATTTGTTTTACTTTTGTGTATCCTTGTGTGGTACAAGCTGACTTGCATAGAGAGAGCAGTTATTCTGTGCAGAATGAGATATTTATGACTAATAACGTAGTGTAAGAGAAGGAGGGGTCTGCTACAACAGCCATCGAGAAGGGGAGACAGAGGATGAGGTGCAGAGGAGCACAGGCATAGGATGATGAAAGATGGGGCACAAGCTGACACTGGCCATTCCAGATCTATAAAGATCTCTCCCATAGCCAGTGCAATGAAAGTGGAGCTGGACAAAACTGGTCTTAGGGTAAAAAAGAGAACAAAGAAATAGCACCCAATATACGTAAAAGACACCATGTATAGTAAATTCCAATGAAACATGTTGCTGCAGACTGGTGGAGAAAGAGAAAGGTGTAAAAAACCACATTAGCAAACTTATGAAAATGACTCCAAGTGAATCCTAGATGGACGAAGGTGACACCACCAACCTGAACATCACACCCCTCCCCACAAGGCACTCCAGATGCCCCTGACTCACCGCAACTCTCCCAGCCCCACCAGACTGAGACCATCAGGGCACAGAGGAGCACAGGACAGGTGAGCCTGACACCAAGGAAAGGGGTAGAAATTAAGTGTGAAACGATTTTAGCTTTAGATTTAAGATTTATCCTTTTTTTTTCTGTAATAATTAGATCTAGAGTAGCAGTGATTTTTGAATTGCTGCTAAGGCTTCAGTTACTATAAAGCGAGCTTCCTCTTCACCTGCAAACAAGATTTTAACATAAAAATTGCTGGAATTCATGAAAGGTGGTGACACCAAAATGACGGAGAGGTCACAGATAAGAAAGAGTCTACTGGTTTGCTGCGGGTTTGCTCTGGGCTGCCACAATTCCCATGATTGAATGGTGGTATGAGGTGACTTGTGGAGATCAGACGAGGCATGGCCGGGAGCTGCACAGCACAGCGTGTTCCTTGCACAGCTATTTTGGCAGGGAGCAGCGTCGGTGGCAAGCTTACACCCACCACAAGGAAATCACTGCCTTTCCCAGGAAAGGGAACACAAATGGATCCCACCGAGGAAACAAGAATCCTGGGACGGATGAAGTGCAACGCGCATTATGTATGTTAAAATACTAAAGGTCAGGCCAGAAAATGCTATAGCCAAATTGATTTGGAAGGGCCAAGCTGGATTCAGGAGAAGGAGGCTGGCAGAGGACAATATGTGTCTGATTTGTAACTTAACCCAGGCTGCAGTGCTACGGAGACACCAGCTGTCATACTCTTCATGGACGCATAGAAAACATTTAACATGATTTAATGGGACTATTTGGATCAAGTGATGCTGAAGTTTGTTTTTCACAAGACCTTTGCTGATAGTGGTTTTTTTATGGACCTTCCCCTGTCAAACTGTTGCCAAAACTCAGCAGGATGCAATTTCTTCTCCACTTTCCCTGGGAAAAGAAAAGCATTACAGTTCAGCGGGGCTAATCATACCAGCAGGTATCAAGTCTTGAACAGTCTCTAATCAAGTCCCTTTTTTTTTTTCTTTCTTTCTTCCTTTTTTTTTTGTCTTTTTTTTTTTTTTTTTTTTTTCCCCTTGCAGCTGCTAGGTCAAAGCACCTGGGAAACGCCAATCACAAAATAATAAGAGGCTTGGGAGGCCTGGGGGGACCAGTGCCCAATGCATTATCGTGCAATCTGCATCATGTAGAGCACCAAATACCAGTTCTGTAATCACAGCTTTTATTACCTCCAGAAGTTGCAAAGCACTTCAAAAACGTAGTTTTTGGATGGACTTATCTAGATGCTGGATTCCAGTCAGCCTAACCAGCTCAGTGGAATCAAATGTATGGATACCATCAGGCTTTGGATCAATAGAAGCACAAGACTTTGGCAACTTCACACGGGCCAACATTTTCAGAGGTCGTTGCCAATTTTGCAATACCACATTTTTAGTCTAATGCTCAGACCTATGCCACCTGCTTTACAGATACACAGAAAAGTTAGTCTTTGCTCCAAAGACTTTACTTTCTAAACACATGGATCCCATAGAGGCAGGGCTGCTGCTAGAATTAATAGTCTACTAATCATGTTAGCTTTTCCTTTTCAGCATATGCTGATGCCATATTTCCGCAGCCAAGTTATCTATAACATGATGGATAGTTTTGCCTGCTTCTAATTTTCAAGTAATAGTGGGAAAATTTTAGGTTTAATCAGAATAATCTGACATCATTCTGTAGTTTTGTTCTTGGCATTTTTTTCATGATTCAAAATCATTCCCAGTGATCTACTTTCAAACTCTGTACAGAGATGGGTGTAGGTATACCCAAAATCTCCTGTCTCTGTCATTAGGAGTGGGACTCACACAAGACATGAGCCAGTTTCACGTTACTTACTGCAGAGTCTAGACCTCCTGTGTTGCCAGCTCAGCACCAGGACTCTCACCAGTGTCCAACTCAGCAGCCACTCTGCCTTGGACAGGGTCCGTGGGGCAAGAGAGAGGCTGCTGATGGGGAATATCCCTCCTTGAGCCTTTCTGGAAAGCAGTCTAACTGTAGGACGTGCTGTAGGGGCACTGCCATGGTCCTTGCCCGAGTTGGACCGCATGCTGTCAAAGAAAAAAGCACTGGGGAATGTTTTGCTGCAGTACCTTCCCTTTCCCATCCTGGCAAGATAAGTCATAGAACAGGGTGAGTTCATTATATTCCATGTTTGTTGATCTAAGCGAGACAGAAAGAACTAAGACTGATTTTATTTGGCTGGAAAGGGCTGAACAGCAGCTAATATTAAACACCTCTCATGTGAAGCAGGGACACTGCTACTGAAAGAATTATAACGACTTAATGTGAACATTAATAAAGTGTTCATGAATAATACATTCTAAATGATTACCTAGATATTGGCTGGCTGGAGCTCCAACCTTAGCCCATATTTCTCTGGCACTATTTAACCTCATCACTAATTTAGGGAATTAGAGGCACTAGAAATCTAGCTGTGGGAGAATATAGATTGACTTAATAGTATAATCCTTGTCCCACTCTGTTTGTCCACACTTGTCCACACTGTTTCCCTTTTGCTCCTATGAAAGAGGGTAACAGATAACATGAAGTCTATGAATGAAGTCCATAAAATGAAGTCTACACTGAGTCTATGGCCTCTCCACACAAAAAGATGGGCCTTCCATTAACCCAGGCAATGCACTGTCCATAGGAGCTCGTCAGAAGCATGGGAGCCAGTTTCCTGCAAGGCTGCAAGTGCCTCCAGCATGGCCCCACTAATTCCACACACTGCTGACGTGGCCAATAATAGCACTGTGTCTGATGGAGCAGACAGCAAATTCAGCCCATCTCCCTTTGATCCTGAGAGTCAGGATTAGGATTCATTTGGAAAACATTCCTCTAGCCAGAATTTTCCAAGCAATAGATGGAGGAAGCAAATAACACTGCTTGTAAAGTGACACTTACACTGGACTTCTGTCCTTTTTCCTCATTAGCTGCTCAGGTAGCTGTATCCATTTCCAATACCCAGCACACTCCTCATGTAGCTCCTGCATGGCTGCTTCTTACAGCCATGAAACCACACCTCTAGCAAGTCTGTTACTAACACAGGGTACACCTATGGAAGCAGATTGAATGAAGTGGAGGTCTGGCTTTACAGTGTCATTGTAGCTACTAGTGGCAACTTCCCAGAGGCAGCCTCTTGCCTCAGAACAAATTTCCCTTTATGGTTAGGCAACTTCTCACTTACCACAGGCTGTGAATGGGACCTTGCCATGGAAAACATGTTGTGATGTCAATGCACAACCCCACAGTCACTTGTTTGTATAGCTGTATCTTTAGAAATAAGAGTTGCAACCAGAGCAGAGCTTGAAGAGAGCCCTGCTGCTGGACAAACAATGCTTTCAAAGGGCTTCCAAACGCTGCTTCATGTGGGATTTGTAAATTGTTCTGCTGTATGAATCACTGTGGCACCCGAGCCCATTTCAGCCTGAGTTTGAAGTATGGTTTATAGTTAAAAACACCATGCAGCTGTAACACAATAACAAAAGCTCCTCTGACTAGGACTGCCTGCAGTCCTAGGGGCTTTTCTCTGGCTTTCCCAGTCACACCCTTCCCTTAAATCCTCTCCTGGGTCATGCAGCTGACCTCAAGTCCAGGGCCTTTAATGCTTAGTCTAAACCAGCAAAATGATTTTCCAGACCAGAACGTTTAGGGTTTGATATATAGATAAGGAGTGAGCTTTAGTACTGTCTCATTTTTGACTCATGAGCAATGCTTGACCTTACTGATGTGTCCCCAGCTGGATTTCAGAAACTGAGCTATCCGAGGCAATATCCATCTTCACATTCCCAAGCACCACAGGTGTGGTGTGGATGTCACCAGAAGGCCCTGCTGACCATGCACCCACGTGCCTCTCCTCTGCCATACCCCAAACTGCTGCTTCCCTTCAGGAGCTTGAACATCTGCAGCCTTTCTACCACTCTTGGGAACATAGGTGATGGGTGTTGGCTTTCTTCCAGCACTGTGAGCACCCAGAGAAACCCATTTTCAGCCGATTGTGTTGGAAATGTTCATACTTCCAATATCTTTTCCTTCTTTACCGGTTCTAATAAACCACATAACTTAGGGGAGGGAGGTAGTACAACCCACAAAAACCTTAGTAGTTCTCGGTGCTCAGCGATCTCTTTAGCAAGCTGGGTGTCTGGTTTTGCCATCAGTCCAGACATCACCCCACCTTGCAGTCCCCCTTGCAGTGCACTGACTCTATGTGCTGCACTGACTCTACTTAGACCAGCATCCACTTGAAACGATGAAAGTCCACAGGACCAGGTGTCTCTAGGCCAAGCATTCCAGGAAGTGAAATTTATTGTGTTAATATTGCTTTTCTCCATTTCTCTAGGAAGGGATCTTCCGTCACTAAATCAACATGCTGCTAGAAGACAGAAAACAGGACAAGTGCAGGCTGTCTAAAAATAAAATGGAGCCAAAGAGGTCCTCTGCAATATTGGGTTTTACTACAGCACCAAGATGACTTAAGAAAGCTACACTGTGAGTTTAACAGAAGAAACAGGTCGCAAGAAAAGCTTGCAATTGTTGTCAATATGACAAGAATGGATGAAAATCATCCCAGTCTCCACATTAAAGATGGAAATCTGAGGTCCTGCACAGAGCAGGAGTAGGCAATCAGGTCCCTCCAGCCCAGTGCCCTTATCATCACACTGGTCACAGAGGAGGGCAGGAAGGTTTGAGGGTGAGCGTTTCCTTTGTGCTTTCCTCCTTTCTCTGTGCCCAAGGCCAGAAGGATAAGAGCATCTCCTATCTCTGTGTCCACTGGCAATTTCTCACTGCCAGAGGAAAACTGGGCTCTGTGACACCTTGTCTTACGGATGGACCAAATGTACCACCCGAGGGAGAGGACAGAAATAGCATCTTCAGCTTTCCACATCAGCTGTCCGTGTTGGAGCCACTAGACTTTCCCCTCCCTATAAAGTGGCCCATCCAGCTCCTACAGGATACCTGGAAGTGCTCTATTTCTAACAATGCTGAAGGAGATTAGTCTCCGATATAGTGAACGAAAAACAGGGTAAAAATATGATCCAGAGGGCTTACAATCTAATTAAAGAGTTTAATTATTTATATACACCGTGAAACTGAAAATCCAGGGTAGGTCCATTTGAAAACAAAGCAAACCAGATAAATGTGAGCTGCTTCACACTGGGCTATGGGTATATTTATGTGGAAGGCTGAACAAATAAATTAGTGGTTTATTTTCTGATAATGTAAGTACTCCCAAGAACGCTGGAGATCCCAGGGAAGTCATCTGGACAGGGATATAATGCGGTGCAGATGTAAAAGTGCTTGAAGGAAAAGAAGGAGAGTCCAAGTCTTTCCTGAGACTCTCCTAACACCCTCATGACAGTGATCTGCCTCAGTGTTGTTGTTGGCATGGCTCGCTCAGCAGCCGTCTCAGCCCAGCTTCGTAATTGAAGCTACAGGCCCAATTCATTAAAAGAAGATTTACTGGTGTTAGGAGGGTTTTGTTATAGATCTTGTTTTCATAAATGGGGCTCTATAGTGCATTATGCGTGTGATTTACAGAGGAAAGAATATCTCTGAGTTATGGGGAGAAGTGCCTGTGAGCAAGGTTACTGGGAGTGGGAATAGTTTAGTATGGAAACAAGATTTGGACCTGGGGGAGAAGGAATTCCTATCTGCTGGTGTCCCAGGAGACGTTACAGCAAGACATGACTGCACGGAGGTTGTTGTGGTGCTTTGTACATCACTCTGCTCCTGCTACTGTTCTGTGTGCTCCAGTAGCTCCAGGGGAGGTAGCAAGGAGTCTGTGGGGGGGTCCAGCCCCACTGCTCGCTGCTTCCCAAGTGTAGCCTCTCCTGTCCCAGAGAACTGCTCAGCTAAGTGCTGACACCCTGTAGATGTCTTCTACACCTGAAGTGACTTTCCAGACAGACTTGCAAGTACAGCCCAGCATGGTTAGCAAGGGGAGGTGAAGTTACAGTGCCAGGGACTATGGAAGTCACAGTGCAAGAGACATGGTAGGCGGCTGTGTACAACACAATAAATGATGTTTAGCAAATAGAGACCTAGCCAAGCAGTGGAGTCATGGGCATGTCATGTCGCATCCTAAAATGCATGCCTAAAAACCACGCTCCCCAGCTGTCCCCCTCTTGCCATTGACTACAAAGCCAGCCAGGGTGTCTGGCCCTAGTCAAGACTGAAGTCCCTCCACAGGTCCCAGCTTATTCTAATTGCAACATTCAAATCCCAGCTGCCCATGTGGCAGAATACAAACAGCGTGGCTAAGTACAGTGCTACCTACAAGGCAGGAGCAACACAACAGCTGGATCCAGATGGGACAATCCTGAGGACAAACCAGAACTCTTCTAGTCTTCTTGCCCTTTCCTTTTAAAACAGTTTATGCCGTTATGGTTAGAGTGCAAAACAAATGAGTAAAATACCCTTTACTGAAGCCTTTAGAGTTCTGTTATTAAAAGAGCAGCACATTATTTTACTGAAAAACTCTGGAAGCTTCAAATTTTTGTGGATTTTGCCTCTGAAAATCCCTACAAGTCTATTGTGCAATTAATAAACCTAACGAGTGATGCACAGCTTAGAATCAGCCCCTCCAGGGCAGCTCAAAATCCGTGACAGCCAGGACCTAATAGACCTATAGTAGTCAACAAGGGAAATTGCTGGATGTTTTGATTTGTGATTGTATGTTATAATTATCTTACTCTTGCAATATCTGATATGCTCTAGTAATGCACAAGTGACACACAGCTCTTCCAGAGAGTGTCCTCTACACCCCCAAGCAATTTCGCTGGCCAGATCTTGTGCATAGAAATAATTTTCTGGAAACATTCATTCACATCTTTACAAGTAATTCACTTACTATAGGGATATCATAAAAGCCAAAAATGTTTGCATGTGTTTTAATAAAAAGGAAGTGTGAGGTGAAGCATTTACTGCCTCTCATTTAAGTTGTTCGTGTTTCTCCAGCAATCAGGAGCTAGTTTCCAGAGGCTCTGCAGGTGTTCAAGTGAACATTGGTTTTGACAGGGTCTATTGTTTGTGACAAGCAGTAGATTTTTAAGCAACATTTTGAAACGTTCACAGAAAAGGACAGTTTGGGGCTTGTACAATGGGAGTGATCACACACACAACCTGAAAGTAACTTTCACTTGCCCAGTGGGAGAACAAGGAGCAAAACTATCCTTATGAGTCATGAATTTAGTCAACTCAGTCCGTGTCCAAATATTGCATACTAGATATAGGCTTCTCCCAAATTGCTTTTGACCAGGGAGTTATCCACTGAGTAATTTTGATTGAGCAAAAAATGTTTTAAACTGTCATAACCTGCTTGTGGCCAATTCACAAAAGGAAAAAAAAAATTAGAAATAATCCCAAAGCAATCTTTATTTTGAGAATTTTATTCTGTGCTAATCACATGGCAACACTCAGGTATAACTAGTCACACCTCATGGGCAAGCCATCAGCAGGAGGACATCAGGAAAACCGAATCCATGTTTTTCATTTGCAAACCTCCAAAGAATCATCTAGTGGAGGGGAAGATCCCACATTTCAAACACAAGCTGACAGACAACAAGCAGTTAACCTGGACAATCCCCCTAGGAGTCATTCCAGGGATCCGCAGATGACAGCTGAATACCATAATTTTAGATCAATCATATTTGACAACCCAATTTCAGGGCTGGTTTTTTTCCATGTTGGAGCTGTAAAGTTAGAAAGAGATTAAGAAGTCTGCTTGATAATTGGCATTCCAACATGTCAGAGTCATATCATCACACATAAAACTTCTGTTAGATGAATGATGCAGAAGTTGCTAATATGAGTATTCAAAAGCTAGGGAAAGGAAAGGAAAGGAAAGGAAAGGAAAGGAAAGGAAAGGAAAGGAAAGGAAAGGAAAGGAAAGGAAAGGAAA
>WUAM01000148.1:762984-790141 GCA_024336885.1 Actenoides hombroni
TTTTCTTTTTCTTTTTCTTTTTCTTTTTCTTTTTCTTTTTCTTTTTCTTTTTCTTTTTCTTTTTCTTTTTTCTCTTTTTCCCCTTTCCTTCTGTCATGGCTCTGGATTTTCAACCTTTTCAGTGTCTTTTATACCCTGCCTTATCATAGACAGATAGTGAGTTCCCATGTGTTTCTTCCCACCCAGGCAGATCTGAAGTGCTTGGCCTTCACCTCGCTCCTATAGTCTGTAACACCAAAGGGATCAGTACAGGTAAAAAACATTACGCTGCGTTGCATCACTTGCAAAGGGCTGGGAATTCCAAGGACTGTATAATGAGCTGAGGCTGATGCATCACAGGTAATGTTTCATCACTGCCTACCTTTTGTGCCACCACAGAGTAAGAGATGGCCCAAGGCATCTGCCCATCTCCCCTAGCTAAGACAGGAAAGAGAAGATGTGTAGGGAGCAGGGAAAAACCAAGGAAAACAGATGAGAAGAATGGAAAACACACTCATAAAGATGTAGTGCTAGTGAAACCTTTTCCTACCTTCAGATCTCAAAGTACTTCACCATCTTATAAGATGGAAAGCACAAAAAAGCCTATTGCCAAGTTCACCAAACCTGTTCACATCAGAATCGAGGGTGAAAAATTACCTTCATGCTACTGCACTCTTTACATGTTCCTCTGTCTTCCTCCCATCTCATCTTGTGACACATTTCAATATAAATGTCCTCTTCCCCAGAACAGAGGTTCACTGAGCTCAGAGACTGGAAGAAATCTAAGGTAAACTTTGGGATTGAGACTGATCTCAGGAAAAGTGGGATCAATTTGGCAACATCTCTTTCAAACTTGAAGAAAAATGTGTAAGTGATGGGTCAGGTTACAGAGCAGTCGGGCAATTAACTGCTCCATTCAGTGAGTGTTCCCAGTCACCCTGGGGCATAACTCCTCATGAAAGAAGTGCCAAGACACAGTTTTCCTCCTCCAGCATCAAGCTAACATCCCTAATCCCTTCCCAGCTATTCTTTAGCCATCTTGACACAATCGACGCTGAAATACAAAGCCAACCTCCATAGACTTTTGTTTTACTCCCTGCCTTCAAGCTATTTTCCATACAAGTGTGAAATGTCAAATTTATTTACCCTGGGTCTGAAACCACAGGACTGGGAATCAGACAATTCAGTTGTGATATCAAAGTCAAATGGGATTATGGGTTACATATTTTGGACTGGGGTATAGGATGCCTGGCATGAAAAGAGCTATGGAGCTCTGTCTGCTAGGGTCTGGCAAGTGGGAAGAAGCTGTGGTTAATCCGATTTTGAAAACAGCCTCTAATTTCTTTGCCTCCATGAGAACCATCACTGGAATAAACCCTAGGTCTTTTGAAATAATCATTAAAACATAAAAGCTTCTCCCTTGCCAGAAGAGCCCAGCAGCTCTGGAGTATGCAAACCTGACCTCATAATCTGGGTATGTACCAGTCAGAGCAGAGAGTCTGGCTGCCTTGCATTGGCTTTTACCCTTTTTTGAGATTCTGGGTTATGTCTCAGTCTCTCCTTCTAAAAGTATCCTATTTTGTAGAAATAATATGATGCTCGGTAAGCGCAGGAGAAATTGTGTCTGTATAGGCCATTAGTCAGAGTACACTGATTACTAATTACTGGCATCCCGGTTTAGAAAGAGGAAGGAATTAAAACCAGAGGGTTTTGGCCAGAGTGTGAGGTGTAAATGAGAACAAGCCGGGCCTGACACCAAGGGCGGGGGGGAGGATGGCAATGGGAGGAAAGCAGGATGTTCTGAAGAGGTTTACTGAAGAGTCAAGTGCTGATAACATTGTTTTGGCCAAAGAGGAGCTAGAGGTGTTGTGTTGAGAACCAAGAGCAGATGTCAGTGAAGTAGAAACAGATGTTCTAAAAGGTCAGTGGTAGATGGTAAATGTGGTGACACTGCTAAGTATTTTCACATATGTTTTCTTGATCACTTCCTAGTCCCGGGAAATCCTCTCATAGTATAGTTATGGGTGCCCACACCTTTGGGGAACTTCCTAAGGCAGAACCCACGTGTCTCAGGGATGCTGGAAGGGCAAACTGGTTGATTGTTGTTGGACTGGTCACCTAGAAAAGCAACAATGGGCCAGGTGCTGTAAAGGGTACCTCTACAGACCTGAAGGGAGCTGCTGAGGTCAAGTACAAGCTCCCAGGTAGGCCTAGCCTAAGGAAAGTTACAGTGAAAGTGATTTCAGGACAGACATATATTGATACATGCCTCATAGGTAAATATAAGGAAGGATGAGCTCCAGTGGAAGGTTTTCTAATTTTTTTTTTTCTCTTTCTAGGTCTGCCAAACGATGCTTTTAACCGTGTGTCACAGCACCCACTAGAACAGCAAAGGCACCACACCTAATCTCCCTGGTCTCCCTCCCCTCATCTGCCATTGGCTCTTTCTTCCCCTTGTCCAGGCTCCAGTTTAACATAAATTTGAGCCCACCAGGTCCCACCTCTCCCATCTGTCTCCCACACAACCCCAACCTATCTCTGAATAATCCTGTTAAATCCTATTGCCCCTATGACAGTCTGTTTGCGTTTCATCTCTCTCACAAGCCCCTTTAATATTTGGTCTTTTCTATACTGTGGTGCCCAAAACTGAACACAGTGCTCAAGCTGCAGCCTCACCAGTGCCGAGTACAGTGGCAAAGATGAGTGGGGTCAGGGTGGTGAATGGCTTCCCTGCCAGCCCAGCCTGTTGGACCTGAGCTGCTTGGGTGGGCTGGTCATGGCAGCTCTGGTAGCAGCTTATCAAGGACTGCTACCCTGCTCCACCTCAGAGCCGAGCTCTCTCCTCTGCCTGGTACTAGGTCAGCTGCCCAGGGACCCTCAAGACCCTGACTCAACGCCTGCTGGCTCCTCGCGGGGCTGGGGCCCTCCCCTCGGCCCTGCCCGTGAGACCCGCTGCCGCTGCGGTGAGGAGAGCCCGGCTGCGCCCAGCGCCCCGCTGCCACTCCCGGCCAGGCCGCTCTCGGCTCCCGCTCCCGGCCAGACCCGGCCGCGCCCCGCAGGTGGCGCTGTTGCAAAGGCTGCAGCCGGCGGCACCGGAGCCGGCCCGGCCGGGGCGGGACGGGACGGGGCTGGAGGGGCCCTGCCGGGGAGGAACGGGGCTGGAGGGTCCCGGCCGGGAGAGGACGGGCCGGTTCCCGCGGCGGGGCATGGCCCCGGAGAGCCGGCGGGAGGGGAGCAGCATGCTCCGCCGCCTGCTTGGGAGAGCGCGGGCGGTGGTGTGGGCGACGGCGGGGTCAGCGGTTCTGCCGGCTGGGACTGCCGCGCGTTTTTTTGTAAGGCTGAATTTCCCCGAATTTCCCCCTCTCTGGTAAAGGCTCATGATCCTGAGGGATGCTGGGGGACCCCTGAGGAGGCTGTGCGGGCAGAGGTGCCTCAAAGGCTTGACAAACCTCAGCCTCTTCTCACGTTTTCCCTGTTGTAAAAACCACCAATCAATCAATCAATCAAACGAACAAAAAGTGGAGTAATTTTTCACTATGGTCTTTCTTCTGGTGGCAAGCCCGAGAGCAGTCTTCCCTCAGCTGAGAGACCTGCAGCCCCCTGGGCACCACACGTTGGCACAAAATGGCTCACTGTGGACAATGAAAAACGTGGTGGACGCTGGAAGGGGAACAAGTGCTTGACAAAGATGCGTTTGAAGTTAAGGGGTGCATACTTCACAGCTGTGATTTTTGTCTCTTCTAATGTCTTCAGAGTGAAGGATGAAGGTCTACACCCTAGAGGGTGAAGAGTCCATGAGGAGGCAGTTGAGGCAAAAGGCTTGCTGCTGCATTCCCAGGGGTTTCCACTGCAGAGCATGGTCAAACCCAACTCTCAGAGCGAGAGAAGTGGTTAGAAACCACCCATAAAGGAAACACACAAGCCAACAACCATACTCTAGTGAGGTTCATGCTTGACAGGAGATCAGAAGCCAGCTGCAGCGGTATTTACTGCCCTTCCGACATCTAATTCAGTTGTTTCCCTTCTCGGCTCAATCTCTTCGCTTCTCTGCTCCACAGCTATTGTGAACTCCTTCAGCTATTTATATGGTTCAAATGTACCTACACAGCCTAAAAAATTCCAAACCCTTAAGGCAGAGTTTTAGGAAATTGGTCAGAAGTCTCAGAAACTGAGTCATTGGGGATGTGTTGAACTTTGTTGGGTTTGTTTTGGTTTGTTGTTTTTTTTTTTAGTTCCAGCTGCCTGCTGTGTGTTTGTCAGATAGGGATTGAACTGAGAAAGGGTCTTGGAGTTCAAACGCCTTCCCGGCTGCAGCGAGGTGGAGCATGGCACAGGATGCAGCTTATCACAGATAACAGCTGTGTGTATCAGGGGGCTCTGCTTCCCTCTCCCATGCTGCTTGCTCAGCTCACTGTCTCTCCCGTGCACCCTATGTGGAGGGAGGCTGGGGTAGGATATGGTTTTAAGACCCATTAACACCTCTTCAGCCAGCTGTAGTCTTTGTCACAGGGCATATCCTGCTGATTCAGCAGCAGAGGGCAGTTCTTATCTCAGAGGGAAGGAGAATAAGAGAGAAATAAATCTCCTTTGCTTTAGGAGGCATGAGTTACACCTTTCAACCCTGTCTGGGTGAAATGTGGACCTTTATTACAAAACTCTACAAAACTCATATAGCTACAGCAGTGTAGTTTCTAAGCAGGCAACAAAACTCTACAGATAGAAATGTAGTTACCAACATTTACCGGCCACAGAATTACAACTGCATCTGGATTAGATAATTCTGCTCTGTAGAGCTGTGTGCACACCAGGCTTTGGTGGTTGTGGTATGGAGGGTTGGGGGTAAGGGGAATACAGAAGCAAACATATTAAAAAAAAAAAAAAAAGAAAAATTACTTTTGAGAGGGTAGGAAAGAGTTTTCAGAGAGTGTTTCAGAAGGTTTGAAACGTGTCCACAATTGTTTAATTATCTAACTATTATTATTATAAGTATTATATATAATATAATATAATTTATTATTATCATTAAATGATTCCCACTCCCCCAGTACTCTTTCTAAATCTGTTATCAAAAACATGATCCAGGAGTTATTAAGACACCAACGCCATAATCCTTTGGTAATAACAACGCAAAGCATATAGCAATAAAAGGCACGATGTTCTCCAGGAGCCTCCCCTTATTACGAGAGTTGACAACGTTCACGATTTTTGTTTTTCACTTCTCCAGGGAAATAAAGGATGATTTTTATATAAGGAATGTTTCTGTTTAAAATCTGGCCCAGGAGCTTGATGGCCTCTGATTGAGTGTCCTGACTCACCTCCCTGCAGCGACTGTGATTCCTGGGGGCAGGGGAAAGGGCCCTGTATTTTTGGCATGGTGCTGATATCCTTTAGGCTGAAGTGACCGAATTGTATGAGAGCTGCTTAAGGTAAGGAGGGTGTTGCAGGAACATAGAGGTATATCTGCACTGAGAGGGAGAAGGAGCAGAAAAGTAAGGCAGAAGGGAAAAAAAAAAAAGAGTTTTGTGGTGCCTTGGGCACTTGAGGCTGAGAAGGGAAGGAAATAAGGAAAACGGCGTATCATGGAGTGAAGAGAGCGGTGACATTTTACAGCAGCCGAAGATCTCCTCCACGGTGTTTGTACTCCTTTCATGTGGTGTTATCAGAGTTCTTTGCGAGAGTTTATTATCGTGCTCTCCCAGACAGAAAGCAGCCAGCCATCCTGTGACCCGCATCCTGAGTTTTACAGCCCTCCTTGTCCTGTGCCATCTGGGGTATTTATAGTGTGACCCACCACTGGGAGAGCAGAGGACTTCCTTTATTCTCTAAACATTATGCTACAATAATGATGAGAAACTGGGACAAATGACAAGCCTTCCTGCCCACAAAATGTCATAACCCTGCCACTTCAAATGACGCAAGCTGGCTAGGTCACCATGCTGCTTGCTCAGCAGGCTTCAGGTTACTGGCTACTGTGGCTACTATAGTGAAACTGAGGCTAAAAGTTATACCTGGGGCTGTACATGGAAAGAGAATCTAAATACCCTGCAGGCTAAATGGAGTAGGGAAGAGATAAGAGAAGAAGCTGAAGCCCCCCCCAAGTCAGGGTAACATCTGGCCATCCATCCCTTCCCAAATACTGGCTGTTAAATCAATGGCAAAGCTACAGCTTAGCCTTTGAAGTACACTGCTACAGAGCACCAGTATAGCACCTCGAAGTGGTTTAAGGGCTCTTTTCCTTTTGTTGTTTGCAAACTTTTCCCATGATCTCAATTATTGTTACGAGAAGTGTGCTTATTTTGAAAGGTAAAAGGAGAGAGTTGGCTTCCTTTCTTTCCGGAGGTATGATGCTTCTGCAGGCTGGTGTTAGCATCTCCCTGCATAAATGGTGCAAAGAGATTCCCTGGGGGGGCTGTCTTTCTTTCCCCCAAGAAAGGCAAGATTCAGAGAACAGAGAGAGAGATAATACAGCTTGAACTGAACCCGGTAACCATTGTTACCCAGAAAAGGTCACACATGCTCTAGGGCTGTAGGAGGTCGGTGAGAGAGATAAAGAAGATGAGGTGTGTGTAGAGTAAGATAAGAGCTAAGGGTCTTACAAGATTAGCCAAGGGTCAGGCATGTGTGTGCTAGGGTGGCAAAGGGTGACTGAGCTGGTGGCTCTCCAACTAGTGCTGGAGATGGAGTGAAGGGAAGCCCTGAAACTGAGGAGGGTTTTGGTTGTCTTAGCATGAAACCTTCTGAGTGAGGGCTGAGCAGCATCTGCTCATCTTTTCCTGCCCCTGTGTTTTCCCACTGATTTGCGTCGCAGGGCAGGGTAGGCCTGAGCACCTTACAGATTTGCTTGGAGGGAGCATAGTCCACGTTGGCCAGCCCCTGTCTGGTGGTGAACAGCAGAATATCTGCCCACCTGAAGCATAACATGGGAGTGTCAGCCGGGTAACATCCAAGAGCAAAAAGCAAGAGATGGGTCCGGTGTGGGCCAGCATCAGCCTTGATACAGTTGCCCACCTCTTTGCAGAGAGTGGGTGCAGGTGGGTGGGAGCAAGCACAGAAAGGTCTCTGCCCTCGGGCTGTGTGTGTAGGTTCCCCAGCACATGGCCAACCCCTCACTTCCTTCAGGTCTCAGCATCAGGTGTCATCTCAAGCATCAGGTCTCAGAGTAACAGGACGGTTTGGTCCCTAGGCACACCAGGGATTTCTTTTTGTAGCTGATAGCAAATGAGCAAATATTAGAAAATTTTTCTTCTCTGAAAGGGTTCTCAAGCATTGGACCAGCCTGCCCAGGGAAGTGATTGAGTCACAGCCGCTGGAGATATTTGAAAGACCTGTAGATGTGGTACTGAGGAACATGGTTTGGTTTTGGACTTTGCTGTCTTAGGTTAACTGTTGGACTCGATGATCTTAAAAGTCTTTTCCAACCTAAACCATTCTATGGCTCTACGATTCTGTGAAATGGGCCAATTCTGTTATGTGTATGGCTAAATCTGGAAAAAGTGAAGAACAATATGTGCAAATTGATGCAGGGAACAAAACTATGGTGACAAGCAGAAACAAAAAAATATCCCAGTAACACTTGGAAAGAACTGAACGTCTGCCATCTCCTACCAGTAGAAAGAAAAAAAAAAAAAAGGAGGAAAATTGGTTTCTAAACTGAAATTGTTGCGAAGATGGGATTACGCTGGACTAGAGATTTTTATACTTCAAGTATGTGGGGAAGGAGAGGGTATAGTAAAGTCAGACTGGCTGGATACTGGAAAGAAAAGGAGAGCAAAACTGCCACAATGATTTTCTCCTTCAGCCTCCCTGGATCTGTCGAGTCTTTTGTTCCACAGGTTTGTTGGTAACAGGCGAGGATGAACCCATTGCTTCTTCACAGCAATACATGTGAGCATGACAGCAAGGTTTAAACCTGCTTGTGAGCCAGTGACAACAGACACAGTTGCACATTCTAGCCATGAGCAGACTACACATTTGTCTGAGAAAAAACACTCTTTTTTTTTTTTTAATGTTAGCTTGATAACTTAGCTCTCTTGAAGTCCTATCAGCACAGATACAGAGCATGCCATTCTCTACTCCAATGCAGCCAAAGTAAACTACCCCAGCACCGTATCAACTTGTGCAAAGGGAGTGGAAAACACTCAGATGAAGTGGAAAATGCTTTGACACCGTAGGTTTACCCAGTGCAGATGGCTGATTGCCAGGCACCAAAGGAGGAGCTGACTCTCTCACAGAGGCAGAACATATCCTACAGGTCGCGAACGAACAGAACACAACTTGGAAAGGAGTAACCTACACTCTGTGCCGATCTGAGAAACTGTGGATGTGGAAAGTTATTTTTTCAGGTAAGCGCCATTTCTGTACCCGATGGTGTAACAGGCCAGTCACAATGTCAGCTTTTGAAGTAGCGGTCCCACAGCCCTTGAACACCTCAGCAATACATTTACCTGCAAACGTTAAGAGCACATGGGGCATTTTGTTCCAACAGAACAACATCACAGAGGAGAATATCCATGCAAAATCTTTATTGGGAGAATGTCTCCTCTGGAATAACAGCACTCTTCCAGTTTACACGTAAGCCCAGAAATACAGTATTTGGCTTGTGCGGAAACAAATACGATGAAAATTAAATCACATTCATCCTCTCATATCATATAAATAGTATTGTAATTGCTTACCCCTATTTCCTCCCTTTTTATCCCTCTAAGTCTGCCCTTGGGCTAGTTAGAGCAGAAAACCATGGCAATGACATAGTATTAGTTTTGGAAATAGGCCACAGTATCTCAGAAGTCAATGTGGAGAATTATCTGCATTGTGTAAGGACAAAGACACAAGGATACCGATATACTGCCTAGCACCTCTATCTCCTTCTTTTCCTTCCAGCTTAGGAATGGTTTCTGGAATGGTTCTGATTATTTTCTCTGCTGGTCCAGAGCTCAAAAAGAAGGCTGAGAATGCTGCTGTCTGAGGGTGGAAAGTTCCTCCTTCGTTTTATAATCTGTATGTTATTGCGGTTTCTCTTGGCTGGGAAATTTCATTTTTATTTCTAATCTCAGCCATGTGTCGGTCAATTTTGCCTTAAATTCCCAGCACCCTCTCCCTGCTGCGCAGCTCTGCAAGCCATGTTGCAAACATATTTTTCAGCATGGGTGGGAGGTAACATTATGGGTTTGGGCTTTGCTATTGATATGAGGATTTCCCTTTTTCTTTGTCTGAAACATTATTTTTTTTTCTTTAAAAATAGAGTAGATGGTAAACAGCTTTCGTTTAGTCCCCAGGGGGAGGTGCAGTGAACATTTTTCATGCACGTCTGAAGAAGAGAATTTAAATCACCATTTCCCAACTTTTCTAATTACTTCAATGATATAGTCATCATCTCATGAAATCTCCTGTCACTCCTTTCCATTCTTTTTAACACTCTTTTGTCTCTCTTCTTTGAGCTGATGGCTCCTGACAAGCAAAGATTCTCTTCTCAGATATACTTGCCTCTGTCAGATCTTGAACCTGGACAAAAGTGCCCACTTTGCAATTGCAAGAACTTCTGCCATTTAAAATGCAAGAATTATTTCACTCCCACTTTTCTCCCAATCACTCCACTGTTTTCTTTTCCTTGGAAAAGAATCAGTGAAAAATATATCTACATTTTAACCCAGAGAAGGTCGAGTACTAAAAAACTAACGCTCAGCTGGGTGTCCATGTGGCAAGGGCAGCAGAATGTTGACCCTAGATATTAATATCGATTTATGACGTATCAGCTTTGATGGGACTGGTTATTTTCTAAGGGTGACAGATTAATTCTGTTACGTGAACACTTAGAGCATATACATAAAGCTTCGTGCTTTCTGGGAGTTGTTGGATGTTTCAGTGTATAAACTATTTGCTCCCAACATCAGCAGCTAAGTCAAGGAACCTCGATGGTTTCAACACACGATAACAGTTGTTTGCAGTAAAGACTGACCCGCTGTAAAACCTGTGGTGTGAAATACAACAGCCCTTACACCCAGGGAAGGTTTCTCGGGTCAGCAGCTGACAAGCGATGCTTATCCAGGGGTATGGCCGGGCATTCCAACTACCACTGAGCTTGAGTCATTCAAGGGGATTTCCCTCATTTGCCTCCCCATGTCCCACCCCGTGTATAAACCTGTGGGATCTGAAACATACACTTAAGAGCTCTTCTCAGACTACACTTCCATCTAGTTTAAAATGCCCTCTACAAAGAAGGCTGGCGTGGGGGCCGAGAATAGCCAGCCTTCGTGGAAACAAGCTCCCAGTTGGTGCTCAGGGGACTACACAAGAGAGTGCTTCCCCCTTCCAACCCCGGCAGGTCTGGCACCCCTGCCCTCCCTCCTTCCTTTCCTTCCCTCCTTCCCAGCCCTCTGCTGCAGTGCTGGAGGGACTTGCCTGGCTTGGTCCACACGAGCGAGTAAAGCTGGACTCAGATGACTGAGCAGCCCCTGCAGCTCACGGGTGACTCTACTTTCTCATATGGAAGATCAGAGCCTGAAACTTTGAGCTCCTTGTGTAACTTCCTGGCCCCTTAGCACTGCCACCACCTGCTGTTACTGTCACTAAGACTGCCCTATCTGGCACTATCCATTCTGGATTTTAATGGGGTAAATGGAAGGAGATGGCAGGTCCTATTTAGCTAGCCATCTCCTGAGAGATCTCCCCATCAAACATTTTTGAAATGTATTAATCAGGCGTGGAGGTTTTGCATGAAGTGCTGGGAATGCTCACGAAACCAGTACCTTCTCAAGCCAGCCCTTTGACAACCCATCATCCAACCCCAGCTTCCCCCACTGCAGCAGTACAAGCCAACAGCGCAAACTGGATACGCAACAGCTTGTAACAAGGTGATTTCTGAGGTTCTAGCTGTGCTCTTCCTCCTGAGAGGAAAGATAAATGCACAGCTCTTCACTGCTGCTCTGCCATCACACGACCGCATTGCAGGAGGCACTGCAACCAGACTGCCACCTCCTCCTGCTCTGTGTCCCCTCACTCCTGGGCTCCTGCCGGTGTCATTACCAGTGACAGCTGTTGCCACGACTGTTTTATGCACCCATTGAGACAGGCACTGAAAGTCACCATTTACTGGGTTTTAACTACATCTGGTGTAAAAAGGAGCTTTCTGCCGACCGCCGTTTGCAACTGGCAAAAGGCTTCTGGAAAGGTGTCCAGCTACGATCACCAGAGCATCCAGCCCGTTCCCACAGCTGTCATTTTAACTATGGCACAGGTACTGCAGAAACACTAAGGCACAATCATTCATAGAACTGCACTCCACGTATTCCCTTGTTGCCTGTCTCACAGTATCCGATGAAACAACCACTGTCATTAGAAGAATACATCATTTTTAAAGTAGTACTAACTCGAGTCTTCCATCCGTATGCTACTGCAACACAAACCTCTCTAACTCTCCAGGTTTTAATTTTTCATTCTTGGCCAATAAAACTTCCACAATATTGCTTCTTCCTATTTCTTTCTTTTCTTTCTTTTTTTTTTTTTTAAGATCTTGGCTGTTTACATGCATTGGAAAAGTGATTATTTGACACGACTGATGAAACACACACGGTGCTGAATCAATGAACCCCCTCCCCATCAGAACGAAATAAAAAGCACAGAAAACTCATGTTCCACAGAGACACGAACTGAAGGTAGCAGGACTGGTTATATGGGACAATTTACAGTTCTCCAGAAATCAAGGATAAATTAAAACTTTCAAGTTATTGCCAGGCATCTCTGCTTTACTGGTAAGTGGGATGATGAGAGCTGAAGCAATTCTTTTTAAGAGGGTTTTTTTCTTATGGCCAGAATTTGGGGGGGCAGGCAAAACATGTTTTGTAGCTATTTACTACCCTGCAGATGTCCTAGATGGTGATGAAGAAAGGTAGATATAGTAAGAGTGGTGGGACAGTTTGTCAACAAGTATTGCTACACAGCATGCACAAGAGTTAATAAAATAAATTATACACCACATTTTCTTTCCAAACAAGCTTTAAATAGTCCATATGTAACAGAATCATGTGTTACAGACAAGAAATTCTTGCTGCCAAAACACAGGATGAGTGTTTTTCCCCGTCGTTCTTTCCAAAGTACAGACTTAGGAAAAAATATTTCAAGAAATTAAAAGATTTAAACCCCCTAAAATTATGTAAAAAAAACAAAACCAAAAAAGGCCAGCAGAACAGACTAGTGAAGTACAAGAACAAGTCATCAGAAGAATGTTAGTACACAGGTACTTACAAAAAAAAAAACCACACAAGAGGGGACATAAAGGCTTTAAAGACAGAGATGCTATGCAGGCTAATTCAGTATCAAAGAGCAGAATGCATAGGCTTTATTATAAACTCTGTAATTCATGCATTTGTGTCTGCAGATAAAATATACTTAAAGCCGTGTATTTAAATGCTGTTAAGAAGACATCTCAACTCCTCCCCAGCAACCTCAGTTGACTTCAGGGAAGAATTGACCCCAGTTTTGTTTATTTTTTATACACTGGCCTAATCCAAACCCATAATCTGTAAAACGGAACAAAGTAAAAGGAAGAAATCGGGTACAAGAAAGAAAACAGGTATTTTTCTGAGCAGCTCAGAGACACTGAGACAAAGATCCAAACCCACTTCTTGGTAATCACCGTCACTGGAATGTAATGGCAGCAACATTAGCCCAGACAGTTCTCAGCTGTGTTTCAGAAAGTGGTTCCATAAAGAACGATCCAAGGGTTGAGTGAGGAAAAATAGAAATTAACCCTGCAGTAGATACATAGATACACAAATGGCTCTTTTCAGAACAACATAAAGTAGCACTACAGAGTATGTGGCAATATGGAGTGTGCATTAAGATATACAAGTGAAATCTCCTTGGGGCACCTTCACTCAGAGGGATAAGTCTTCTTAAAATATAATAATAATAATAATACTTCTTTATACTTGCCACTTGTTAGCAATTGTTTACATCGTAGAAAAATAGATAGTATTCTGTAACAAGAAATATAGTTATTTTGTTAAAATGGGCTATTTTAAACCAGCTACTATTCTTTCATATAAAGAATTTCTAAACAGCAAAACAAAAATAAGTAATACTGAGTGCAAAACAGCCAGTGGTATACTTTGCATTGGTTTGAAACACTAGTCGCCAGCTACTATAATTACACGTTCTGTACACTGTACTACAAAAGTCATCCGTCTTTTAGAAGCTTTGGGGTTTTTGCTTTTCTTCTCTCTAGGTGGCAAGTAAGCATTTAATCCGAGTAAATTCAAACTCTGGAAGTCAGAAATAATTTCACAATCAGCCTTCGCTACCATTCTCTCGCATTCCTTCTTCCATGTAGTGCAGCAGCACTTTCTACTTTATGGCCAAAAAAATCCCTTAAGTTAAACAAAGTTTAGACTGTAGATACTTAGAAGTTTAGCTTATAAATTCACATTCTTTTAAAAATCATTTCACTAATCTCCCACGTTTACATTTACACCAAAGAGAAAGCGCAAAAGCCTCTCTTCATGGGTTTCATCAGCCCTGCTGAAGACTGAAATAAGAGTTCAGATAAAAAACTCTTTGCCAACAGTAGGTATTAAGTCTTAACGCTACAAAGCCAGATGGTTCCAATGTAGAAGTCAGATTTTGCTGTGGTCTCTGCAACAGTTTCAGATACAAACAGCTAATTCCTAGTGGCACCGGTAAAGGCATTATCAGCACACCATGAACACCACAAATGGAGGCAGTTTCCAAGCATCAAAGAACAAAAAACAAACAAACAGCACCCAGATAAAGAACCAGTGAAACGTTCTTAGTAGAGCAGAAATAATCTCTATTCTCCTCCATTCATCTCACACCTTTTCAACTTTGGTGGGGTCGTACGTATCTGAAAAAAAAAAATCCAAGAAAACGCTGTTAATAATGTATTGCGAAATCGATGCAACATTGCTAGCTGCAGAAATAAGACACCTTTTCCCTAGCTTTTCTTTGGAAAAAACCCCTAATACTGGATTTACAGCCTTAAAGACACATACTACATTCCTGACCCAAGTTCTGTATTTACACCGGTGTAATTTGTGACCAATTCGGATCAATGGAGACAGAATTTGGGAAGCCTTGGATAAGGAGGAACAAGCGCAGTGAATGTCAAGTGATTATTTTTAGTTTTCAGATGCTTTGACAGGGGAAGACAGACATTAGGATTTGTTCCTCCTTGTACTGGACAAGTAAATGCTTTAGGCATCCTAGCAGGGTGTTTAAGGCTGGCTGAAGGAGCGATGATGCCATCCAGCCATCAGGGTCTGTGTGGTGCACCACTGCGGTCAGACTGTCTCGCTTCAGTCTGCAAGTCACGTTTTGAACATGATTCATTAAAGCACTCGACTGGCTTACTAACACTGGGCTTCATTTTCAGCCTACCTCTTGTCAGTTCACAGGACAGACCACGCTTTGTTTTTCTTTTCCTGAATCCCTAAGGACACTCTTCTATCAGAATTTTTTTTTTATTTTTTTTTTCATTGGATTTATCCCAACATTGGCCATGAAGTGAGCAGATAGAAGCCTTTTCCTTTACCTTTGTGACTCTGGGATAGGGTTGCAACAAAAGGGCTTTGCCTCGTGAGATTTGCCTGCCCTGTGCCATCACTCACACGTCTGACTCTAAGCTCCTTGGGATGCATGGTCATGGTGTGGAAGAACCAGAGCTACCTCTGGAGGCATCTGTTGGCACACAGGAGCCTGGACAAACCAGCACTGCAGCCCATGCTACTGTGTGCTACTTACTGCTCTTATGCAACTTGGGTATCTGTGTTAACCTTAAAAGTCCCTTCCTCAGGCTGTACTCCCACAGCACTCGCATTTAAACAGTTGAGCATGAAAACAGTTGCACACATAAATATCACACTTTGGAGTAAAACGTTCACCCTCGGGACTTTTATGTTGATACGAGTGAACGTCTTCATTCAAACCAGCATAAAAATCTTCAGAGGGAAGTTTCTAGTCCTGTGTGCAAGTGTCCATCTTGCAGTAACCAAGACTCGTATCAAGGGGGGACTGGCTAGGAAAGAACTTCTGGATTTGGCCCCAGTGGGTGGATTCCTGGTGCAGGATCCTTCATCGCTTCTCTTGCCCACTCTCCTCAAATTGCTAGGCCAGCCAAGAAGGGAGTCTGTGCCAGCGACAACCATTTTCAGAACTGCTCGTCACTATTCAGCCTCTTCTTATTTCTAAACTTCAAGAACAGACTCCACATGACTGCGAAAAAAATCAAGAGGAAAAAAGTTTTGGAGGGCTAGTGCACTCCAGGATAACACTGCCTCTTTCTAGGCTTAATGAACTGATGGTGTGGGAAAATGCCTCTGAAGCAGTAACATTTTTTTCCAGTTGCAAATAATTTGCCATCTAAGCTGCTAGAACGTACACAAATTCTGAAGTGTTCCATGTGAGGTTTACCCAAGTATATAAATGGATTTACATTTCAGAAACCTGCTTTTCCAAAGGCCAGACACATTCACACTAATAGAACTCCCCACGAAATTGCAGGTGCTCACTGCTTTGGGGCGAGGGAGAAAATCAGGCCACAAGACATGGAGCCTCTTCGTGACTCAGTTTACCCACACCCTCATCACCTAAACCAAGGACACGAAGGGGCCAGACTGCCAGGCTACGGCACACTTCTGGAGAAACATACACTGGAGTTCCAGCAGTGATAGAGAAATGTTTATTAAACATTCGATTAAGCTCATTTGAAATGCTCTCTACAGAAACAAAGCCAGATCAGCAGCCTCACGGAAGCAGTCTTCGAACAGCAAAGGAGAAAAGACATCCAGTACATTTGGGAACACTCAGAGACGTTCTTCTGATGGCAGTATTTGCATAGTAAGATGAGCTTCTTGCGCTGAGTTTCAGCAGAGCTCTTACTCTGGGAGATGACTGTTCGTCTGCCAAGCTGCATTATGCATGTGAAAACCTGTTTCTGCTTTGGCCTCTAGACTGTGACAGGCCCAGCCTGCAATTCTGAGACTAACATCACCCAACCTCACTCCAAAAGGAATGGCCTTTAGCAATATTTACTCTTTAAAAGCAACAAATACAATGAGTTTTCAGGATTCTCACTGGGGCTTTCAATGGTACCAGTGAGCTAGCCTGGAAGTTGAAGTGAGCATTAACAGAGGAAGACACAACATCAGGCCTTTCTACAAACATGACTCTTCAGTCCTGCCTTGTTAAGGTAAGGTGAAGATCTTGAGGCCATTAACAAATCAAGGTCTCTGGATGGGAAGAAGCCAATGAAGGAGATGCCTTCTCACCCCGTGTGAGTGCGCGTTACCCTGGGATACTGGATGTGAGCAGCAGGGAGGGACATCCACGCTACCCAGACATGGGGAGGGCTGTTCCATCTGGGAGGCAACTGCTGCAATGGGAATGAACACAAGCCCAGCACTGTCAGCAAGAGGGATAAATTTAGACCTAATTTACCGCAGAATGACTCTCCAAGAAAACACACGCACAATCTGTTTTGATACATCCCTGAAGTCGTGTCACCACAACAGTTATTTCCTGCACTCCAGCAAAAACCTCAAGGGAGGAAAGCATATGAAAATGCATGTGGGGCATACTAGACCTTCCAACAAGGAAGCTGAATTAGCCTGTTTGGAAAATCTGGTCCGTAGAAATAGAGTTGGGAGCAAAAAGAGACACAGAGCTCTGGGATACAGAAAAAGGCATGAAGGGAAAGGCTGCAAGACCGCAGGAGTCAATCCTTAGAACTCACACAGATATTTCTCTTCAGGTCAAAATACGTAAATCCAGTTTAAAGTATGCTCTATTTAATTTCAGTCCCTCTGTACTGGAAAACTGTGAACAGATTTATACCAATGAGGTTTAATGAATAACCTGTGCAGATTTCAAGGTAGAGTGTCAGCTGTTCCAGAGAGGATGGAAATAGGAAGGAGGAGATTAATGTTAGTTGAACAGCTTTCACACCATACATTTGCTCACTCCAATTAATTTAATGGATTACACAGGTGGCCTGGGAGATTTATCCCTTTACACAGATCTATGGCAACAACTGATTCGTTCAACACAACGCCATACACAAACTGTTGCAGAGAGAGAACAGCTCGTGTTACTTTGGGGATGCATATAGACTTACAGCCTACCCGAGTTTATGCTGTAGGGAGATGAGGAACACCAGAAAGAAAAGAAAAGAATAAAAAGGTATTCACTGAGAAAGTCAACTTCCCATTTGACCTGGGGATAACAGTTCTCCACGTCTGATCTGGAAAATATTCATGAGCAAGAGAGAAAGAGAGAATTTTCTAGGCGTCTTAATGCAGCCATTTCCCAGAGGCTTGACAGAAGAACATCGGCTTTTTATTTTTAGTTTCTTCTGAACTCTGATCCAGTATGTGTCTACTTAAGTATTAGTGAGGGAAGAAATCAGTATTCAAGGAGAGGCTATGATTAAATCACCACATGTTCCCAAACACTGCCATTACAGTTGACTATCTTTGAACTCTGCTGTTTGAAGCTGGTCGTTGCATGGAACAATTAGACAGCGATAAGACCTCGGGGAGCGCTCCAGTCTCCGAATGAGCTTCAGTATCACAAGTGAGTTTTACAGTAACTTTTCCTAAAATGGGATCGGAGAACACTCACGTTATCTCTTCCACAAGGAGACCAGAGTGGGTGGCAACCAGACGTGGGTAGTACCATCTACAGCCTGTTACTATTTGAGCAGCATTATGTGGGCATAAGCAGCATGCCCATTACATAAGGAAACAGCATCAATTTGGGTCTCCCAGAATAGGGTCTTACCTAAAGAAAAATCTCTGTCAGTCTTCTTCTTGTCCATTCCACCTAAATATCCGTTTTCACTGAGAGAGATAACACGCTTGGAAACAGCCCCTGAGTTCACCAGTTTGCTTCCTCTCTCCTCTTGTACCCTTGACAGCTTCTCCTCATCCACCTCCTCTCCCGACTCTGCGCTCTTAATGCTCAGACGTCTCATCCGGGACACAGAGTCAACTTCTTTCATTCGCACTAAGCGATCCATGGCAGTTCTGCTAGGTGGAGAAGTGAGCTTGCCTTGCAGAGTCTCTATCACTTTCGAGGTGCTTCTCACTCTCTTTTCTGTTTGCTGATAGACGGCTGACTTGCAAACCACGTTTTGGTTCTCAGCTTGGCTGGGACTCACAGGTTGTTCAAGACCTTGCTCAGATACCGGTGTTTTAGGGCTGGCTTCCTGGTGAGTGGTCTGGCATTCATCGTGACGTAAAGATCGACCTCCTGCTCTGACAAAGAGAGCACTCTCTGTCCAGCCACACTTTCGTCTGCCTTCATAAGAATCCTCTTTTTTTCCTTCTTTGTCACTTACTGATTCAAAGTCCTGGGCACCGTTTGCAGGGCTAGTGCCTGGGTGGGGCCCAATGTGGTCATCTGGAAGAAGAGACTCCACTGCTATATCTATACCTAAAATTCTTGCAGCTCTAGCCTGCAATGACTCATTCACAGGGATTTCTACTACATTTGGATTTGCAGAGTGATCAGAATCGTTAGCACCAGGTCCTGGGGATGCATCAAGTCCCACTGACCGCAAATCTGGCTCAGAGTGCCCTTGGCTCCTCTTTGCTACTGACAAGTGTACTACCGAGCCCCTCTCCAATACTGTATCATTTGTGGGAGTTGCCCCTTTGCTCAGTTTAACAAAGTCTAGGTAATTTTGGTCTTCGCTCATCTCCTGCAAGACAGGGTTATTGAAAGGATTACTGTGACATGAACTGCTTGGGCTACTGGACAAAACGCTCTTGAGAGGGTCCACGGAAACTGTCTGCTTGCTTGTCCTGCTCTTGACTTCCCCCGACCTCATTTCTGTTATCAGACTTCCATCTGCTGGCCCGACTCCTTCACTGCTCCCTCCTGGCTGCGAGGAGCCTCGAGAGCCAATGCTGGCTGGCTCACCACCACCCTGCTCGGTCCCCATGCTCCAACTTTCAGACTTACTTTTAACCCTTCCTGACTTAAATACAGGCACCTCTGGCACAACCGTTTCTGATTTCCCACCACGTTTTGGCTCCTGCTTTGACTTCTCATTTCTGGACGCCCTTCTCTGCATAAGGGCACCTGCCTGCAGAGAGGCTGCAGCACTTTCCAAATCTTCTTCACTGCTCGTGCTCTCCTCCTGCCCTTGCAGCTCCTTGTTAAAACTTTCTAGCTCACTTATTGCATCCCAGGGACGACGACTGACGGGCTTCAACAGGAACTGCCCAAACAGCTCTTTACTGTTGCAGGGTGCGCCTGCTTCTCCCTTAACTACATCTGCCTTGGAAAGAAGGCCAGTTTCCCTCTCCTGAGCAGGTACAGGCTGGCTCTGGGGGGGTTTTGGGGAGGGGGCCCGAAGGACCGAGGTGGCAGTCCTGGAAAACGCACTGTTGCTAGACTGGCTGAGGTACATCTGACCCTTCATGCCGTAAGTGCTCTGTCTGCAGCTTCTCTCATCAGAAGGTAGCCCTGTCTCTTTTGACCCTGTCATGGATGCTGCACATCCGAGGAGCTTTGGAGACAGCGGTTTGTTACTACCGGGCTGCCCGGGCTTTGTACCATGGAAAAATTGTGGGCTTTTAGGTTCTTCAGCAAAACTGGTCTGTGTCTGCTGGTCTTTGTACTGATCACCTGGCCAGGAGCCAGAGTATTTGAGCTCTCTGTGTTTTGTAGGCTGAATAAATCTGAGGTCATTCATTTGTTTGAACTCTTCTGGTCTCCACAGCTCTTGTTTTTGTAACTCATTTTTATTGGTCATGCTTCCTGTAAGCGCTTGTAACTCCAAGTCCGTTGAAGACATACTTAAGAGACTTTGTTCTTGCAAAGCCCCATTGTTATCAAACCCATTCTTATCAGGGCTCTGGGTTATGTTGTTGTTCCTATCTGTATCTGGCAGATTGGATTCTGATTTAACTGGGATAGAGACCAAACAAAATATCGTTTCATTCATTTTTTTCTTTGAACTCTTTTTGCTCTGCATCCCAGTTCCAGGTTCAAACTTTTTCACTTTTGTAACAGTCTCACAGGTGCTGTCCATATGTGAGTTTCTCACAGAAAGTTTGCCTTTCGTGTGCTCCGCGCTGGCTTCATTACGGGGGCTGTGATTAGTTGTGCTACAACTATCTCTTTGGTCCGGCAAGGCACAAGTTTCCCGATCTCGGACGGATGGTGCCAACCATCTGTTGCTGTGAGTGGAGCCGTCGGAATTTCTTTCTCTCTTTGCAGAGCTGGACAAGTTTGATGCATCCAAAAAGGCACTGTTGTACTGTACTTCAGGCTCTCTCCCTTGCGAAGCACCAGAACTGGGACCACGTGGGTTGTCAGTGTATTTAGCGTTGTCCTGCAGACTTTCCGGCGGTGCAATTTTAATGTGTCGGATGCGAGGATCATCGAAGGGAATGTACTGAACGGAACACAGGTAGTCAGCAGGGCGCCTTGCATGGCTTTGCTTCCCGTGAGGGAGATGGTTGTCTTTGGAGGGGTCACCCCCTGCTTCAAACGTGTTTACAGCTGGTCGTTGGCAGGGGCCAACCCGCTCTGCAGGACCCTGCTGATCGCTGCTGGCGTACGCGTTGGTGTTAGGCACTTCACTGAGGGGATGCGGGGGGACGTTTTGGTGAGGTGGGGATTTGTAAGAAGGAGGAGGTACGTAGACCGGGGGCTCCAAACCAGAGTCTTGAATGCAAGTATCTTGCCTTGGCTCACTAACTTTGGCTAAGTAGGAAACGGGTTCATCTTTCTGGTAGTGGTCTTGGAAAGCCGGGGTTTCCGCAGGTGCCCTGGTTTGCCGCTGCAGTTCGTAGGACGGAGGCTTAAGAGGTCTCCCATACTTGGGTTTCACCAGGGGAAGGAAATGGCCTCCTGTTTCATGGTGCTTAGTTGGTTCCACACTCGGTCTGTTTGGGGGATAGGAGGGGGTTTTAGTTACGCTGAGCGAGTTGTTACTGTTGGTCAGGGAGGGCATTTCCACGCACCTCATGCTCTCGGGTGACAGGACCCTCGGCAACGACTGCGATTTCCCCTTGTTGTGGGTGCTCAGCACGTTGTCTCCCAAGGTCAGCGAATACAGTTCTTGAAGCAGCTTTTCCCTGTCACCCTCAGACATTTGTCTCCCTACTTTTTTCGTCTGGCTCCAGCTTTCCACGCCCAGACTTTGCCATTTACAGTCACCAGGCACTTCGCAGCTCTCCTGCAAGCCACTTCTTCTGACATACCCTGCGCCCGTCCCCACCTTCAGCTGACTCTCCTTGGGGTGCCGGGGTGTCCCCGGAGCTGCAGCCAGGCTTTTCATTTCCAGACTGGCTTTCTGGGAATAGCCCAGGAGCACACTGAAGTCCTGTCCTCGTCTTCTCCAGTAGGTGAGATCTTTCTCAGTCTTGGGCTGGGAAGACCATGCTAATTGAGGTCTGTCATAAACCCTGAAAGAGAAACGCAGAGTCACAGGCAGTTTGCACAGATGCCCTTTCTCTCTCTCATGGGTAAGGCCATTAGGAGGAGGTCAAATGTTGAGTTATGCTAATGGGGTTGGTGTAATCTGTTTGCAACCAGATGACTTTATGATTTTAATGAGAGGATTTAAAAGTCAGTCATTAACATGAGTCAGGGAAGGGACCGATGCTCTGCTGCCATGTTGTTAGCAATGCAAAGCTGTTAGAAAGAGAAACAAATGCACGCAGTTCTGTGCTGTGCAAACCTGCGCAGCCCTCCTTGATGGACACCAGAAAACCAGAAAGGATTATGCTGAACTTATTTCTGCAATCTGCCACATCAAAACCTATAGATGTCAAGGGGACTACTGTGGTACACAAATTTAATAGGAATCCACAAAACAGAAGTAAGGAGAACAGGCAGAGGGCTGTTTCTTAAGATACATTCTGTAAGAAAGATGATGTGCATCCTACTATAAGAGCTGAAATGAAGCATTCCATTTCCAGCACTGACTCTTGTTCATCTTTCCAAGGGAACAAATTCCATCAAAGTGCTTTGGATGAAATGATACATGCCACAACAATGCTGATGTATCGGCACAGTTGTGATTAAGATAGAACCAATATTTAAAACCTAAAATACCTCAAAAGACACATAAAATTCTTAAATAAAAGAGGGATTAACTCCAGCAATCCATTACTGAAATATGAAAGACGTTAGACATCTAGCTGTGGATTTGAAATTCAGAACACAGATCTACATGAACAGAACAGGCTCATTGTGTGCTCTGAACAGTGTATACTGTTTTACATGCTACTGCTGAACAAAATTGGTACCCTTCTATATAAATAATTTATCCTCTACTTGAACCGTGTTCTGCTATTGTACCTAAGGTGTCCAACAATATAACTGCCTTTACATTATGTGGCTGCCACCAGCGTAAGACTGGAAAGAAAAATCAAAATTGACAGAAAGAGGACAAGTATGTAGATAGAACCCAAGAATTTCTTTCTCTTCCCTCCACCCCAAGGTATATAAACAGTGTCATCTGGCTCTTTTTTACTAAAAACAATGTTCTATTTAAATAGTAGTTTGTGAAAACATAACACAATGCAAAATTTGGATTAAAAATTAAGAAATCATATCCACAGCAATTTGCTTTTACATATATTTACTTCATCCTACAACTGTAAAAGTTCAAAGAACAAACTGGGGTAAGGAGCATCTTGTTCATATTAATTCAGCTGGATTAAGACTTAACATCTGATCAAAATGTGCTGCCTCTGAAGCACAAAGTACAGTTCGATTGCTGAACCACAAGAAGTAAACAGATGTCTTTTTTATTCAGTGGGATATAACAGGACACCTCCTATATTAGAAAGTTGATTGCAGTACCAGTGAACTTTTCCACGCCTCTCTGCATGTGGAAACACGCAGCTGAACAAATGCTGCCTTCTTCTGAGCTTATCAAATCTACCTTATCACCTTATCTCCACACTGCTATAGCACCATTTGTAGCTGCGTTTACAAAACGAGGTGAGAAACAGGGTCTAGCAACAGTGAGGAGGGAACGGACAGATTGCTCTTGCTGTTTGAGTTTATTCATCGTCATAAAAGGGTCTACAGAAATTGCAGGCAGTAGAGAGTCACAGACTGCAAGATCAGAAGAGACCGTTATGGTTATTTAGTTGGACATCTTGCTCGACACGGGCCATCAGACTCCCCCAAAATGATTCCTACGTCAGCAGTAGCATGTCTTTTAGAGTCTATAAAAATCTCCATCTTTCAATTTCCAAAAGATGTTGTCGCTAACCTTAATTCACCGCTAAAAAAAAATAAACCAAAATTAAACCCCATTTCTTATCAACCCAACTATAAAACCACTGGGGGAAGGAGGTATGGCAGACAATAATACTGAGGTTTGCAACAATTGCAGCTGACAGCAGGGGAATGAAATGGGCTGGCTGTTTACAGGATTTCATAGGAAATCAGGAAGAGGGAAGGATGCATTACTTGACTCTTTCCTAGGAAACCACTAAACCAGAAGAGTTTGGGTTAGTTTGCTGTTTTAAAAACAAACGAAACCCAAGCTCAGTCATTCATTAAAGTAAATTAGTGTAGTGGGTCTGGCTTAGGTTAGGTCAGCTTCAGTTGCAGAATGGATGTTCCTCCATTTATTAAAACCTGTTTAAAAGATTAAATTTATTTTCTTAAAGATTAATAGCTATTAATAGCTATTATTCATTACTGCTCCAGTAATGAACTCTGCAACATGATACAAACCACCATGTAACCTGGACTATGTCATCATTGCAACGTGAGTGTAGAAACGACATTTAAAAGGAGGTATTTAGAGCATTTTAAACCTGATCTTTTCTACAATCTATTCACAGGATGGACAATATCAGTCTCACAGAATGTTAGGGGCTGGAAGGGGCCTCGAAAGATCCTCTAGTCCAACCCCCCTGCCAGAGCAGGGTCACCTAGAGCAGGTCGCATAGGAACAGATCCAGGTGGGTTTTGAAAGTCTCCAGAGCAGGAGACTCCACACCCTCCCCGGGCAGCCTCTTCTAGTGCTCCAGCACCCAATGAAAAGATTTCACCTTATGTTTACATGAAACCTCCTATGTTCCAGCTTGCATCCAATGCCCCTTGTCCTGCTATCTCTCCAGCTCCTGGCTCAGGTGATTAGAGCTGGTTATGCAGATAGCCTGTACCATGGGCCCCATGAACCTCTGGAGTGGATGGCACTGCACTGCACAGTGGGAAGGGGTGTTCCACAGTCTCCCCAGGAACCCTCCAGCGTAGCTCCAGCCTGCAGACTCCTCTGTTGCCAAGGATGAAGAGCAGCTCCTGCACACCTGCCCGCAGCAGGCATGGCAGGAAAGCATCAGGCAGTGGGACAACACAACTCAACCACACTGCTTGTGACCACGGCTGCAGCGGAGAGTGCCTCCTTCCAGGAGGTATGACACTTTCAGGTCTTGCAGTCAATGAAGTGATGGGAAGGAGAAGCACCCAAGAGCCACCCCAAGTTCAAAGTGCTTCACTACAGCCTCAGCAATGCTACATCTCTGGATGGAGAATGCCAGCCACGCTGCAGCCTTTGTGCCCACGACGTACCATCAACGACGAGACCGCAGAGCCCCTCTTTGCAGCCCCTGACTGTGCCATGACACGATTCTGCCTCACTCCGCAGTGCACCAGTACTGACACTCAAAGAAATGCACACCCAGACAAGGCAGCTCGCAAGAGGGGGGCCGAGAATGGAGTGGTCTCATGGGACCAACTGGGACGATTTAAGTGCCAGGGACAGAGCAGTCCCCTGGGTCCGAGGAGGTGGATTTTAACCTCAGGAACTTAAAGCGTGCTTCTAACAAGTATCACATTTGCTGCCCGAAAGTGCTTTGAATTGATTCTATATAAAATGAATCTCACGAAAACTGTTTAAAACCCCCAAACCATTGCGAGCTTTCTATGAATTTGAGGCCTTTGCAAGAAACGAGGCCATCGGTCTACCCTGGCCTGGCTGCACGACCACATTTCCCCCAGCTGCCGCTCTCGGAGCAATGGGTTGAAGCTGCCCAGTTCCCCTAGGGTGACACTGCACCAGCCGGACCTCGTGTGACGCACGTAAGGGGCCAGAAGTGAAGGAGTGTGACACAGGCTTCAAAGTCAAAACCCTGCAGAAGGAGGTGACCGCAGGGCCATCTGGGGAGCTTCTGTCCCTGCTTGTGGCTACCAGCGTGCAAGCGATAGGCACCCAGTAGCTCAGGGTGGGTGAGCCACGGGCACCAGGACAGATTTTGTGCCCAGTAAGGAGGCACTGTTAAGAAATTCCAGGATCTGGCAGCAAGGGGGGAAAAAATTTACAGAGGGCTGTTCTGGATACTGGCAGCTTCTGTTCTATTTTGGGATCCTGTCCTCACATACACTCTTCTGAACTCTGACACTGGGAAACACCAGAAACACTTCTCTCATTTTTCCAGCAGGTAATCTCATTAATGATGTTATCTATTTAACTCTAAATTTTCTAGCTAGCAACATAGTTCCTCCCACACAAATAACTAAGCAAAGTGTCTCTTCTCTCCACTCAGAAGAGAAGCAGGAGGGAGTTATCTTTCTGTGAAGCCTCTCATCTCTACCCACAGTGTCAGCTTTTCCATTTTCTCTGCCTTGTCTCCTCTTCCAAACCTTTACTGTGTGGCCTCTTAATGCTCAGTTAAGCGAGGACAGCCAGGACAGCCCTCCCACCATCTGTTCCTCCATGCTTTGCCTGAAGAACAATGGCATGGAGCAGAACATCACTTCCCAGCTCTGCTGGGGTGTCACTTCCCCCTTGCAAGCAGCAGCAGCAGGAGGTGTGATGTGCCCACATGAAGTTGCTATGAAGCCTCTCTCCTCCTCCTCCTCAGCAAGGTTTGATCAGCATAACCATCCCAATGAGTGGAGACAACAGCATCATTCCCTGCAAAAACACCCTGAGCCCTGCAAACCTTCCCACAAAGGCAGCAACAAGGTGGGCAACATGAACTCTGGAGTTTGGAAGGCGATCAGCTCTTCCACACCAGTGGCTGGAGAAAGAGTGTGGTGCAAATAATTCCCTGGCTGAGGTGCCTGAGCCATGCTCTGAATTGCAGTGGAGCTGGTCTGTGAAGGTAGCTGGGACACAGGCTGCCTTCTCTGATGCTCTCCTGCTACTGTGCTCCACTGGGCAGCAGAGTAAGGCAATGGCTGCAGGAAGCCTGCGATGCCCAAGGAGCAGTGTCTTTGTGCTGGACCTTGCTGAGTGGTTGTCCCCTCTTCGGGCCCAAACAGTCCCCGAGTCCCTGCAGTGTTCAGTTCTTTCCCAGCCTGAGAACCAGAAAAATATTTCCCATGATGGTCCAGAAACCAGACAGCAAGATCAAAACCCCCAGTGGAGTTTTGGCCCACCTGTAACAGGCCGAACACTTTGAAGGAGGCCATCACAAAAACCTTCCCTTCACTCTTCAAAAACCCTCACACTTGCATGGCAGCCCGGGGTCTTAGCCACTTCCCCAGGGCAGGGGAGTGGATCTGGAGTGGGGTTTGTCACCCTGGAGCACCCTGCACGCACAAGGGTGGCACAAAGGGACCGAGAGTGGGTACAAAAGGTGTTCACTTCTTCAAAGTTGCTAGCACCTTGTTGGAGTCCCCAGCAGGCTCACTGGGAATAGGGGTTTGCTGTAACAATAATCACAGAACTCTAGAATCATTCAGATTGGAAAAGACCTCTAAGACCGTCGAGTCTGATCACCAACTCAATGTTACCAAGACCACTAAGCCATGTCCTGAAGTGCCACATCTACATGTTTTTTGAACACCTAATGGTAAGAAAAGCCTTCTGTTTTTGTGAAACTGTGAAGCCATTTCCAGGGCCATATGCCCTGCTTTATGTAGAAAAGACACTTTTACAAACCAGGATAATTTACAAAGATGATAAATGGACTGGACGATCTCTCTGATGAGGAAAGGCTGAGAGCCCTGGGGCTGTTTAGCCTGGAGAAGAGAAGCCTGAGAGGGCATGTTATGAATGTTTACAAATATCTGCAGGGTGGGGGTCAAGTAGAAGGGACCAGTCTCTTTTCAGTTCTGCCCTGTGATAGGACAAGAGGTAATGGTAGCAAGGTGAAACACAGGAAGTTCCACATCAACATGAGGAACACTTCTTCCCTGTGAGAGTGACAGAGCCTGGACCAGGCTGCCCAGAAGGGTT
>WUAM01000148.1:799451-811143 GCA_024336885.1 Actenoides hombroni
CCTCCCTCCCCTCCGCCCCGCCCACGCCCCGAGCGCGGGCGGGTCCTTGCGATCCCCTGGCTCGGAGCGTCCCGGGCTCAGCTGAGAACTTTCTCAGCACGAGTGTGCAGAAGGGAAGGTTGGGGTCTGCCAGGGAAGGAGAGGGACCGGAGGAGGCTCTTTCAAGACGTGAACCTGTTGGAGCGGGGCCGGAGGAGGCCAGAGAAGTGATTAGAGGGCTGGAGCACCTCTCCTACGAAGAAAGGCTGCGAGTGTTGGGGTTGTTCAGCCTGGAGAAGGCTCTGGAGAGACCTCATTGCGGCCTTTCAGGGGCCTATGAGAAAGATGGGGAGGATATTTTTAGCAGGGCCTGTTGCAACAGGACAAGGGGTGATGGTTTCAAATTAAAAGAGTGTAGATTTAGACAAGATATAAGGAAAATTTTTTTTCACAATGATGGTGGTGAAACACTGAACAGGTTGCCCAGAGAGCTTCTAAGCTCCATCCCTGGAAACATTCAAGGTCAGGTTAGATGGGGCTCTGAGCAACCTGATCTAGTTGAAGATGTCCCTGCTTATTGCAGGGGGAGGTGGACTAGATGACCTTTAAAGGTCCCCTCCAACCCAAAACATTCTATGATTCCTTCAAAGCTCACTGTGCCTGCCAGCAGCCGGCCACACACCCAAAGGGCCGTGGTTTCCACTGTGACACCTGCAAATGTGTTTGAAGCATCGCTGGTTGCCTGCTTCCCCACCTCTTCCCTCCCTGTCATTCATTCAGCCTCTAGAAACAGGTGAATAATTTGCAAATTTGTTTTGATTTAACGACACTCTCAAAAGGGTGCCTGTGAATCATTTACTTCAGCAATTGCTTGGGCTCATCAACTCTTCGCCATGTCTTAATTGATTTTTACCCTAGGCTATCAAAGTGCTTTACACAAGTTCATAAATTGAGCCCTATTCAATATGTGCTCTAGTTAAGAGCGGGAAAAGAAGGGCAGTGAAGTTACGCGATGAGTCCAAGGTCAGGGGAGAAGTCTGCAGGAGAGCCCAGAACTGACTACAGGTTCCCTGGTGCCCTGGTTTTGTAGGGCTCTGGGAGTAATTGTCATTGACCTGCTTTTCTACAGACATCTTTTGTCTTCCAACGGCGAAGCTCTGAGCCTGCAGCCCCTGACACGTGAAGCATCCACCAACAACAGTGCGACTGGCAGTGGGGGAACCTCCAGCAGGATCTTGCTCAAGCACCTTACACCCCGTCCCTGCGGGGTACCTAGAAACTCTCCATGGCTTTGCAGGTTGGGAAGCCCCTGTGTTTTCCCACGGTAAAGCCTTGTATCTGACCCAGTCAATCAGTAGAAAGTTTAGGTTTTGTCATAGAGCAGCTTCTCGTGGGTGTGATGATAGCATGGTTTTCCATCAAGGAGACCATGCTGGCACAAGTTATGGTTTATTATTTAAATATCTTGACTCTGACAGGCCACTCTGGGAGTTGTGGGTTTCTTAAATACCTGTCTACTACCTTGTATGAAAAAAAAAAATCCAGGATGGTTTTCTCATCTGCATGGCTGCAGCTCAGAGCCGTTTGCTCTCCTGAGCTGTAGGAGACAGTCCTGTTTACATCCCTCCTTTGCAAGCAAAAAGTTTTTGCTCCCTCTTGGGTAGTTACAATGCAGCACACAGAGCAGGACCCCAGGCTTTAGGGGATGGGAAGAGGGGGAGCAAAGGCTGCAGCTGCCACTCCAGTGAGGGAAATCTGGATCATGTACTGAACAACATCAAGGTGAAGTGAAGGGACATATTTTTGTCTTCAGGAGATCACAGCCCGTGGAGAGCACAATAGAAGCATGGAGGACAGCACACCTCAGAGCTGCCTCTCTGCACCTCGGGGTATTTTTTGTGACACCTCTTCTGAGAACACTTTGTGGACTGCAAAGGGAGAGGCAGCCCTCGGATGAAACACTTCTGCAAATTTGTTTGGAGTCCTGCAGTCACTGAAAGTTTCCCCTGAGTGAAGTCAAAGGACCTGGAGCTGAGAAGCAGAGCTTTCTTCCAAGAAAAAAAAAAAAAGAAAAGAAAAAAAAAGAAAACAGCCACCCACGCTTCTAGCTCTCCTTTTACAGAGAAAAGCCTGAAAACCTGAGCTAAACATAGCTCCATGGCCAGATACTGGAAAGCAAATTGCATCGTTTTTGAGACAGTCTGCGGGATCTCTTGGGCTGGATTCACAATAGATGACTGATGGCAGCTGTCAGCCCTAAATTGTGTCCAAGCGGGATTGCCCAGAGGGCGGGTGGAACACATGAAGCCATTAGCCTGTGGTGTGGGAAGTCCAGGTGCTGTGCTCCTCAGCAGCACTGGGGCTGTCAGGGACTCCCTTTGCTTCTACTGCATCTTGCCCTTTGCCTGTTAGAGAGAATACTCCTTGGGAAGATGTTGCTCCTAGTTTTGCCTTAGCTCAGGACCCAGATCAACGGGGTTGTGATCTCAGGTGTCTACTGCAATGGAGACCGTGACAGACAGGAGAAGGGCAAAGCTAAACAGAGGAGGCAGGAAAGCAGTTCTGCTTCTTGATGGTCAGAGTCAACGTGCATGACTGATGGAGCATTGTTCCCCTGCAAAGTCCATGGTCCTGCAGCCAGCTGGGGAGGTCTCCCTCTCTCCCAGCTCTTTCTGGAGAAGGTAGCCACAGTTGGGCATACTTCCCTTTAGAGCTTCAGCCCTCAAAAAGGCTGGAAGAACTAAATGTAGCTGCAGGAGAAGCATACAAATGGGGTTAGCAGAAAAGAACACTAAAACCTCTGCCCTGCCACAGAGGACTCCTGACAAGGGTGAAAATCAGCGTGATGGGGCAGGGTGACATGACAGGGCAATGGAAGAGAGAGACATTATTGCCCTTCTGCTTCGCATGGTTTGCAGGGGGCGAGGGAAAGGGCAAGAATCAAAAGCTGACCGTGGCTGTGTGCAGCAAAGGCGGGTATCTGGACACGAGCACGGAGGGGCTGCTTAAACCCAGCAAGTGGTAAAGCCATTCCTGCGTCAAACCAGTCAGGTTCAGCTCAGCATCTCACAGGACACAGCAGAGCAGGTCCACGTGCCTGGGCAAGCAGGGAGCTCCAGGGCTCGGCTCCTCGGGAGACGAAGAGCAGCGCCTGCAAGTCTGAGTGAGTGGCCATTATGGACAGAAATCGTGGAAAACAGCAACACAAAAATACTAGAGGGACGGGCCAGATGGGGGAAATACAGATGAATTAATGCACAGGGAAGGGAAAAGAAAAAACACACAGGCATGCTGCACGCCAGCCAGCTCTTCAGCACTGCTGCGTGCCATTGCTGTGATGAGTGAATGGGAAGTCCTGCTCTGCTCAGTGCAAGTTATTGCTGCTTTATGCCTTTAGAATTCTCTCTGGCCTCAAAACCTCCCTGACCGGGAGTCCTCTGTTTATGTTTTATGTCACATCACCAGCGTTGCTGCTTGGGGCCAGAGCTTTCCTGCCATTCCTACTGACCTTGTTGCAGGCTTGGAGCCTCGTTTCTGGAGGTAATCCTGCATTAGTGGTTTTTACATTTAAATCAAGCAGATTTCTTCAGAATTTGGGGTGGTTTTAAGTGACTAGGTGCATTAATTATTCCCTGAAAGACTGTAACAGTTTTTGTCTTAGATCCAGTTGCTGGGAATGTATTTAGGAACATATGCTGAAATCACCACATACCTGAAGTTTACCATAACTAACTAGCCACAGATGTGCTATTAAACCCGTGCTTATTTTTTCCTCTTGTCCATCCTATATGGCATGTTACAGTCATGATATATTAAACTTTCTTAGAACAGATGCTAGTCATCAACAAAACAGCTTTTACCCTTTTGCAAGAAAACATGTCACATTACCCATCCCACCAGTAATCACCTGTTTATAGAATTGGCACCTCTTTTTAGTTTGGAACAGAGGAGCTTCAGATATTTTATTGCTACATCAAGGGAAACAAAAACCACTGCCGTGGAGAGGGGGTGTGTTTTAATTTGCCAGTTCTTTGGTGCTTCTTTAGCTGTATTTTGACCTGGTATTCAGGGATTCAGTTCTCAAACTGCTTCACTGCTTCCTAAGCAACCCAAAGAAGCGGAGAGGAAGGGTGTGTACTGAATAGAGAGAAAACAGTTCACTCTGCTGGGTGGTAACCATTCTGCAAGGACAATTTAATACACAGTGGTTGGTGTCTGTGAAAGGTGTTGAGCCACAGGCTGCTGGGGAGGAGAAATAGTGCACTGACGGAGAATATTTCCCTTTAGATGTAAGGGCTCAGCTATCACGTCTGTTAGATACACCTCGGAGTCCTAAAGTATGGCACGTGAATGGAAAAATGGGGAGAACAAGCTAAAAAATAAAAGAATAATAAACACAGAGGAAGTCTACACCCACACCGTGTGTATTCCTGAACATTGTGAAGACTGATGAAAAGGCTAAGAGGTGTGGCACATAAATTACCCCTCAGAATTTAGCTAGTTTACATTTGGGAAAATTAGGTGGTGCTTCCAAAACTTTTGAAGTGCTAAATATTGTTAAAATAATCCTTACAGCTCTTTCGTTCAAGGACTTGGCTCAGGATTCTCAGCAAATACTAATGAGTTTCTCATCATAACACCCAGGAGAGAAGGGAAGTTGTATCACAGTAATTAGCCCTGTCACCCAGCTGAGGAACAGAACAGTTAGGCCTCATATTTTCAGGAGAGTTTCCTGACCAAAATATTTGTACAGCCATTCAGCTGAAAAGCTTTTGAGAAGGGTTAGGAGCTCCAGCTGGCCTCCCAGCATGATGTTGAGACTGGGGAGGGACAGGGTCGTCTCCAAAAGTAGGGGAAGATGAAAGGGGAATCGTTATGCAGTAACAAAGCATATTGTTGTTGGATCCATCTTATTTTTCCCAGTTAAAAATTTGGATGCTTACTACTCTAGAGAAAGCTAATCCTTGCATTCGATAAATAAAGTAGTATCGATTTGATGCATTAGGTACCAGAGTACACAAGGGTTACAATGCAGAGGTTATCGCAGCTCCATCGGTCTCCATGAGGGTACATATGGAGGCTGAGCTGTGACTGCCACATTGTCATTCCTGCTAGTGACATCAGCTTCACTCAGTCTTACAGACGCTGAGAAGTGAGGTCATGGCTGAGAGGCGTGCAACCAGGAACTGGTCTTTTTTCCAAGCACAGACAAGGTTTGGGTTTAGCTTGAGTTCTCTCGTCAAAAAGAAGGGCTGCGCAAGAGCTGTGGATCCCATTAACACCACTGTGTAGACTACTGGTGGTGAAAAGCACACATCAAATACGGTAAAAGAAGAGCAGGCCCTGGTCAGAGCTCATGTACTACCCCAAGATGTTGATGAACCCCAGGGAAATGCCCACTTCACCATTACTTGTTAGTGCCCTGCAGCTCCCAGCCAACACTCAGGTCAGCAGCGCATCGGGTCATCCCTGATATGCTGTGTAGGTCCAGTCAAGCCATAGGATCCATCCTGTCCTCCCACAAAATTTCTAGCTACACCTCAGCACCGTCCAACGGTGACTCTGGATTTACTGTGGCAAATGCAGATACTGACCTGTTGGAGTTACAACGAAGGGTGAGAGCAAACTCAGGTTGCCCACAGGAATTAGCTAAAAGTTCTCTACCTTTTTCATGAAACTATTTGCAAATCTACTTTGGGAAAAAATAAAATAAATAAAGTGCAACTTCATTGTCAAAACATCTGCAAACATCTTAGCAGCAAAGATAATTTAACTTGAAAACACATAGTGTGTGCTGAGTAGCTCTTTATCTGGAAGAATAGAGTCTTGAAATAGTGGGGCACCTGTGGGAGGAGATACACAAGGGGGGCAGGGGGATAAAATCATGTGAAGTAATGTAGAAACAGGAAAGGTGGTCTGAAACTGTCTTCTCCCTTTCCTGAATGTATATGTATAAGCAATTAGGTGGAAGAGTACCGATAAAAGGCTTCTTATTTATTTCCACTGATACAGCAAGGCTGTGAAAATCAGTACGGTGAGATACGACCGAAGCCCCGAGGTTTATAAGGAACAGACAAAAATCTATACCGGTGGCAAAAGAACATATCATTACAGCATTAAATATCAAGAAAGAGAGTTTGGAGCTCTTCAGAGCTTCGGGCAGACTTTAATTATTGGGAAAATAAAGGAAACCTGCCCTAGAGCCTTCCCTCAGCACCATTGAGAGAGGCATGGAGGTGCTGAGCAACCTGTGCCCAGCCAGGCAGGGCTGTGCAGCAGGATGGGGTTCGGAGCGGCTGTGGGCCCTTGGCTGTGGGCCAGCTATTGGCATGATAGTCCTCCTGCTTGCCTTTAGAAGGAAAGAGTTAAACATAGCTTCAAAACTGAGAGACTACCTTACCCACATCACTTGCTGTGCTTTAGCTGTGGGTACCACTCGCACTGATGCTCTTCAGCAAGCCCTTTCCTGGGGAGAGCAGGTTCATACTGGGGAGGGGGGAAGCATCCCCGAAATGGTGCTTTTTAATACAAAACCACAGCACAGAATAAAAAGGCTCTTTTTATAAACGCTCTGTGGCATAGCTCCTATTAATTCCAGAAAGGCTTTAAGTAATCGCTGTTTAAGTTGAGCTCACCAATTTCAGCTTTTAGCCGTGGTAACATTAACTTTGAAATCTTAGGCTTCAAAAGGCAGCACTGTCCTTTCTGAAATACTGCCTCCCTCCTGTAGATCTACGTAAGCTGGTTTCATGAGATCAAGGGGAGAAAACTATCTACAGTAGGCTGTTAGGTTTTTTCATGAAAGAAGTTGAGCACAGTCGCAAGGGCAGAGCACGAAGAAAGGGTTGTCTGGAACGGGACTACTCAAAAAGTTCAATGAGAGTTTGCAATACCCCTTCATGCCAGTGCATTCCCACAAAAAGCCTCACCCAAAAAGCTGAAATTACAGTCCTTCTCCATTAAAGAGAAAAAAAAAGTGAGAACGGCTGTAATTTTTGAACCAGAAAAGCTATGTTTATCTTCCAAAGAGTAGCCCCTTGAAGATGTGACTGTCATTCGGGGTTAAAGAACAGGCAGAGAGCCCGCAGAGGGATGGGCCCTCGTCAGCTCAACACCCAACACCAGGCATCTGTCTCCTCAGGCGAGGGGATGCTCCTGTTATCTAGCTGATACATACCAGAGTGTCACGGCTTTCCATATCCAAACACATCTTGACACTGGAGATTACACAGATCCCAGAGCTCTGGAGCGCGGCCAGGGACCTGCACCCACCCCGGAGCAGCTCACCACTGCCACACCAGCAGGCAGAGGTGGCATGGAGAATCGTTATCAGAGACCAGTGACGTGTCACAGCCATCTCAGATGGGTCAAAAGATTATGTCTTAAATCCATTCTTCACAGAAAAGCCTTTTCCAAGTGCCTGACTTGAAGTTGTGAAATCACACAAGGCGTGTGCCGTTTTCTGTGGGGGTGGTACCGACCCACCTCTGCTTCAAGTGGGAATCCAAAAAAGGACAAATATAGCTGTGCAGAGCATCCCTGTTGCACAGAGACATGCTCGCCAAGCTGCTTTCCTTCCCCCTCACACCCACTGCTGGGCAGGTTTCGTGGAGGGAGTGGGGATGTGTCTTTAGCCTCACGGTAAAAAACTTGCCTCGTGCGTGGAGATTTTAGTCTTGAATTTAACTCTTATTTACTCTCATATTATTTTACGTCAGGGTATGCACTTCATCCCCATTTTTTTTACCTGATCTCCACTGGAATTGCTTTTGGAGGGATCGGAGAGGAGACACTTTTTTGGAAAAATATTTTTGCCAAGAACTTCTCTGAGCAGCGTTATGAAAACGCGGTTTTGCACGATAACCTTTTCAGTTACAGCAACTGTGCAAAGGATTGCCACACCAACACCAGAATGTCAGCCTGCAGCATAAAGGCATGCAGGTCTGTAGGGACTGTGTTTGGGGTTGAAAGTCACTGAAATCTATTGTCTTGCAGAAGTAGATGCTGTTATTACAAAGAAATCTTGTTTGGAAGATCTAAGCTCTCATACCAAAATGGTTTTTTTTGTCAAGCTGAATTCTTCCATTTCCCTCATTCTATCCAGGACCAGAGAGAAAATGGAACCAAGCACCAAAATAATAAAATATTTTTTTTTAGGCAAAGACTCAATCAGATTAATCAAAAGGCACCCATGTGAATTTAACTAGGGTGGGTTTCTTTTCTGAAGCACTTTCTATACAATTTATGCAGCTCCAGATTCACTAGAGGGCTTCTAGACTCATCAGTGGAAATTATACCTCTGCCTCAGAAGATTTTCTATGCTTTGGATCAGAAGCAGCTACCATGGGAGCCTTCATTTATCACATACTTTCTTTCACTGGCTCAAGCTTCACCCCTGATATCTGGGTACACTGCAGCTGTGATACAGAAGTGTGATGCAGGCTCTCCTTAGGAGGCAGGCTGCTTAAAGGTCGGGGTGCTGAAGGACACTCTTTAATCACATTGCCACCCTGCCCAAATCCAGTCATCTCCCCAGGCAAGTCTCTACTCTGGGGTTGCCACATCCCCCTGCCCAGATTACAAGATCTCCCTTTGGACCTGAACCTAGGAGGAGATCTGTCCTTCAAGCTGCTTCAGAGTGCCTTGTCTGTCCTCAGGAAGGCTCTGGGAGAAGAGCAGCCAGCCAGCCTCCAAGTGAACGGCTGTTTGAAAGGAGAATAAACCCTTCCCCACGTGTGCAACGTACAGCCAGGCAGACAACATCAGAGAAGCCAAGCTGCCAAGGAGAAAGTTAAAATAGAAATGAGTCTTCTTACTTCAGCTCTGCCTTTTGTTATTCCCTGCAGGCTGTGTGCACCTGCGACCGCGTGTCCTCCAAAGTCAGAGCACGCTTGCCTCGAGAGAAAAATGGCACAGGCAGCCTCACCTTTTAATTCCCAGCGTTCCCAGAAGACCCTCTGTTCAACATGAACCTAGTTGTCCTGAGTGGCACCACGAACCATGTAGGTACCTTACTGCTCTCTACAACTACCTGAAAGGAGGTTGTAGAGAGTTGGGGGTTCATCTTTTCAACCAAGTAACAAGTGATAGAATGAGAGGAAATGGCCTGAAGTTGTGTCAAGGGAAGCTGAGGTTGGATATTAGGAAGAATTCCTTTACTGAACAGGTTGTCAGGTGCTTGCCCAGGGCAGTGGTGGAGTCCCCATCCCTGGGGGTATTTAAGAGTTGTGTAGACACAGTGTTTAGGGGTGTGGTTTAGTGGAGGACTTGTCAGTGTTCGGTTAATGATTGGACTCAATGATCTTAAAGGTCTTTTCCAATCTAGGAAATTCTGTGATTCTATGATCCTTGACACATCTCAGAAGGGAAGCTGCAAGAGTAAGTTGCAAAGCTCAGCGCATAGCTCAGGTCCTTATAAATGGCCATGCTGTATTGAAGGAAAGAGGCAAACAATCACTACAGCAATAACAGTATTACTTTAAGACACTCTCCTCCTCTACCCTCCAGGAGCCACTTTCCTCTCTAACAGTATCAGATGCATGGATAGTGGGAGCTACAAATCCATTTCAACACCAAGTCAGTGGTGCTAGCCTGGAGAGGTTTCTGGAGAGCACTAGGCTGATGATTTTGCAGTGAAGTCTGTGAGGAAAGCTCTGCAGGGGGTGTTTCCTTGTGGAAGTGATGAAGGAAACAGCTTGGGGCAATGACACTATAACCCAGTACAGCTGTTTTTGCAGTGATCATTTGTTCACATCCTAGGATGCATTAAAAGAGCAGCTTGGAGCATTTCTGTTGCTGCTTATCCTCTTACTGGGCTGTTGTTAATGCAACACTCACTCAATGAAGTGTTCGGGATGAGATCCAAAAAAGCACTTAGGTGCCTAAATCTGAGACAGCAATTCACTGCTGCCTAAGGACTTAGGTTCTCCCTTTTGTATGCCCCTGCCCAGAACCCCTTTAAAAACCTAGACTTCTGCAATTGGGTGACTCTAAGTGTTGCCATCTTACCTGGCCTTGGTCACTGGGGCCTGCTTCCTGCCTCTCTCTCAGCCAGCCCTGCAGATGAGGTGGCCAGGTTCAGGGTTGTTCAGATGCTCTGTGGCTGTGCCCTGAGCTCTGAATTCAACAACCACGTCTGCTCTTGCTCAACAGTGGCCACTGCTGCTCTTCCTCCTTCACACAGCCACCATAGTAGAAGGGTGCTGCTGGCTGGCTCTTTGCAGCCAGCATCATAACGAGCATGGCACAAGGGTGACTTTATGCTGCTGAGGGAAGAGGCTGCCACTCGCCTGGCTTGAGTATGGGTATCACTCTCTCCCACGCCCTAAGAGGGGTCCAGGATAGAAGTGATGAACATACCCATCACAGAAAACAGATCTTCCCTCTTCCATAGCCCTTGTTACCTATGGCCTGACTGGGAATGGTGGAGCCAGGTGGACTCTGCAGTCTGGCAACTGCTGCATGTGTGGAGGCTGGACGGGTCATGGGATGCCAGACTCAAAGCCACTTACAGTGCTGCCCGTCAGTAAAGCTCTACAAGAACAGCTCAAAGTAATTCCTAACACAGTAGAAAAATCCTCCAGTAACCAACTCGCCTACTACATTGCAGAGCATATCTGTCCATGTGCCTCTTTCCTCAAGACAGAGCTCAAAATAGTTCCAGAAATTTGGTTATTGAACTCCAGTGACTTATAAGGAGCAAGAGAAAAAGTAATTCTCATCTACTACAGCTTATTCACCCTACTCCTGAAAAAGCCAGTTACCTCCCAGGAAGCTTTTAGGGCAGATGACAAGCCGAGGCACACGCGCTGGGAACTTGTTAGTTGGGATGGCAGCACCTCTTCCCGCAGCCCGAGGGCAGAGTCTGAGTGATCTGACAGACATCTTTCAACTGCATTCACGTGTCTTGCCGTGAGATCATTAAGCTTTGCCAGATTTCTCCTCTTGTCTGATAAAGCAGTTAGGGGTCCGTGTAGCAGACATTTGCACTTTTCAAATACACATCCCAGGGCCGGCTCTGCACGCTCAAGCTGTTTTTCTCATTAAGCCCTTCAGTTACTGCAGTTTACCTAAATCCGTGCTGGACTGTAAAAGGCTTAATTGATGTAACACATTCACTCCCGATGATGGCAGGGAGTCACTATACCAGTAAATTTGGGATGACAAGGTTTATCATGTTAAACCAGATGCCATCAGCACCCTTCAGTCCTGCTAAAATGCTCTAATTCTTCATAAAGCTATTACTGAGACACATTAAGGAAAACATGAGATCTGAGCTCCTTCCTGTTCCAGCCTTCTGCTGCTGGCTCCTCTTCCTGCAATCAGGAGAACCCGATGTGGAGGCATGTTTCTGAAATGGTTTCAGAGATGAGATTTGGTGCCTCCTCTGCCTATGTGTGTCCTCAGCAGAAAAGCTGCAGAGCAGCAGAAGAAGGAAGATGATCAGAGGGCTGGAGCACCTCTCCTATGAGGACAGACTGAGAGAGTTGGGGTTGTTCAGTCAGGAGAAGAGAAGGCTCCGGGGAGACCTTATTGTGGCCTTCCAGTATCTGAAGGGAGCTACAAGAAAGCTGGGGAGGGACTTTTTAGGCTGTGGGACAGTGATAGGACTGGAGGGAATGGATTAAAACTAGAGGTAGGTCGATTCAGGTTAGACATTAGGAAGAATTTCTTCCCCATGAGGGTGGTGAGACACTGGAACAGGTTGCCCAGA
>WUAM01000148.1:811243-823304 GCA_024336885.1 Actenoides hombroni
CTGGCTCCAGGCTGGAGCAGCGTCTCTCGCTGGGTCCCTGCCTCGATCCCACAGCCGGCACGGCCAACGCGAGCAGATTACCCGGGCCCGAAGCCTGCCCGGCCCCGGGCCGCCCCACGGGCACCCTCCATCCGTGCTCCCCGCCCAGCTCTCCCGCGTCGCATTAACCTGGCGGCCGCATAGGCGGTGGCTGGGCAGGGCCTCTCTCAAGATGGCCGCCACACGGCGCTGGGTGCACTCGGCCAGTCCACACTCAACATGGCAGCCGCAGCGGGGCTCGATGGACGCAGCGGAAAACCAATCACAGTGCGAGAAGTAAGCGGGAGGGCGGGACGCAGCTAGCAGGGTAAGCGACGCTGCGCGCAAGGTTGGTTGCGCCGCGCAGCCGCTGCCACGTCGCACCGTGGTGTGTTGGAGGGGGCGGCAGGGATAAGGTGTCCGCCATTACGGAGCTCTGCCCTCCCCCTCCTTCAGGAAACCGCGGCTCCGCGACCAACGAGTTGTCCAAAAATTGTCGCCCCGTCCCACTCTCCCGGGAGGTCCTTGTGGGCGGAACGCAGGGCGGGGACCCGGGCGGAGGATGAACCGAGGCGCGGCTGGGGGAACGATTTGACCGACGGACGCGGCTCCGGCCCAGGCGCAGCCATGAGCGTGGCGCTGCCGAAGGTATCGGCGGGCAGCGACCGGCCTCGGGGGGCACCAGGCCTGGCTCGGCCCTGGGAGGGGGACAGGCCTAGTTCAGGGGACGGGAGTGTCTGGCCCGGCGCCGCTACGGGAGAGGCTGGAGGGGACAGAGCTGAGCCGACCTTCGGACGAGATTAGGTGGGGGGTGTCTCGTGGGGGAACACAGGCCTGAGCCTGAGGTAGGGCCCTAGGCTGTGCCCCCTACTAGGGGTAGGGACCCTCCCATCTCTTCTCAGGCACCCAGGGATCATCCCAGCGACAGAGGGCCCATTACAGCCCCCCCACAGCCTGTCATTGCCTCGGGACCCTGATCCTCCCTGCCCTTCTAGTCACTCTTGGGGGGCGTTTGGGTAATTATCCCCCCAGTCCAGCTGGCACGATGCGGCTCCTGCCCACCCAGGATTGTGGTGACAGCAAAGCTCTTTCCCTCGTGCTGCCTTGGTGATGGGTGAGCTGTGTTTCTCTCCACCCGTGTGGAACTGGAACAAGCACAAGGGTTGTTCACACAGTTGTGGTAGCCTGGAGGCAGTGGGACAGTGCGAGGGATGAATGTGATCTGTAAATGAGGGAAGGGAGGCGTCCCGCCCCAGCTTGTTGGATCTCGAAGCAAAGCAAGGGGGTGCATGAGAAGGTTACTGCAGTCATTCTCCTCCTCCTTCATCCCTTCCCCTTGTGTTGCTGCAGTATTTTGGGGAGTGACAGTGGCTGGAAGCCATGGAGAGACTGGGAGAGTTATTGCTATGTTCAGAGTGTCTTAGATGTTGCTTCATTTGGTATGTTTTGGGAAGTATTGGTGAAAACTCACTGAATGTCTGCTCTACTCTATGTGTTTTGACCGTGGTGCCTCATTGTAGGTGTTGTGCTTGAAGAAGGGAGCATTGCTAAAGCAGGTGTTTGCGCTGAGCAGGTGAGTGGTCTGAAATCAAACCCAGAAAGTAAAACACAGCATAAAACATTAAAACCACTTGGTCATGTCTACTGACAGCATCAGAAAACATACATCACCATAAAAAAAAACCCTAGAAGTACTTTTTACTAAGGGGAATCTTTTACTTATAGAGGGAAGACTTTCAGCTGATGTCCGAGAGCTGAAAGAGCTATAGGATGTGAAGAGAAAATCTCTTTGCTACTGTCTGTGTCTGAGGGACTTGGGGCCTGAGCCTTTGTCTAGGAGATTGGCCAGATGTGTTGTGTTTCCACAGGAGGGTGAAATCAGAGATTTTAATGATTATCTTGTTTCCTACAGAGCAGCAACACCCAGAGAAAGCCACCTGTGTGCTGCAGGTAAGGCCTCTTATTAATCCAATGCAAGACAAAACTTGATTTACCCAAAATATATGAGCATTTGTGTCTCCTTTTGATTTTTTTTTTTTAGCCAATTTTAGACTGGTTGAATAACGTGAGCAGGCGCTCTTCCACTTCCACACTTCTTTTCCTAACCTTTTCTTCTGCTTCACTGTTCTTGGCTAAGCAGATGGTGCTAGTTATGGTGTTACGCTGTGGAGGGACACCAGCCAGATGCTGCTCACTGTGTTACTGCCCAGGAACTGACTGACATTGCCATGAGGTCTCACTTTACCAGTTACTGAGCTGGTGGAGTCCGCTGTCACAATTTAAAAGAGAGTTTGATTTCAGTGCGGAGGCAAAGTGTGACTGAGTGGCTTAGATCCTTGGAGTTCAGTTTCTCTTTGTTGTTCTGAGCTTCGTTTATTAAAATGATGGTTATTGAGGGTTTCATTTTACCCTGGAGAAGGAAGTATAAGTAAAAGCTGATGCTGTTTTGATTTGGCTGCGTGGCACATGAATATTTGAACAGGACTGGATTTAAAATTAAGTGGGGTTTGGATCCATCACTGCTGTCGCATGAGAGGAGACAGGTGTAACATTTCATCAGCATCCTCACCATCCACGGGTGCTGACAGATCCGTCTTTGGGGTTTGGTTTTTTTGTTTGTTTGCCTGAGAATTCACCTGGGAAATGAGTCACTTTTAATCTCTTCCTTCCTTATTTGTTGCTCTCTGTAACCAGCTGTGAATTGTAACAGGTTTGCTGCGATGCACAGTCTGCCTGCGTGGGGCAGAGATCAGCTGAAGCCATAGGGTTGCCTTCCACCAAAGAACTAAAGACAAAGTCTTGCCCCCAGTGTGAATTTTGGTCTCTCATAGCACCAATGTATGTCTTCTTTTAAAAGAGGGTCTGTCTGCCGTTCAGCTGGAAACATGTTTGCTCTGCTTTGATTTGAAGGTGATGTGCTCGTGAATAGCCACAGACACTACAGATCCCGTCCTACACATGGTATTGGGAAGTATAAACACCTGCTCCCACAGGAGGTAAGCATAAAAACTCCCCTACTGTGCTCACTTTCAGCTGACCCACCTTCTAATAGTCCAATTTACATGTTAATATTATTAATTCTGTGACAGGTGAATCATATTAAAAGGAATAACGTAGTGGTTTACTGCTACTGGTCTCAGCAGAGAGCATTATGGCACACTGGGAGACCTTACTGTGGCCTTTCAGTACTTAAAGGGGCCTATCAGAAAGATGGGACAGACTTTTTTAGCAGGGCCTGTTGTGACAGGACAAGGGGTGATAGTTTTAAACTAAAAGAGGGAGATTCACACCAGAGAGAAGGAAGAAACCTGACACTGAGGGTGGTGAGACCCTGGCCCATGTTGCCCAGAGAGGTGGTCGATGCCCCATCCCTGGAAACATTCCAGGTGAGGTTGACTGGGGCTCTGAGCAACCTGCTCTAGTTGCAGATGTCCCTGCTCCCTGCAGGGGGGGTTGGGCTAGATGAGCTTGAAAGGTCCCTTCCCACCCAAACCATTCTGTGATGCTATGATCAGTACAGCATTATTCACTTGCAGACACTTCTGCTTACTGAAACTTGCAGAAATCCTCACATACCGAAAGTGAGCAGGAAAATAAAAGGGGAAGAACTGAAGACAAGTAAACCCACATTTCACTGTGACCTCCTTCACTCAATAGTACAGATCATCAAGATACATCACATTTATTTGTCTTTATTAAGACAACAGTGGAAATTTCTCCCGATTCACCAAATTATCAGTACAGTGCTCGCACAGTCACCTTCTGGAGGCTCAAGCAGCCGTGGAGGAGAAGCTTCCCTTTCGCAGGGGCAGCTCTGAAATGGACAGACTGTTCTCCTCATCTCAGTTCATCTGTGCTAGCAGCTCTTCGAGTTCTGGTCGAGACTTTAATCGGCTCTTGAAGTGAGCTTCTGTGTGCTGTGGAGGGCAGAAAAAAACCAACCCAAGCAAATCAGAATCACCTCAAGTACTTTTTGAAATTAAAAGGAATTCAACCCCTCTCCCAAAGAGAATCACTTCAGAATGGTAAAACAAAAAGACTGAAGTGTCCCCTGAACCCAGGAAGTGGGAAGCCTCAGTGGGAAGTCACTGCAGGCTATGATCTCATGGGCCGCTCCCCCGGTAGCTGGTGGCAGAGCTCCGTCTGCATCTCCTACATCCAGCCTCCAACAGCAGTAGCTTCTGGCAGTGAAGCACAGAGGGCAGCAAGCTTCTGGCAGTGAGTGCAGCAGCCATGGACACGCTTGGTGATGGCGCGGGCTACTCTAAATAATTAAGCCTTGTAGGCTCCTCCTCACCTGGCTCACTACTTTTAGGAGAGTGAGCAATGCCATTGTGCTCAAGAAGTTAACTGGATGCCTCCAACTCTGCCCCCACCTATCACTGTAGCATCTCTTTTCTTATGGAGACCTGCCACCTTCTCCAGAATTTTGCATCCCAAATCTTTAACCTCTTCTACGCTGCCTGTCATATGAAGCCAGCTTCCTGCATCAGACTGCAATGACTTTGCAAATGGCACGATGTCACAGTTCTCCCTCTGGAGACAAAGGCATGAGCCAAAATTTAAAAGAAAAAAAACAACAAACAAACCAAACAAACCAGCAGCCCCAAGGCACAGATGGGACTCTGACCAAAGCAGAGAAGATTCCAGACTCAAGAGACTTTCTTCCACATTCCTTGTGGTTTTGCAGAGCTGGAGATAACTACATATTCTTCAAAGGCCACTTAAGAATCCAACTGCATTTTCAAGTTGGAATTCCCTGTGCTGCCTTCCCTTTCCAAGCACGAAAGTCTTTGAGACCCTGAATAAAAAGGGTCTCCTGGGACTATTTTATCTGAATGTAAAGTAATGGAAGCTTAAGTATCTCCTCATGTCTGGTCCAACAGTGAGTGCAGTTCTGTCTGGAAGTCCTCAGTGCTGAGAAAACTGTTGGGCCTTTCTCCAGTAAACAAGCTGAACCCCTCTTGGAGCAAATTCCATCAAAACAGGACACAGCATTTGAGTTACCAATCTCAGCTTTCCCACCAACTGCTCCATGAAGTTCCTGGGGATGCATGGCTAAGAGGCAATGAAGCACTGCTGACAGCAACAGTGTGGCCAGCAGGACTAGGGCAGGGATCATCCCCCTGGACTGGGCACTGGGGAGGCAACACCTCAAATCCTGGGTTCACTTTTGGGCCCCTGACTCCAAGAAGGACATTGAGGGGCTGGAGCATGGCCAGAGAAGGGCAACAAAGCTGGGGAAGAGTCTAGAGCACAAGTCTTTATGATGAGCAGCTGAGGGACCTGGGGTTGTTGAGCCTGGAGAAAAGAGGCTCAGGGGAGACCTTCTCACTCTCAACAATTCCCTGCAAGGAGGTTGGAGCCAGGTGGGGGTTGGTCTCTTCTCCCAAGGAACAAGCAACAGGACAAGAGGAAATGGCCTCAGTGGAGGTTTAGGTTGGACCTGAGGAACAATTTATTCTGCAAAAGGGTTGTCAAGGCCTGTGCCAGGCTGCCCAGGGCAGTGGTGGAGTCCCCATCCCTGGAGGGTTTCAAAGCTGTGGAGCTGTGGTGCTGAGGAACATGGTTTAGTGGAGACCTGGCAGTGCTGGGTTAATGGTTGGACATGATGATCTTCAAGGTCTCTTACAACCAAAATGATTCTATGATTCTATGAGGTGTCCCTGCCCATGGCAGGGGGGTTGGAACAAGATGATCTTTAAGGTCCCTTCCAACCCTGACAATTCTATGATTCTCTGAGAGTTACTGTGGGACAGAAAATGAGTCTTCTGTTGGTCTGTCCATGCATGTATATCTGACTGGGCCCTTTCCTCCAGCTAAGCTGCAATCCATATTTCAAAGGGACCATGATTCCTTCTCAAGTTACTGGTGCTGGCAGAGCAGCAGAGCTGGCAAGTAAGCTTTCAGGAATGTCTTTATTCTTCACAATCTGTACAAAATAGGTCCAAGTGGTAATACTTTTTGAGAGGCAGATACACAGATTTTGCAAAGGTTGGGAGCAGCAAAGCACACTGTTAATGAAAGAGTCACAGTGGTCTTGGTTTTGTTCTGATTGTGATAATTGTAAGCACAAGTTTTCTGGTGTCTAGGTCAAAGTCTCTGTTGCTTCAAAGGCAGCTGAGCAAGTGGGTTGCATTCAGTGGACAGCAGTCTCCTATCCAGCAAGTGCCATCAGGCTACTTTGGTAAGTTCAGTGGAAGAGTGGAGAGGAAAACCTGTCTGAGGACCCACTCTCCACGCACTGCTAATGCTATCGCAGCTCAGAGTAGCAAAACAAAAGTGTCTTGGCTTAGAGATAAAAATGGATGTTTTTGGGATGTGTACAAGCATGTCTATGACCATACACCATGGTAAAAGTTAGTATTACATCAATTGTCATATTTATTTAGTCTAGAAAAAAAGGAGACTGAGAGGAGACCTTGTTGCTCTCTACAGCTACCTGAAGGGAGGTTGTAGTGAGGTGGGGATTGGTCTCTTCTCCTAGGTAACTAGTGATAGGATGAGAGGAAGTGGGCTTAAGTTGCACCAGGGGAGGTTGAGGTTGAATGTTAGGAAAAAAATTCTTTACTGAGAGAGTGGTGAGGCCTTGGAACAGGCTGCCCAGGGAGGAGTGGGAGTCACCATCCCTAGATGGGTTCAAAAAAACATCTAGCTGTGGCACTTCAGGACATGGTTCAGTGGTCCTGATAATGTTTAGTAGATGGTTGGACCTGATGATTTTGAAGGTCCTTTCCAACCTTAATGATTCTAATGATTATTCTATTAATGCTGGCTTATTTTAATGGGGTACCTTCAACGGGGAGAAATAAAAGGATATATTCTTAAAATACTGGGAACCAGATACCAAAAAGAAACTGCTCCTGAGTGTCTTTTTTATGCTTAGCCAAATGTTGTGAAACAAAATTGGTGCCTTCTGGCAGCATGAGTCTGCTTGGGGGGGGGATTTTGTTCTGATAGTCAATAAATTTTCCCTATGCATTTTCAACAGGCAAAAGTCTCGACACCTACCATTAAGAACCAAAGTCTTCGTGCTCCAGGGGCCAAAGCACCCACCATCTCACCTCATTTGCAATTTAACAGGTTCACCATTTACACTACGGTGTCTCTCATGAAGGAAATCCCAGTGGAATTAACCAATATTAGATTTCAGGTGCAGCAGGAAAATGTGCAGCAGAGCATATTTATGCTAGAGAGTGACTTCTGTGCCTAGGTACGCTGCAGTGGATAGTGCTGAAAAGGGCAGCTTTTCTGCAAAGTTCTCTTAGATCCTCTCAGCAGGAAACAATTACCCGTAATACCAATTTCCCGCAGAATTTCACAAATCCTTCCCTACAGGGATTTCACCTTTCATTGTTTCCCCTGCACAGGACAGCAAATCTAACTGCAGTGGTACAAAAAAATCACATCTGATTCGTATTTTTGTTCAGCCTCTGGCAGCTGAGGGGAATAATCTTATCTTTGACTAGAAGGACAGGGGTGAACAGGGTCAAGGCTGGTGACTTGAGTCCCAGGATGACCTCTGGAGGTCCCTTCCCACTGTGCCCACTTTGTGGTGTGAAGCCCAAAAGGAGAAGGGTGGAAGGTGCAGTGGTGGGGTCCCTGCTTTGGGGACACTCATGTCTTCACGTCAGAAGGGGTCCAAATCCAGGCATGCCTGGGCCCTGAAACATCTGTGGGAAGGAGCATCGCCATAACCTGTGCCTGCCAGGAGGAACACCTCACACCAGCTACCATCCAGCCATGTGTCCTCTGAAGGCCATGTCATCCCCATGTCAGAGCCCCCTGGTTGCCTTGAACTGCCTTCTCTTTGTATTTCACCCCTGATGGTGCAGGGTTACAAGGAGGATTACAGCCATGGCAACCAGGAGTCACATTTTCAGTGCGTTTTCTGCATTTTTCACCTTTGTCCCTGTTCTCTCTTCCAAAGTGAAGTATTAGATTCCTGATGCCTGCACAGGCCGTCCCAGAGCCAACCCACAGCACATGTGGGGGGTCTGCCGTCTTCTCCCACGTTGGAAAGAAAATCAGGGCTCAGCTTGGGGGTGCTCAGACCCGTACTGGGCAGCACGTACCCAGGGAAAGAGGGTTTGTGGGATTCTCTGGGAAGGTGGGTGTACAGTCAGAGCAGGGGCTTCTTTCTTTGAGCAGTTCAGCATGTTCAGAGTTACCATACGCTGAGGCGTCCTTGCAGAATCCACCTCTTTCCATCTCTGCAGACACTTCTGGGGTGGGATGGGAAACAAGGGCTTTGGCTGCGTGGTTAGGGATGCAGGTAGGATGACCCCAGGAACACAAGACAGTCTGTTTTGCTGTCCCCAGTACCTGGCAGCCCAGCAGCAGTGAGACCTGGCCTCCTGGGTGACAGGTATAAATAACCAGGTAGATGTTTTAGCTGCATTTCCCACCAAAAGAAGGCTTGTGATGTTGTGCTGTCTGTCCATCTGGCTCTGGCAGCATGTGGCTCTGCCAGCCACTTTCACCCAGCCTTGGTAGGTGAGGTGTTTCAAGGTCCTGAAGACCCCATAGGTTTGGGACATGCAATGAGCTGGGGCTGTCCACAGCACCAGTTGCCCTTCATCCAGCCAAGCACTGGCTGCTGGCAGTGGGAGCTGCAAGGCACTGTCTGAGGCAGCATCAAGGGCCAGATCCTGCAGGAAACCAACCTCACAGGTTCCTACAAGCAGCTCAATCACCATTTGTCCCCATGTGTCCCGAGCTGTTTATTAACTCCAGCCCAGATGACCTGACATTCCAGGAAGCCAGATCTGGTTTTCTGGCTGAGGGACCCCTCAGATCTTTACCGTTTCCAACCAGATTTCATTGTGGAAAGCACATGAATCTCTAAGGCCTGATCCTCAATGCCAGCAGCAGAAAGCATAGAGTGTGCCCTGTTGCCAGCTAAAGGAAACTCAGACCTTTGCTAAGCTCTGGCTGAGAAACAGGGAGGAGAAGGGGCACAGGAGCAGCCCTTGGACACAACACCTGATCAGGAGGCTGACCTGGCGTGTCCCATCAGTGCCCATAGGTGGCCTCGGGTGCAGGTTCTTCTCTGCACAGCTGGCACAGGGGGGTGCTCACCCCTCTCCAAAGTACAGGCTGTGCCAGCGTGGTGGTACATTGGGTGATGAGGTCCTGGTGCCACTCAGGTGAACTGATTTGGCAGGGTATGTGGGAAAAGCAGGAGGCATCTGAGCAGCTGTGAAGGCTTTGGGGGTAAAAGAGAGATGGACAAACAAGGGGAAAAAACCAAATAGAAAGAACTCTTTTTGGTATTTTTTGACTTGTTAGGTACCTGGTACCAAAGATGGATAAATGAAATTCAAATTTCTCAAGGTATTTTACTTTTCAAACCTGACAACTGAAATTGCAGGTGTTGTCTTTTAAATCCACTGGAAAATACTTGCTCATAAGCAACATTTTCCTGCAACAAATTACCTAAAAAACCCCAAATACAAACCCCTTAATTTTAGGAAGAATATTTTTAAGCCAAGCAGCTCTGCTCCCCACTGCAGATGCTTTCAGACATGCCCAAAGCATGTGCATTTGTATGTGGAGCTCTGATTTGCTCTTCTTTGGGATGTCTCTTCATTGTTGGCCTTGAAGCTGCAGGAGAGCTGCCTTGTTTCCTCCTCAGCAAAAGGGGATAGAAAACCCAATGGCACCATCCAAGAGGTGTGAGTACAGCTGTGGAGGCATATAGACCCACAACACTGAAATTTAAAGCTGTGGAGCAATTCTGCAGGGCTGTTAATACCGTTTAATGTTCATCCCTGATCATCCATTTGTATTCATGGTCTTTTTACTTGCTAGAATTCTCTAGCAATCTTTAATCCAAAAAAAAATATAAAAATTTCCCACTTGAGATCTCAGAGGAATGGGGTAAAAATGTAATTTGCATGATAATCAAGGTCTCCTTCAAGGAAAGTGTAGGATCCAGTTAAATTAGACACAGACAGTCAAGAGTAGGAATATCTGTTAAAGTTTGTCCACTTGATTCCAGAGTCCAGCTGATCACAAAATGGGGTATTTTGTAGAAGCCAGGAGAGCAACAGCCGAAGGGAAAAGATTTGTTATGGTGAGGTCTGTACACCAGAAAGCCCTGCTGAAGTGGCCACAGAGGAAAAAAGAGAGTAATTCCAGTCTGCCTTCCCTTCCCGTGGCAGGCAGGAGGTGGAGCACAGGAATAAGGGGAGTGGGGTGTTGTGAACTGCTTTGACAAGCACTGGGAAGGGCCCTGTGGAGCTAAGCCTATCTAGGAGAGGGGGAGAAGCTGGTCAGATGCCGTGGGAGCTGGTCAGCCTCCCCAGACTGCAGCTCTCCAAGCAGAAATGCTCCACCTTGCCCTTGCCCTCACCCCGCTGAAGTCTGGGAAGGGGGTTTGTGGTACCAGGTCTCAACCCCTTTATAATGGATTTCCATTTTCCAGCCCCAGTGTTTAGTTCTTGTTCTAAGTTGGACGCTTGCGATTCAGCTGCAGCGTAGCCATGATGTCCCATTGACACGACAACAACACGCATAAAACCCAACAACAGTTCCAAGTCCTTCACGGACTGGGAGCACTCCTGGTTATTTCCGAGTGCAATGGGAGAAGCGGGGATCCTGGCCTTCCTCCGCAATTCCCCCTCCTCGAGGAGGATGTAGTTACTGAATCGGGTTTTGTAAGCAGTCTGCTGGGTGCACCCTGAATAACAGCCAGGGCCAACCCACACTCCTGTCCTTCAGAACAGTGGAAGCTTCTCTGCCTGCAGTGCCAATAAAAATAAATCATCTGGTTGCCTTATGCTCTGCGCGGATGAAAACAGAGTCAGCAGTGGTCTTGTGTACTTCTATGCTAACTTTACGCCCACAGCATTCTTGTTTCTAAGTAAAATTGCAAGATTTTGAATAGGCTGCTATGTACTGGAGAAGAACAGAGGGCCGAGGCTCAGTGTGTGCAAATGGTGAAGTTACAATGCATTCATTGTTCGGTTTAAATAGTGGTTTTTCAAATGAGGTTTGCATATATGAGGGTAATGTTCTCATTGACTAGAGCAATGCACAATAGGCCACCCACAATTTAGGAGAGTGCTACGAGTTTGTCCCTCTGTGGTCAGGCATAACTTCGTTTCCCAGACAGATTCTGTCAATGTATCTTCAGCCGGGTCTTAATGATTCTTTCTAGGTGAGCTGGAAGCATACCTGGATCACATAATTTTCCTTGGTGGTCTCACACACAGCTAAAAGATGATTTCAAGCTGAGAGTCTTCAAAGTCTGGAGAGTTGATACCTGTACCACTTATTCAAAATCCAACTTCAGCGTTTCCCACTCAGTAAATCAGGTTTTGTTTTTCTGAAGTCAGGTATTTATGTTATTTTACAGTAGGAATAGGTGAACATGCCTCGTCTGTCAAGGGGGGACCAAGGAGCATGTTTTTTTACCACATACTGGGGGTCTCAGCTGCTTTGCAGTAGTTTTGCTGTCATTTCTATTACCAGCCCCTCACCTTCCATTAAAAAAAGTGTGTAAGCAGCCAAATCCCATGCAGTTTGTGGAGGAATCACTCCCACTCGGGTCACATTGAGAGAAAATTATACAACACAAAGCCACCGAGGGCACAATCCCTGGCTGTATTTCCGTCTGGCACGTATGTCCTTCCCCCAGCACTTGTGAGGGAGATGCTTGGACAGGTTGTTATTTATGTCGGTGTGAACTGGTGGTACCAGGCATGTCTCCGTGGTGGTGAAGGAAAGGATTAGCGCCGGCATCTTTGAGCAGCATATGTATGTGATGAGATAATAGACATCTGGCTCCGAGCAGCTACTGGGGCTCTGTAAACCCCTTGTTTCGTAGTTTTGTGCAGAAGAGCTACCTCTGGTATGGTATATGACTGTAGAGTCTGCAACAATAAATTAAAGATTGTGTTGGTCCTTACAAAGAGACTTATGTCTCTTATGAGGAAAGGCTGAGGGATCTGGGGCTGTTCAGCCTTGAGAAAAGAAGGCTGAGGGGAGACCTTATTGCCCTCTACAACTACCTGAAGGGAAGTTGTAGCGAGGTGGG
>WUAM01000148.1:823404-857993 GCA_024336885.1 Actenoides hombroni
CTCTGGACACGTTCCAGCACATCCATAGCCTTCCTGTGACAGGGGCTCCAGAACTGGATGCAGTGCTCCAGGTGAGGCCTCATGAGAGTGGAGTATAATGTGGTGAGCAACATCAGAAATGCACATTCTATATGCTCCCAGCTGGAGGGAGCAAGATAGGGTTGTTCATTAAGCAGCCTTTCCCCAAAAAGCTTTAATCAGGATTTTTTTGGCAAGCTGTGGTATTCATTCTCTTCCAGATTTCTTACCGGGTGGGATATGCAGCTTATACAGCAACTTGATCTTTTCATTCATTTCTCCATTATACATAACATCTGCAAGGAGAAGAAAAAAAAAAAGGAACAAGGAGGAAGTGGACCACAGGATTTTCTCTCACAATTAAAAATAAATCAGGCATCTCTCTGTGCACAAAAGATAATTGTTTGCATGGACAATACATGAAAACATATGGCTTGTATATTACATCAAAATATTTTAAGTCGTGCCTGTCAAGGAGGAACAGCAGGTGAGAGCCATCTGGTTTGGTCTTTGTTCTTGTAAAATAAACTGGGAGTTCCTTACCCTGTGGAGCTTCAGCAGCGTTTTAAAATACCAAGGAGGACAGCAGGGACTGTAGCAAAGGCTGTTTGCTGCCACAGAGGAACAGGAAGGGGAGAGGGGAGAGACAGAAAACTCCCTTTGGGGCCACTGTGTCCTTACTATTTCTCCCCTTCAGCCCTTACTGCTGTTCTCTAGGATAGGGCCAAAGGAAAGAATAATTTTACATATAATACAATTCACCTTTTAGTGACCAGTAGAAATGAGATTCTAAATTTTCAAATGCACTGAAATCCAGTGGAGAACTTTCGTGTTGGTTTTGGTTTCTTTTTGACTTTAAAGTTGTATCCCTCTAAGAACCAAAGTCAAGTAACAATCTAATGAAGTGTGCCTTGGTTCACATCAGAAAATTCTAAACAGCTGAAGTGGTGAGAGTAGAGAGTTACTGATTTTTACTGAAGCTCTGAATGTCGACTGAGGGTTTTTTCAGGTGGGGCCTGGCAACAGCTGAGATGTGGCACTTCCTTCTTCAGCCAGATTTTGGGATGGGCAGCCTGATCTCATTAGAAGAGCTGGTGGCCTCAAGACCAGCTCCCAGTGCCCGCTGGCCAGATTTTTGTGTGTTCTGCTTATCGTTAACATACAAGGCAGGCTGCAGTTGGTTCAGCGAGGGTGAGTCTTCAAGCAGCAGTCACAAAGAAGTATACTGGAGATGTCAAAGGCAGACTGAGAATAACAATCCAGTAGGGAGGACTTCCCAGCACTCCAGGCAGACCCAAGCACCATTTGAATTCATGCAATATTGTCAACAAAATTACCGTTGTCCGAGAAATCGGGATTTTAATACGACTGCATCCTCGGGCTGTCTTTCTAATCAACTTTGGGTGATTGGAACACAAAACAAATGAGCCACCCCCAGCCCTGCCCACCTTCCACCCCGCAGGGGAGCCGATACCTAAGCAGCTGGCGAGCCCTTTGAACTCGATCAGCCCGTCCACGTTCTCATCCAGCAGCCGGAAGGTCCTTCGGGCCAGGACGTCGGTGTGGTCCCCGCAGGTCCAGGGGGAGAGCAGCCTGTAGAGGTTGGTGAACTGGTGGGCGTCGATGCGGTACTGCTCGGCGTACGGTCTGCTGGGGTCGTGGCGTTCCACCGCCGGGCTGGGCCCGTCCCAGTAACACCGGATTAAATGTTCCCTCTAGGAGCAATCAGAGGCAGGAGAGGGGGAGGGGTGTCAGGGAGAAAGCGCGACCGGCAGATAAAGGCGTTCGCATCAAACTCTGCTGGACGTGCTCAACGTTCTCTTTGCTCCTGGGAGGAAAAAAGCAAGGTACGAACCCTCGGGTACAACTGCCGAGCGCTCTCGTCATTTCCAAACGCTTAATTAATAAACTTGAAGGGAGACTGGGCAGATTCTTGGAAGAAATTCACTGCAGCCTACTGAAACCACTGGCCACATCTGGCCCAGGGTGTCTCCAACCAGTTGTAAGTATAAAGGATCAGAAAATCCAGGGTAAGTGTTACAGAGGCTTGACCTGCTCATTTATCCTCTTAGACCTCTCCATTAGGATCCTGTCCTTATCAGTCCTCCCTTAGGGACAGGCCTATGCGAAACAAAGAGTCCTAACAAAACGAGCTGTCCCAGGGAGCCAAAGACAAAGAAACCACCACCACAACATGAGATGGGGCAAGGGGAGGAGTGCAGGCCAGCCAAAGCTCAAAAACAGAGCAGCAAGGAGCAGGAGAGAAGCACTGCAGAGCAAGCCCCAGCAGCATCGTCTTACAAACCACTAATGGAGGGAGGATACAGCTGCTCCGAGCCACAAAGCTAACACAAAGAACACACCACAGCCATAATGTGCCCAGTATTTATGGCCATGAACAATACACAAAAGAAATGGTCCATTAAAGACAATCATGACACGCTTCAGCTTCTAAATCCAGTGTACTTGCATAAGCTTAGATGTCCCCATCTCCCAAGTAACTTTTACAGTATTTCTTTCAAACATCAGCTTGATGGAAAGGAACTGAAGTAGGAACTGCTTTTAGTTCTAAACAAGAATTAAAACTATCAGCAAATTGGGAACCAATAGGATGGACATAAGTTTGTGGGGATTTTTCCCCCTGTGGAAAACAGAGTCTTCCTTTAAACAGCATTAAGAGGTCAGGACTTAAAAGTACCGCAGAGCTCTGAGTGAGCAGAGCTACATAGGATTTATTTTATTCTGCATCTGAAAGCTACCAGAACCTAATTTCTCACGGAGCATTTCCAAGCAGTAAGTTAGAAAGGAAACTCTGTTTAACTCTGTTTAGTATTTTGAAGGATTAGTACATTATTATTCCTTTCTAACAACTGTGCATCCACAGAAAGGACAAAATTACACGATCCCACCCGACCAGTGGCTCCCAGGCAGAGGACACCAAGGCAGCTCTGCAAAGCAACAGCTGGAAGTTAGACACAGAAGCCTCAAATAGGTGAATCCCCTAAGTTTTGGGGAGACCAACCTTGAACAAGTCGTACAATTCCTCTAAATCTTCTGGAAGAATTGAAACATCCGGGATGACAACTCGGAGCTTTAAAATAAAGAGAAAACATGTCAGTGACCATCTTCTGTCCTGCCATCACTGACACGAAAGGCCCACACGCCCCACAGGGACTGTATAGCTGAAAACCACAGTACTGAAAGATCTTTGCAGTTTTCCCCCCTTGTTTAGGTTCACCGGTTGGACAGATCCGTGAAAAGAGAAATCCCTCAAGGGCTATTAGAAACAAAGCCAGGAAGTCCCTAAGCTACAGGTCACAGGAGGCCAGGGAAGCATCACATCATGTTCGCTCTCTTCTTAGAATCTTCCCCTGGCATCTGCCCAGGGCCATGGTCAGGCACAAGATGCTGGGCTGGACGGGTCCTGCAGTTGTTCTTAACATTAAAGCCACCTTAGAAAATAACGCGCGTGGCCGCAAAAGAAAAACCAAACCCAACATCATCCCAGGAAAGAGCTTTTTGCAGAGTCAGGAATGATTCTTCCTCTTTTCTTTCAAGAGCTGGTGGTGCCTTTTAAAAACCAAAAGCTGTCTGTCTCCAGAGAGGAGAGGTTGAGCTACCTCAGGAGAAACAATTCCCTACTCACCACGTTTTGCTTGGTTGTGTCTTCGTGGCTCTGCAGGACACGGATCCGGTGTTTGTAGCGCATGTGCTCTATCTGTGCCACGGAGTGGTCTCCAAATTTCTACAGCAGAGGAACAGAAGTTTATTATTTTTATGGAATTTGATGATATTTCTATTTCTGATTTACTGGAAATACGACTTTTAACTGAGTCGTTGAAGAAAAAGCATCCCCAGTCTCTGATCTGTCAGCATAGGTGTTTATATTACACTTTGCCTTGGGGATTTGGGGGATTTGGGGCATTTCCTCAAGGAATCTCTCAAGACGTGTATTCACTTTCAAAACACCCATGCCAAATTTAACCTTTTCCTTTTTCCAATCTCTAACTTAACTGACCAGTAGACACGTAGAATCTCTTACCTCATAGGAGTCATGAATCAGGTTGGCGATTTCAGTCACCGGAGAGGCTTCCTGGTCATCGCTGAAGAACGCGTGGTGATTACCAATGGGTGGCAGAGGGCTTTCCTCATTTTTGACGTGCTCCAAAAACCTGAAGGGAAGAAATAGGAACAACCCCGATTACTCCTGCACTGTGCTTTCCTCCATACAAATAAGCAAGCAAGTCTTAGGGCTCAAGACTTAGAAAGAAAATTGTTTTTCAGGCTGCTAAGCTTTTCAAAAATGCCTTGGTGATGACTCATCCGAGGAAGGGGCACGCCAGCCAAATGGCTAAGTGCTGCCCAAGGAAGAAGACTTCTGTCTCCTTGAAGTCTGGAGCAGGAAGCCCATCACTCTAGGGAAGGCACGAAGAGCCGCAGCAAATATCGCAGTCGATGCGCGTCTTGACGCTGCCAGGAAATCTCACGGGACAGCTACTCGCCTGATGCACAAAGCCCATTGTTTCAGGCAGACACCACGAAAGCAGCAGCAAGACGGGGGGCCCGAGGGTGCCTGCAGAGCCCCGGCGATGTCACGACGACCCCCAAATGCTTTTGTTTCACGGGAGAACGGTCCGGGATGAAAGGAGCAACTCCTGCGTGGTCCTACCTGCTCAGGATCATCAGCGCCTGCCCGTCGTCCTTGCTGTTACACAGATCCACGGCGTTGGCTTCCAGTATGGCCAAGCCCAGCTGGAAAATGGCTTTGATCCCATCATAGAAGAAGCAGTCCACGACGTTCACGGCACTTTCCAGGGGCATGATGCTAAGGAAAAGGGTAAGGAACCACGAAAGAGAGATGGACGCTAACGCGGTCAGATCCTTCATGTGTTCAGCCAGCTCTGGAAGCTGCTCTTTTATAAGCTCTTCAAACACCGACTGGTCTACCTGAGCACCTGCAAGTCATCAAGAAACAGTTGACACAGGAATAAAAACACTCTTTCAAGCTAACGATCGCTATCGACTCTCAACTGCAAGACTTATGTAAACTTTAAAGTGCCGTGATACGCACACCTCCACAGTGAGATGTCCCATTGTCCTTCCTCCTGCTGCCATCTCAGCCCCAACCCTCACGCCCATAATCCTTACTGTACCACCTCCTGCAACAAGCGTTGGTCCTGCCAAGGGCCTTTCGAGGGCAATGAAATCTGCCACGTCAGGAGCTTTAACCAAAGAAGTTCAAAACGCTCCCGAATATAAAGTGCCGTTGGCTTTTCAATTATTTTGTCTTTCCTTTCTCTCCCATAGTCCCTATTATGCTCATATCAGGAGACAGTTTTAATTGCTATGAAACTGCTGAGATGTATAAACCCTCAGCACTCAAAACTTCTGTGGTCCAAAAGCAGAATATAACCTGGACAATCTGTGGCAGAGAGCCAGCATCTTTTGGCTTGGCATCAAAAGCAGAATAATAGCATTAAAAAACAAAACAAAACAAACCAGCTACGACGTTTCTTTGTCTTAGAGCTTTTCACATCAAGCCACAAAACGCTTCTGCTGGTGGCTGAACAAACATTACAGCACCACAAGTACAAAGTAAGTGCCGAGGGATATGCAAAGAGCTTCTGAGGAACACATCAAGCACGATGCTTTGCTTTGAAGGGATGGCCTTCTCACAGCAGATGATCACAAATAAGAAGGGTAAAGAAAACAGACGGGTTACTCAACAGAAGGCAGGTTTTTGGTTGGTTGGGGTTTTTTTTAACAAGCTTAAACACAAACAGTTTAATAGCCACAGTCAGCTTAGACCAAAATAATACAGCTGGTTTAAGGGGTGTCTGAAGGAAGGCAGAGACAGACACATCTGAAGAGATCATTCTAGGCTCAGAGGCAGCACGGGAGAGACTGGCAAAAGCAGAGGTTTAAAATAAACACGAGATGCTGCCCAGATCTTTTACAGAAGATCACATTGTAAGCGTTGACACTAGAAGAAAGTCAAGCAGTGTATTCAGAGTGACTTTTATACCCACTTTTCCATTAAGCTCCCAGAAACCATGAAATCTGAGGAACTGAAGCTCTGATGTATTTAAGCGTGAAACCATAATGAGGTAGGAAAATTGCAGTGTCATTTTAAAAACCCATGACCCAAGATGCAAAATGACACCTCCGAGACCGAAAAGGCAAATCAGAGAAATGAAGTCTGGTTTTCCCTGTTGCAAGAACTCTTAACAGCAAGATGATGACAGCCTTAACAGGTAAAGTGGGGTTAGATGGCCTGCTGCTTTATGGAGACGATGGAAATGTCATGGTAACGTGGGACTAAGATATGCATGACCCTTGTCACCACTCTTGACCCAAGCACAACTTGTTTCTCTTTCGCAGCTATCTGCTTATAATTTCTCCTATGCACTGCAGAAGGATGGAGGAAGTTCTTGAAGGAGGAGACAACGGGTGCCAACCCTGCAGGCAGGATTTTCCCATTTGCAAGCAGTGAGATGATGAAAAAGGCTTGTGAAGAGACAGAGCAGTCACAGCTAGCGAGGCTGAAGGATGGAGACGGTCATGGGCTAGAAGTAAAAAGGTTGAGCGGGACTGAATTGCCTACGTTTTTAAAGGAAAAATTATAAATCAATAAATGAATGGATGAATGAATAAATAAAAGCTTTTGAATGTCGTAAAAGGCCCGTGAGAAGATGGGGCTGAGAAGGCCTGTTCTAACCAAGGTCATTAATTCAGGAGCTGTTTTGACACAGAGATTACTGGCTGACACTGAAGAGGAAAAGCACAGTGATGGGTACCAAGGTCAGAGATCACAGAAGTTACAGAGAGATCACATTTTGGACAACGGTGTTGGCAGCGCATACAAAGAGAAAAAGCTGGGTCTTGGAAGGGTTTTGCAGGAAGAAACAATACAAAGTTTAGACAAGAGCTGGTTGCAAATCAAAAAAGAAGGTCAACTGAAATGTGGAGCCAAGAACATTAAATCAAGCAACAGGAACCAGAGGAGGGGCTGGGGGCAGAAGATCAGTAGCACTGTGGTGAGCAGCACTACCTCTTCAACAGTTATGGTACTCTTCTTTTGGGTACAGAGGGCAAGAAAATAGAGCCAGGACAATCAAGACTATCAGCACTCAAACGATACAGGCTGGTGAGTGACAGGCAAGATAGAAACCCAAAAGGAAGTACAACTCAGGGCACTGATATGGCCAGCCAAGGGGGACAACTCAAATTTGTTTGGGTGTGGAGAATGCTACTTCGGGACAATATCCCAGCACGCACCACAGTTATCAGTAACTCAAGGCAGGCTGATGATCTCTAGAAATGTACAAGGACAGGTAAAGCTGGTTCTTGTTTAATTGAGAAAGGAGAGAGACAAACATGGAAGTAAGTCATCGAGATAGCAGTTTAAAGTCATGCTTGGAGACAAAGTTCTGACAAGCAGGACGGTTACAGCACCCAATCCACTAGCTGAAAATACCAATGGCATCCAAAACCCCCCACAACATCCTAAGCATCCAGCTAACTTTGGACTAGCTCTGCTTTAGCTCACCTTACCTGCCAGTTCAGTAACAAGCCACTAACTGTGCAGAGGTAGAGGCTCAGCAGGGAGGTACGGCAAGCCCATCCTCCGAGCAGAACACTGGACATCTCCTCAGATACCTCCTCCTTATCCCCAGGCAGCACAAGAGTGCCCACATCATTTCTAGAACCACTACTGCCAAGGATTTCCTCCTACCCTCACCTCCTCCTAAGGGACCCCGATCCCTCTCTGCTACGGTGTAACAGCAGACTCTGTAGCTAGTCAGGGTGAGCATCAGAGAGTTCCCTCCCTGTAAGAGGAGGAAGTGAGTGCAAAGAACAAATGCTCTTTCCTGCATGTGTACCTGCACCTGCTGCATCGAGCTGCTCAGCCCCTCTTCCTGTGCATCAGGCAGACTGCACAAGTCTCAAAACCAGCTGCCCTGCAGAGCAGAGGAGACACAGCGCACGCGCTGCGAGGCAGGCACCGCGGAGGGACCGGGCTCATTCCTTCATGCAGCTTCTCACCTTCAGGGGGGTTTCCATCAGCCCTCGTTACAAAGGGCCAGTTAAATGCAAGCCTGTCTTACTCCAGCAGCCAGGTCAGATCAGAAATAGCTACCCCAGTAGGTCTTTTCTAGGTTTCTCTTAGACAACTTGAGTCTCTAATACTGAACGTTCCCAACCAAGACACACGAGCATTTCTATTTTTACCTGACAGGTAAAAGTGTCACTGCCTTCTGACCAATAGGGAAAAAAAAAAAGGATATATTTATAATTCTTGCAATTCAAACCCTTCAAACCAAAACCAGCCCGAGCTGGAACCTGAGCAGCCACTGCTGCTGTCCCTGCACACTGCACAAGTCATGGACCACCTCTCAAAGACCTTGAGCATTTTACTCACCCCAGTGCCGTTCGGCTGCCCCTTCCCAGTTAGCAAGAAGAGAGAGAGGAGCTCACCTATCACTCGGTGGTTGAAGTAATCGGGCAGCATCCGCTCACACACAGCAACCAGCAGCCAGAAGGCTTCTTCCTCTTTGGCGTACAACAGCAACACGGAGGTCAAAATATTCATAGACTTGCAAGGGCAAAGAAGAGAATGGGACCTGTCAGTGACAGCAAATCCTACTGACAAAAGCTAAACTGTGGATATTTTTAAAGATATTAAAAAAAAACCAAAAAAACCCAGCCTAACGTGATGTAAACAATTAAAAAAAGAGAAAGGCAATAAGCGAATACATAATTGCAACCCAAAGGCCTAGCAAGTTTTCCAAGCTCACGTATACAGCTTTGCCCAAGAGCAACAGGAACCGATGGAGGAAAGCACAGCGCTGCATTTGCCCTGACACAAAGTAGGTAACGGACACTGCAAGATGTTCTGGGGCTCCTTTCCCCACCTCTCCTGTATCTGGTCCGGTCTGATGTTAATCAGAATTCAGAAGGTAAAGTTATTATCTCAGCTGGCCAACTGGGCAAAGTACTTCCCTAGTTTGTCATCAGGTTTGGAAGAAAGGAGCAGAACTTTCGCGCATTAAACCTCTGCTGCAGTGCTCTACATGAAGCTCACCTGTGCAGGCCAGTTTACTTTGCACGATCTCCCAGTATCGTGCAAGAAGCCAAACCATTCAGGCTGCATATTAGGAAGCATTTCTTTCCAGAAAGGGTTGTCAGGCATTGGAATGGGCTGCCCAGGGAGGTGGTGGAGTCACCATCCCTGGAGGTGTTTAAGAGGCAGTTGAATGTTGTGTTTAGGGACATGGTTTAGTGGTTTTTGATAGGGCTAGGGGTAAGGTTGGACTTGATGATCTTGAAGGTCTCTTCCAGCCGAAACTATTCTATGATTCTAAAGCACTGAGCTGTGTAATGCTGCTTTCAGGTCCCCAGCTTAGCACTTGTGCCCAGGCCCCCCAGAAGGATGCTGATGCCTGAAAAGGGACTCAGGGAGCTCTCAATTGTCTGTGGGATTGCTTGTAAATCCCTGAAATTTGCCTTGCTTCCTCACATTCCAGGATTTTGTCCGGGCCAAGCGGCTCAGCACCTGCCCTCGGTCTGGATGTCTCCCACCTGAGCCCCTGCACATGCTGCCTGGATGAGACTTCCCACATGAGTGCCCACGGTCACAGCCCAGTCACCCCACATCACTTCCCTGTCCCACATCACTGCTGGCCACTTGCTGTCCAGGATGTGGGATGTGCTCACTGTTTTCTGGGCCCAAACAGACATCAATGCCACATCTCCCACGTCTGGGACAGGAGAAATGAGTGTTCAGGTCCTGCTCCGGATGCAGATTATGCATCACATCCAACTGCTGTTTAGGATACACACCCTAAAAACCTGGGCTTATAGCTTAAGGTTAACATATAGTGAATCTTATTCCAAACCAAAGAGATAATAAATGACATTAATGTTCATCACTGTTGAGAAGCACGAGTGTAAACTCATTAGAGAGCACTGTGAGTATGGCAAATCCACTGCAGAACATAAAGCACAGTCAGTTCCATGAGGGGGCATTGACAGCTCGAAATCCCTCGAGATGAGTACAGAGCCAAATTCAACTCTCTTGCACTGCCCCACAGCTAAACTGACTTCAGTTTGCATCCCTATGGCTTTATGTGGTAAACCAGTGGGATATTTGATCTCTGCTACCAAGAATAGGAATGAATTGTCCGATTCCAGTGCATGGTATCCTGCAAATATCTATCTGAGCAGCCAGGTCTGAGTAAAAGAAATAAATCAAATCGAAGGATGTGGAAAAATCTCTTTATGCCTATAAAAGGATCACTTCAAAACCACAGGATTTTGTATAGGAACCTTTTTCCTTAAATAGTAGAAACAGTCGCCGGCTGCATTCCATCAGTGCAAGAAATGGGGGTTAGAGGAGAGCCGCTGTGTCCTCAGGCAGTTTGCTCTCCTTCCATCTTTCCTCCTCCCACCACATGTGTACCTTGTCTTAACCCCAGAAACTGGGCTTGTAGGAAGCATGAAAACAGTATCATTGTGATATATACAAGAAGATATAATAAAATTTAAATAAATATATATATATTATATATATGCTGTGCTGTCAAATAGGAGCTTCACGGGGGGATTTTCCTGCACTCTTCAGGAAACACCTTTCTGTCCCATTTTTCCATCGAGCTAAACAAAACTTGGCAGTGAATTTTGCTGGGTGGCTACAACCCCAGTGCAGGCTCCTAATGCAGGCTCACACCTGCAGCTTCCTCCTGCCTGCTACCGGCCAGAAGGCAGGGGAAAAAAAACCCCAAGCTCTTCAGCCGTGCCCGTACAAGGGCAGTGGGCCAAATCCTGCCATGCAAAGCCCTTCTGACATCACAAGGATTAGGCAGGCTACTAATCAGGACAGCAGGATTTGTGTCAATCTTTTACTTAGGATGCGATGCTGAGTCCCCCGGTGATCAGCGTGGGATGGCCGGGGCACCGAAGAGACTGGGGCTCCCCAGGGGCAAGCAGCTGCTGGGGGCACTGGTGGGCTTTGGGGTGCCCCGTGTGTACTCTGGGTGTCCTGTGTGAGCTGCCGTGGGGAGCAGCGGGAATGTGGGACCAGCTCTTCCAGGGCATGGGACCCCAGTGCCTCTCAGGGCAAGGGTCCTGCCACTGCCCTCACCAGCTCAGGGTTCCCAGGCCAGCAGAGGACTGGAGTGGGGGAGAAGATTTCTCAGCCTCTTTACAGCAGGTTTTTCTGAGGGTGGGAAGGGGAAAGGAGTCAAAAGGTTTCCATCTTCAAACTGCAGTCAGGCTCGATCGAGACTGAAACCTTTTCTGTTTAGAAACCAGGGTGATGGTTTTAGTACTTTATAAGAGGAGTCTCATATGTTCACATTAACACAATGAAAACGTCATGCGGAAGGGTCCCTGGGGACTGAGACTGGCTCCGTTCCATCCTTCCACCCCATGCCTAGATCAGTCCTTACAGATGTCTGTATAACCTATTCTTAAAAACCTCTAATAACAGAACCTCCACAGTCTCCCGAGACAAAGTATTTCAGCATTTTACCGCTCTTATGACTAGCAACATTTCTTAAATCTGTCTTAAGCCTTTCTTAACTCCTTCCCAGCCAGACCCCAGTACACACCCTCATTGCAATGCTGGCGTGTGGCTGCTCTCTACAGCAGGGACAGAGAGCAATCCAGTTACTTCCTTTTCGCTCAGCCCATTATGTGCCTGAACGCCACTGCTTCCCCTTTCAGACATCTCTTCTTTAATCAAACCCACTTTCTTTAACATACCTTCCTGCACATACCTGTATACACCTTTCCTGAGGAACAGTGTTCCCATCCATAAAAATATCTCTAGGTGAAGTCTCACACTAATAGGGGGAGCTGAACAGAGGGAAAGGAGATGTCTGGCACGCTCTATTTTTCTTATTTATGCACTCCACAGTGGATTTTGAGTTTTTGTTTTGCAATAGTGTGACATTATAGGTATGCAGCAAGCCCGGGACTCATCACAACCTGCAGGTCCTCGGAGCCGACCAGAAGCCCAGGCAGCCAGCCCCAACCTGGCTCAGGGGCAGTGGGGAGAGATGTGCATTCATCCCTCTCAAACTGCATCTTAGGGTTTTTCAAACCCTACCTCCAGTTTGTCACTCCTGCAACCTCCAGCCAGTGCAACACCTGCTGCAGTGGCAAAAAGCACATTGCTCTATTTTTCCACTGCCCAAGTAGTCAGTGAAAATATTGGCAGGTTCTGGGGTGAAGTGAAACACCCAGGGTCCCATTCAAGTCACTCTCCTAGTTAACATGGAAGAATTGACACCTTCCACATGTGACTTTCTAATGGCTTCACCCTTCCCTTGACAGTTTCACCCCAACTCCATTTCTGCTGCTTGCTCGTGAGAGGGATGACAATGTCAGGGTTGGTAGAAACCCGGAAGAAAGGGTACAGGGGTGATAGTGCACCCACTTAACTTGCAGGTAGAGCCTGGGGTGCACAGCAGGTAGCACCCACAGGGTGGGGGCTGTGGGAGCTGCAGGTTGTGCTGCACTGCACTGTACAGAGAGTAATGGGGGAGAAGCCACTCGAAGCATGGACCTTGCTGTGGGAAAGCTTTACAGATCCCAGCCTTGGGGTCCCACAAGGCCATGTATGGGCTGGCACAGACAAGGCTTCAAACAGGGCAGGGGCACTGCTGCAGCAAGGCAAAACACGTGAGGGGCTGGGAAGCACAGGGTAGGAGGGAGCAAGGTGCCTGCCTTTCAGTGCACGGACCTCAGTTCTGCTACTGTAATAAATATTAGCAACCTTGCAGTAGTAAGAGCTCTACATTTGGGTGGCCACATCCAGAATGGCTATGTTTCTACTTCAGGGGCCCCTTGCACCTTTTGCCAAGTCCTCACCTCAGCAGAGGGTGCAGGCCTTGTGCTGCACGTGCACAAGTTTCTAGTAAAGTTGCTAGTGCAAGTAGGAGAGGATAAAATGTACCTCTGATGCAATTGCTCTGTGTCCTTTTCAAAGAGCAACACATCATACAGCTGGGGACGGGCTGCTGGAGAAAGCTCGCTCCGTGTACTGGTCTAGCAAACACCTCCTGAACATTTTTTAATGTGACCTGGCAGCAGACCAGGGTAAATGGCATGTTCTTTTTCCAGTGCTTTGGCCCAAAGTGTGTATTTCAGAGGCTTAAAAGAACAGTCAGTCAATTAAATGTGATAAATGAGGCCATTTGTCACCAGAATTTTAGTTTTTCTTTTAAAGTATAAAACGAGATAATGAGCAGGGCTTGAAGAAATCCTTTGAGGTGTTGGGAGCCAAGGGCACATGATATACAGAACGGATTTTCTGCCTCTCCCATCATGAGAATGTGAACTGACAATACTCCCCCTCATGACACAGAAATCAGAGACAATGTTAAGAGGGGGAAAAAAATCACTAATGGATGAAAAACCAGTGACATGTTGTAATGAAGATAAGAAAAGGAATGCACTTAGTTAAGGATATATCTACCCCCATTGCAAACTTCCCACTGTAGGTGCTGGTCTGGTGGAACACTAACACAGAGGCAGCTGCATTAGTACCTCTACCTTACAAATCGTAGAATCATAGAATGGTTTGGGCTGGAAGAGACCTCTAAAGGTTATCTAGTCCAACCCCCCCTGCAGTGAGCAGGGACATCCTCACCTAGATCCGGTTACTCAGCCTCGTCAAGCCTCACCTTGAATGTCTCCAGGGACGGGGCCTCAACTCCCTCCCTGCACAGCTTGTTCCAGTGTTCCACCACCCTCGTAGTAAAGAACTTGTTTCTAACATCCAATCTAAGTCTACTCTTCACTGGTTTAAAACCATTGCCCCTTGTCCTGTCACTTCAGGCCTTTGTAAACAGTCCCTTTCCTGCCTTCTTGTAGGCCCCCTTCAAGTACTGGAAGGTTGCCATTAGGTCTCCCTGGTGCCTTCTCTTCTCCAGGCTGAACAACCCCAGCTCCCTCAGCCTGTCGTGAAAAGCCTCAAGTAGCATAGTTACCAACACATCATCTATTCAGAAAGAAGCCAGCAGGGTATGCATCCAGGGGCAGGCAGCGGTTGATGGCAAAGAAGGACCAACCCTTCCCCCAGCAGGGGAGAGGGGACGTGGCTGTGATGGGCTATGTGAGCTGTGGGGTCTTGCACAGTCCCAGGGCTTTGGGGCTCTGGGTGGTGGGAGGATAGTCCTCCTGAAATGTCCACGGGCACCTACTTCACACTGGGACACCCCGTTCACTGATAGCCATGTAGGCAATGCAGTAAAGGTTTGTAGCCCATGAGAATGGTGGCACTCAGGTGGTATCTGCATTAGTATCCATGGCTGGAAGCTAGAGCTGGGTCTGGATCCAGAGCTGGAGTATTTCAAGCTCCCTTTGAATAAATAGTGCCTTTCTTTCTGGCAGGTTCCCTGAATATGTTTCCTTCTGTTCTGTGTGTCTAGGAATTAGGAAACATTCACTCCCATGTGTGAAACCTCTCTGCACCTGTGGGACATGAACATATGGACTGTCTTGACTGTGTTGACTGTGTGTGCATCATTGGGTCAATGTTACTTTTTCACCCTTTTTCCCATCTCCCTTCTGCATCTACCCGCTTGAGTAAGAAATGACTCTTTTTTTGTTGTTTTGATTTGTTTGGTTGTTTGTTTTAAACTTGATTTCTCAATCAATCATCAGGTTTATACTGAAGACATTGAGGCAGGAGTGCCAGTAAGTAGGGATGTGCACAAACACAGATATTTGAGATGAGAACCACTGGCAGTTTGTCTCAAAAACTATGTTTTATTTATGTCTGTACTGTGCTGTCTTGGCAACATTTGATTTAGTCCTGGGATGAAACCCCTGCTTTCTTGCAAACATGGACAGTCTCACACATGCCTCTGACATTAAATAAGTAACACACACAGCGCACGGAAACATATATTTTAAGAAAACAACCCAGCTGCACCAGCCACAGGAGGTATTGAAGCAACTCAGAAGACAGAGAATTAAAATCTCGTTAAAGGAACTGCGTGAAAGGAGGCCCCAGGTACCAAACGAATAAAGGGCAAACGCGCAGTTGAGCCAATGACTCATTAGCAATTAGCCTCAAGTCAATGACTTTTCAGCTGCTAGTGGACTCTGTGCGTTGGCCTTCAATGGGGTCTATGTGGAGGACTTGCCCTCCTCAGCACCCCAGACACCCAACAGCAGCAGCGAACAGCCAGCTGCACCCACGCAAAGGTTTCCAGCGTTCGTGGCGAGTTCTGTGCCCGAGGAGATTGTTCAGATTAAGTTACAAACAACAGGACCAGACCTTGTGATGTAAAAAAAAAAAAAAAAAGCTGGTAAGAGTGAGTCTGTCTGTCCTGCCTGCCCTGGAAGCAGGCTCAGCCCCAGCCTGTGAGTTGCCCTGACTGTGGCTTGATGAAAGGGTGGGATAATCCTGGCGAAGCCCTTGGTGGGCTGCCCATTTCCTCTCCTTCCAACTCGCTTGTTTCCAAAACAAATTCCTGTTGCAAAGGCTCAGGCCCTTTTAACTCCGCATTCCTGCTTGTAACAGGATCTCTTTTGAAAAGGAGGTGGGTGCACTGGTACAACTCAGTGCACTCGAAAGGAAAAACGATCCCACATAATTGTTGGGAATGATTGGAAAGGAATATTTCATAAAACAACATCCTAAACCAAACACAGGGCTGAGTGTTTCAGAAGCAGCTGTAAAATGGTGTGTTTTCAAAAACACAGTGGCTTATCAGGGGCAGGCAACAGAGGAGTGGGGGGAGGCAATGCCAACGTCTTTCCCTTCCTCACGTGCAAAGCCCATGGGACCACTGCCTGCACTGTAAGTAGGTGGCATAAAGAAGGCACTGCCATTATCTGCCTTCACCTACTGTGTGAAAGATCCACCACAGAGGTATCTTGATATGGAGTGAATGCTTCATCCCTTCTGCAGAGGTTTGCTGGCATCCATCTCATTTGTCTGTCTGGGTGAAGCAAGGGGAACGTGGAGAAGGAGGGGGAGGCTCTGACTCCCAAAAGTGCAGATTTACAGCTTCAGTTTCTTTGCAAATGATTTCCATGGTTTTCTTCCTTCCTTCCTCCTGTTACCTCTACAGCAAGTTGAGCATCTTTAAAACTGCATTAGCCTCCCTTAGGGAGGTTTGTTTTCAGATCCCTTCTCAACCCAGTTTGGAGCAGGGAGATGAAAGGCAAGGCAAATCTGGTCCCCTGTTAATTTGGATCCATTTGGAGCTGGTCTGGCCAGTTGGAGCTTGCCATGGTGTTCACAGTCTTTCGAAATATTTACTTATCTGACTGACAAGAGAGCTATTTAATAAGTTATGATGTCTGCAGATTTGTGTAAACAATTTACAGTGCCATGATTGATGCTGGGTGCTGTTTGGAAAGAGGCAAGACTGATTGTATATACTGGGCTGCGGTTCGGAGAGTTCAGCCCCAGGACTGGGCAGTATTGTACCTAATAAATAACAACAGTTAATCGTTTGGGCTCAACGCTGTTTCGATGCTCAGAAAGCCACACAAACATGGCCAGATTAAATCTATGCTTCTTTGAGCAGACCTTGGCCACACAGACATCAAGGAAGTCTGCAAGGGTGCCCAGTGCGGTGGTCACAGTGCTTGGCTCTGCTCTTGCCTCATGCCTGTGCTGTCCACAGCTCTCCAGCACTTACTGGGCAGAAGGAAATGGTTGAGTTTGTGGGTAGGACAGACAGCGCAGATGTGGGGCATAGCACTTCAAATCCCTTCTCCAAATCTGGGAGGGTAGTGGCTGGGAAGGGAGTCTCACCATGTCCAGGAGGCGGCTCCAGCCCCTGCAGGAAAACACTGAAATGAGTGGACTTGCTGCTTCTGGCACAGCTTCAGGTCATGGTACTTTGGTGCCTTTCCTCAGTCTTGCATTTTTCAGTGCCTTCCCTCAGGTTTCCAGGGGCTTCCAGGAGGAGATGTGTTTCTGCTTCAGTGCTTTGGGTCACATTATCAAAGTCCTTTTTCTGGGTGAATACCTTCCACTACAGGTGTGCAGGATCAAGAAAAAAATCCCATTCTTGGTGGGAAAAGTGTTCCCACCTCCAGCAGAGTGACACAGGAGCGTGATTTCTCCAGCTCATGGGTGCATGCAGCCCAGCTGTTGAGCCAGAGCTACTGCAGATTAGCACAAGCCCCCATGAGACACCAGAGCAGAACAGACTAATGCCAAACTGAGTGGAAGTCAGGGTTTGGTTCAGTTGAAACTGAACAAATTGTTTCAGGTCCGAACCATCAAAATGTTTTGTTTCTAGAATTAAGTGACCTGGACATGTCTGAAACAACATCTTCAGGACTCTGCAGCTCCCTCAGATTTTCTGCACTTTGACTTCCTGACCTGATTGTGTACAAAGACAAGGGTATGACTCAGAAGTTCCCATGAAATGGAAACTCTGGAGCCAGTGCAGCCATGTACAATGCAGGAGCTATGCAAGAGCTCCTACTGAAAGGCTAAAGCTTGGAAGGAGAGGAAGAGAGAGGAAGAGAGAGCCTTTTCATGCTACCAAGCAGCTGTTCAGATTGGCTAGTGCAGACAAGAAATTAAAAAAAAAAAAAAAAAGATTTAAGACCTTTATTCTGGAAATACTCTTTCAGACACACTCACTGACAAAGGTCTATGCCAGATACTGTGAATAAAGAATGGGAGGAAATGAAAAGGAGGGAATTGACCCTGACACAAGATGGCTGAGTGGATGTGAGATGGATAAAGACTCCACATACCTAGTCAGAGAAAAATGTACTTCCTCTGGACAAAGCAAAGTAATGAAGTATTGATTTGAAATTATTGAACTGTGATACTACATCCGTGTTGCTGATGATGGCCCTGTCCGATGGAGAGAGAAGTACAAGGAGCAGACTTTTCCAGTTCAGACTGGAAAAAGGAAAAGGGGGTCTGAGGCAGATTTTCCACATATTACATTCGCCATGGGAGGAAAGTATTGCTCAGTGCCCCCCTGACGGTCAGAACTATTTCTGCAATTGTCCTCAGCCGCCAGAAAAGGCTGACTGATCCCCCGGCTTCAGCAGCAGCATTCTCTTTTTAAATTTAGTCTGTTCAAATTTGCACTCAGAACAAGAAGGATCTTGAGCAAAACACAACCTGCCTCTTCCTCCCAGGGGACCCTCCGGAGCCGCGCTGCACTTACCGAAGCAAGTGAAGGTTTCAGGGGGACCTGAGGGACACCAGGCTGATGGCACCACTCTCAGTCTCCATGGAAATATGCCTTGATGCAATTAAAGAGCTGGGACGAGAATAAAAATGATTCAGAGAAGCTCTGGTACTCCTCCCCTCTTTAGCTCCCGTGATTAAACCCACACAGACCCTAGAAGGGGTAGATGAGCCTCAATTATAGCTAAGGAACAGCATAATGAATTATCTCCTTTGCACTTACTTTAACTGGTGAGTAATTCAATTTCTACCCAAAACGATGTTGACTATGGAGATTTTGCCAGTATCTGATTCATCAAGATGCTGGAAGAATGTTGCATTAGAAACGCAGGAGGAGGACTGTGGCTCTCCACCATTTCTTCTTAAACACTGATAATTTGGGGAAAACTTTTCAGCAGGTAACTTTAATACAACCAAGACTTTGGTGAAATTCCACCTTTAGCTAAAACTAAATACAACCAAATTGCCTGCTGAGGAAAGAGTTTGAATCCTCTCTTTTATGTGCAATAGAAACATCTTTTTCTTTTGGATGGTTAGTCCTTTGCAGTGTCCAACTGAATAGTACAGAGTGGGTTTTTAGCGTGTGTGCGTCTTGCTCTGAAAATGCTCAGAACTGCAGGTTCTGAAGTTATAAGTTAAATACTACTGAAAGATTTCAGCAGCCTCAGCCTGACCCTCCTGGCTGGTGAGAGCAGCAGAGCACTGGCATCCCTGTGTTTCCAGCCTCAGCCATTGTGTGTGGGTACCAGTAGAAAGAGCAGCTTTCCTGTGCCTGAAAGGAGTCTGCTCCTGGAAGTTAGGGGGTTGTTGAGTTCCTGGGAGAGAAACAATATGACTGCTGAAGCTCTGCCCTGTGACTCTGGAGGCTGCTGGCATGATTTGAGGGCTGGCTCCGTAAGACCTGCGGAGCAAGCACCAGCATCTGCAACCTTGGCAGAAGGAGGTGTTGGCCCACAGCACGGCAGGGAGGCAGCAAAGCCGTTCAAATAAATTTAAATAAAAGGCTGGGGTCTTTTATGAAAGGCAATCTTGTACGGCACTTTATAAAGAGCTCAAGGGATGTTATTGTTTAAATAAATATTTAAGGGAGATTCTTCTCAGTTTAAACACAGTGAGCTGTAGCATGTGGAAAGCAGCAGCATTTGATTACATATATGCAAGGGGCCAACGCAAACCGTTATGAACAAAGGCGGCAGAGGAGGAGAGCGGTTTCGTTTGATTTTGTTTCTCCAAGATAAGTTATTGCCAACACCCTTGCTACCTAGTGCCGAAGTGCAGCAGGGGTGCAGACCCTCTGTCCTGGTTTCACTGGGATAGAATCATAGAATCAATTTCCTGTTCAGCAAAGGTGTGTTTTTCAGAAGATTACAGCACCCTATTTGGGGAGAACAAAGATTGCGGCACCCAATTTGAGGAGAACAAAGTTGGTAAGAGACTTTGTTTTCATTCATGACCAGCCATGGTGTGTGGGTCTCCATAGAGATCAAGGTCTTCAGCAGCTTCAGGTTAGCCAGGTGCTAAAAGCAGGAGTGAAAGCCAGGGCAGCTGGACCTGAGCTGGCCAACTGAAGTATTCCATACCATAAACGTCATGCTCACTATAAAGTGGAAAGGTTACTGCAGACAGTCTCTTCTCCTCAGTGGTTGCCATTCCTGGAGGGTCTCACCCACAGCTCTGCTTCCAAGGACTACTCTCCTGTTTGCTGTGACCATCACCCTGTTGCTGTAGCTGTGGTGCTCACAGTGCTTGTCATCCAGCATTCTCTGCTGGGAGTATGCAGCTCGTGACCACTACAGGGGCTGAGTACAACACTGTGTACTTTTTAATAGTATTATTATTAATATTAGGGGGTTTGTTACTGCTTTATTGACTCTATTTCAACCCATGGGTCTACTTTCCTTTTCCCAATCCCCATTCTTGGAGTGGTGGTGTGGGGGGTGTGTGTGTCATTGGGCGATAGAACAGCTGACTAAACAGAGACACCCTGACAATCCCAGCAGTGGAAATGCTGTGCAAGAAAACTGTTCTGCAAGCCCTGCTGGTGTTTGGTCCAATGAGATGGCTGGGGAGAGAAGTGTCTGCAGGGTTTAGCAGGTGATGCTGTGGCTGGTGACCCAACATGCAGCAGAAGGGCTGTGTGCCTGAAGAGAAGGGGACGAAGGTGGATATGGCATCAAATCTGCTGGCCAGTCTTTGACAGACACACAATCACAGCCTCAATACTAGCGGGCTGCACATTGCAACATGGGTTCACTTTGAAACCCGACTGGATTTGGTTGAGGCTCAGGGATGGCAACTTGGGTGAGAGTTTGTTGTGCTCTATGGCTACAGAGCTGGCAGAGCCAAAGCTCAGCGCTGTCCCTGTCAGAGCTTGGATACAAGGAGGTGCTTTCTGCCCTGCAGGTAGAAAATCCAAGGGCATAAACATCAAACTGGTAGTAGCAGAAAAGAAATAGAAACAAGAGAAATTCACTGCTGAGGCACATCTAAATAAAAGTGAAGATGTGCTAAAAGGCCATAAGCAGTTAAAAAGCCCTCAGTGAGTCTGAGGTTATTAGGAACTTGTGTATGTCTTAAGTCCAGCACATAGATTTGGAGTATAGGATTCACAAGGTTGTTATAAATGAGTTGATAGAAAACAATTTAGGGGAACTCATGACACTTGCCTCAGGGTAGGAAGCCTGAATATATGTCACAGAATCACAGAATGTTCAGGGTTGGAAGGGATCTTGAAAGATCATCTAGTCCGACCCCCCTGCCAGAGCAGGATCACCTAGAGCAGGTCACACAGGAATGTGTCCATGTGGGCTTTGAATGTCTCCAGAGCAGGAGACTCCACACCCTCCCTGGGCAGCCTGTTCCAGTGTCTGTCACCCTCACTGTGAAAAAGTTTCTCCTTATGTTTCCATGGCACTTCCTATGTTCCAGCTTGGACCCGTTGCCCCTTGTCCTGTCATTGGATGTCACTGAAAATAACAATGTCTGGGTAGGGGTTTCCTAAATGGTCTTCACCAGTGCAAAAGACTGAAGTGCTCATCTTCCTCACACTGTGCATCTCTCCTTCTTTTGAAACAGGCAAGGCCTTTGCCTTATCAGAAATGAGTTTTTCTTTTCTGATATAACTGTGTATTCACCTCCCTTCTGAATTTAAGTCACAAGCCAATAAATAGAGCACCAAATAAATCACTTTTCCAACGTGTCCCTGAAATGGGAGGATTCTGTAAAGGCCACACAGCCCAGGTGACACATATTTCATGGATACATCTGAAGACTTGGCAAAGCCCCTGTACAAAGTAGGACATGATTTATGAAGGATAACACTGCTTGGATTATCAAGATGGTTCCTACAAAAGTTCTCAGCTAGGGCTCTGTGGTAGGAGACAAAACCTGTTTCACCCTATCCCACATATCTAGACAGCAGAGTAACATAAAGACAAATTTATATCTAGGGTGAGTGCAACAGCAGGAAGGTAGCAAGGTTCTCTCAGGGCTGGGACCCATCTAGTTGTACCCAGCCATGGGATCTGGGGACCTCAGTATTGCCGTACGACCACCTTCAGAAACTCAAGACCCAGGCATGGCTCAAGACAGAAGACCTGGCCCACACAATCAGTGGAGACACAAGGGTCTGCCGTGTGTACCAAAGCAGATCATTTGGAAAAAAAAGTCAGTACTTTCTGAAACAAACAGTTTGTGGTTCATGACTATTAGGAAACACATGAGAAACAAGAGTTACACAAAAGCCCCATTTTGTTCATTGAGGAACCGCAGAATTAATTGCATATACTTTAGTTTCCATCAAAGACTAAGTCCCAAGGCACAGTGTTGTGATTGTTGAACTAGTCATGTCACACACACACACGTTTAATTCAGACCAGAAGTGTAGGAAGAGCATGATGGGATATAGTCAGTAGCTAGCTGGGAACAGAGCTGGGGCAGGAGCAAGGTCTGAGTCTCAAGTAGGTCAAGCAATTCATCAAGCAATGAAGGTTTTGGGTTAGCACTCATAAGGTGACCTCACTCTTTCCCTGGGCTGTGTGCAGTGACAGGAGCTGGCTGGACCAGCCAGGGTTGCAGATTAGGAGGCAGCAGAGTTGTAACAGCAACAGCTTCCTGGATTTATTTCTTTTGTAACAACTTCCACACAGATATCCCCAATCAGCATCTCCAGTCCTTTGACTCTCAGTCTCCACTCCACCCACCCACTCTCACCCAGCATCAAAGTGCCCTGTTTGCCACAATGTCCAGACAAGCACTTTTTGTTTTCTTCCATGACACTTGGAGCAGAAGCCCGTAAGCATCCACCACTCCTTTTCATTTTCTGTTTCAGCTCTCCTGCAAATCCCTGCTCAAATCTCCTTCTTGTGTCACCCTTGACAAAGGCAAGGCTGTCTGTTTGCAGAAAGCACTGCCTGCCATGCTGGCCAACACCATCTCACAGCTGCTTAGAACTCCTCCATCTCTCAGTAGCTATCTGTAGGCAGCTCTGGTATTCTCACATTGTCAGCTCTGGTCTTGCACAGCCTCCCAGGAGCTAATGAAGATGATGAAACTTAACTGCCTGACTTTGTGGAAGGAGAGGCCATACAGGATGCTCTGTAACCCATTGCCATGAAAGAAACGAAGGAAACTACCTCTCCTGCTGCATATGTATTGCATACAAAAATAGGCTATAGGAATACTGTTAAGACTGAAAAACCCATGAGGCAAGAGACGTCAGAATCAGGCCTCCCTTGTGCTATGAGTTATGATACACTTGATTATTAGATGATTGCACAGCATTTTGCCAGAGGTCTCAGCTTTATCCCACGGTACGGGATGGACCGTATTCACTGGAGAAGATGTTATACATAATTTTGTACTTTTTTTCCTTAGTGTTCAGTGTGGTCCTGGGCTTTACTTGCTACCTCTGTATAACAATTACTGATTTTTCCCAACACTGGCAAAATTTCAGTGGCACATCTCCCTGTAGTATCTGGGTGCTTCACAAGTGTCTCTGAGCTCTGGTACCTCTGTCAGGGGTGTGGTGGTGCTTTAGCTGCTTGCACAAAATGGAAACAGAGGGAAGATATGGACATGCAAGCCACCAACTTGATTGTATCAGGCACTGCTTTGTCAGGGGTCTGGTTTGGTCACGCATCCCAGCTGGTCCCCCACTACAGCAGTGGGCCTTCCCTCCAGCAAGACCCATGTCCACATTCACCCTTGCAGTCTTCACAGGTCCCACAGCCCAGTGCTTCAAAGTCATGAGCTGCGACCAAGGGGTGACCAACAGACATAGCTGGGGCAGTGGCTATGCAAGAGCGTTCAGCATCAAGTGGCAATGGACATGCTTGAGGCAGAGCTCCCACCAACTCTCTCCCAGGAGCCCCTTTCCTCTCACTTGTACCATGTAATCCCCATGCCAGTCCCTTGCCATCCTTCAGAGTTAGCATCCCAATAGCAGACCCTCCCTTAGCCCAGCACCCTCATGGTCCCTGCCTGTCTCCTGGCTGCGTGGGGAAGGTGTCAAAGACTGTTGTTCCCTGCCTGCCTTTCCATTGCTCAACCCCTCTGCCCTGAGTAGGATTACAGGGAGAGCCCAGCTTCATCCTGCTTCTAGAGCTGGAGATGGATCTTGGGCTTGAGGGAGGGGACATGAGGAGCCTGCTCCCTGCAGAGCTGGGGGTGGTGGGCAGCAGGAGCAGCAGGAACTTGGTAGCACCAACTGAGTGCACAGGAGCACTGGGGTCAGCACTGGGAGATGCCAGGATGCTGGGCTGAGCTCACTCATATGGGAAGGAATTTCAGCAGATTTTGACTACTTGGCCCTAGCACATCCCTAATAAGTTGCTATTTTTTCCCTTCAAAGGCTGTCAGTGAGCCGAATCGGAGGAGATTTACAAAGGAAAAAAACTAAAATAATAAATAGCAGTCCTAACACAAAGCTGCCAAATTTCAGATCTCTAGTCCAAAGTGCAGAGGGATAAGAACTATCCAAGGAAAGGATCATCAGGTTCCCCCTCCTGTTTCTTCCTTTTTTTTTTTTTTTTTTTTTTCCCCAGTTGGACAACAATGCCTTTTTCCCGGTGTTCATTCTTGGAAATGCCTGGACAGTTTTGGCTGAAATTTTCCAGGAAAGAACTTAGCCTAAGGCAGACAATCAAGTTGAAAGACCTCGGTCTAAATGCTTCAAGTCTGACAAAGTTATAAGCAACTGCAAATGCAGTTTTGTATCAGGACACATATGACTAACCTCAGTCACAGGAGCTGCATGCAACCCCACCTTTGATGCATTCAAAGCTGTAAGAGCTGATGATACTGTTCCATTCAGATGCATCTTACCATGATTCAGATATGTCACCAGCAAAAAAAGCTTTAGTTCAGTCATCCCACTGAGCCTTCCCACACCCCTTCCTACTCAAACAGCTATTCCCATCTAACAACTGGTCATACAAAAAACACAGTTCCCTCGCCTCCAATATTTGCATTTGAGCTTCGGCTTCTTGGATAGAGGCAGCTGATGCTAAAATGGGATTGCTCTCCGAACTAATGTATTCAAAATTAATAAAAGAAATAAAGAAACACACTCCTCTGGCAGGTTCCCATGCATATTTTCCATAAAAGTTCATTTTTCCACAAGAGCAAACTGTGAGTATGTGGGGGATTTGCAGTGAATCTTGATACGGAGCTTAGGATTCTTGGCGCTGCCTGGGACGTTAAAATGACATCAGCTCCACTTTCTATATTGAAATTTTATGGTTGCTGCCTGACCACATTTCTTCGTTCTGCACATATTCTCTCTCCTCCAAGCTGCCTCTCTGCCATGGAGTGCTGTACATGAGTTTCATGAAAGGCTGTATGTTTGTATTCCTTATAGCCCTGCTTGCCCCTCCCTGCGCCAGGCACCCCAGTGATAAAGCTGCATTTCTTCCTCCAGGACAAAGCAACATTGTTGGCTCAAAGGATGAGAGCACCTTTGCCAGCCACGAGGCCTCCCCCAAGGACAGCAGCTCTGTGCTGTGAGGGGCCTGGCATGCCAAGCAGGGTCCTCCTCTTTTCTCCAGAGGAGCGGGGGAGTAGAACGTGTGCTGCCAGGGTGACACGGCTGTGGGACAGCAGGGACCAGAGGAGGACAGCTATTGCAGGCAGGACACTGACAGCAGGCTGTCTCTCTCAGGGAAGGTGGAGTGGAAAGAAGGGGAAGAGGAAAGGAGGCACCTCTGGGTGGGAGACAAGGCTTTCTGGGTGGGAGACAAGGCTTTCTCCAGCACTGGCAAGGTAGCACCTGGAGCAACGTTTGGTCAGTGCTGCCTTGATGGAGGAAGCGTATAAGTGCCCCCCACCCCCCTCCAAAACATAGACACAGCACCACTCCTCAGGGCAGGGAGGGGCAGCAGTGTTTTTTTAAACTAAGTCAAGCCCTGAATAACAGTGTTTCTGTATTACGCAGCAGTGTGGCCCGCTGTGTTTGAACACCACGGTGCAGGAGGACTGATCTGGGACTGGGGATTCCCCGTGAATCACAGCATGGGGAGAAGAGAGAGCATCAGGGCTGGGAGAGTTAACAACCTCCAGCATTGGGAGTACAGTTCCACGGGCATTAGCACGGGCAGCACGCTCGTTTCCTGGATCTCAAATAAAATAAGGATTCAAGGAAAAGATTATGCTTTCCTACATCCCCTGTGACTTGGAAAGCAATAAGAGCGAATAAAGGCAGTTCATTATCTGGCAGGCTGCATCCAGACACTTCTGAAAGCACGGCTCTGCTGTTACCGTAAGAGTCACGCTGGAACAGCATTAGCATATACTCTGTAAACAGAGCCAGTGCCATCCTCCAGCTTCCCACATGGGAATTACACCAGCTGGACAAAGCCAGGAGGGACTATACCTGACAGGCAACGAAATGCCAGTTTTGCTTGAGTCCGGCTGGTCGGCAATAGCGACGGGGTTTGTCGTTTCCTACGTTGCCTACATGCTCAGCCTCTCCGACGGCTGTCGGAGAATCGCTGCTGCTAGCTTCTCTGTGCAAGGTTATAATGCCATCATTTCACTGCCGTATGGAAACAGCCACAAAACCAGACTAGCAGTTGGAGATTGTGGAGCCATTTGCCCAACGCTTCTTGCCCTGTAAGCACCGACTTTTTTACAATTGCATTTGCCCCAGCATTTTTGCAGCCACGTTTATACGCTCCTTTACAAGCACATGCAACCACACAGAGAATGCAGAAAATCTTTACCTTCCATGCCCAGAGGAGAGAGCCTGGTTTCCTCTCATGGATCAGAAGGAGGATGAAAAACAAACCTGGGAAAGACCCTCGAACAGACTCAACTGCTGAGAGTTGTCTAAATCTCGAGCCTACTCCCGCTAGCAGCTCGAAGTTTGCACTCTGAATAGAGGCTGTGTTATTTTAACCACAGGATTTCTAGTCATGGGGGGAGGAGAGATGGATTAGGTACGTTTGCAATCTAATGCTTCACATTTACCTCAACTGAAACGAATTACTTTAAGCCTGATGTAAATAAGTACTGCTAAGATATAAATTTCAAGAGCCCACTAACCAATTATGCTTAAACTAACATGCTAAATAACTGTGGAAAATTCCAGAGGAATAAGATAACATACTTTTGTGTTCTTTCCTAAATAAAAGGCATGTGTGGAATTTCATGATAGATACTAGAACAAGTGAGGGGCAGCAGCAGAACTGTGCAAGCTAACCTATGTAAGGTGCTATACCTTGTAAAACAATATGCCTAACACCTGTTAGGGGGGATTTCAGCAAGCACCCCAGCAATTTGGGTTTTCCTGGCTTGTAAAAAGTACAGATCTGAGGGATTTGAATCTAATATTTCAAAAGAGTAAATAAAGCTCTTTAAGGTAATAAGGTAAGATTTTCAAAGGCCACGAGGTCTGTAGTTCTGCAGGAGCACAGACATTAGCCCACTGAACAAGTGCCATCTCCAATGGGGATATAAGCTTGATACCCTCCCTGCAGCTCATGGATTGCTACAGAGATTGTTAAATGCGGGTAAATATTGTGCCCGGGACACTGCTTTGGGATTTTTCTTGTTTATTGCAGCTCAAACTCTGCCTTCATTTCCTGATTTATGACACTTTGGTGCCACAGCTGCTATGACTGCAAAGTGTGGCTACGGTCCAGGCTTCCAGGGCCACCTCACAGCTGATGGAAAAGAGATCTGTTAAGTTCCTGAGAAGTATGATTTGTAAATAAAACACATCCATAAACTTTGGGCCGAACTGAGGAAAACAATTCGGATGCAACACACTAGAGGGAGGGGGACGAATTCCCATTTGTCTTTGACAGCAGAGGCTTCGGGGACGCGAGTTTAATTCCATTTTGAATGAAACCTGGCTCTATAAATAACTTTCTCTTACACTTACATAACTCTCTTCATCCCAAAGCATTCCCGAGTGCTTTGCAGATGTAATCATCCCATCTGAAAACCGCAGGCGGGCCTCCCACCCTGCCATGGAGGATCATGTGCACTCGGCAACGCTGCCCGCTCTGGGCAGGAGGGAGGCAGAGGAGCACCCAGCTGGGGTGTCACAGCCAGCACCCTACTTTTGGGGTGCTGGCCGGGAGCACGGGGTGACAGCTTGTTGGGTCAGCTGACGGCTTTAATGGCCGGCAGTGGCTAAGAGCCTGTCATCCAGCTCGCCCCACAGGTTCCCAGAATGGACTGGATCATCTCCAGAGGTGTTATCCTGCTTCCCAGAGCTCAGGCTGAGTTCTCAGAGCTCTGCCCAATGCTTGGCTCAGCATGGCTCACCTGAGCTTGGGTTTTTGTAGGGTAGACAACTTGGACCCCAAGCATCTGTGCCAGGGGCAGGGATGTGCATCTGAGCTAGAACCAAAATGTCCCCAAACCTCCTATTGACATGCCTGTAGCCCATCAACCTACTTCACCTTCCACCAGCTGAGCAGCTCACTTCATCCCAGTTGGCTTTCTTCAGCATTGCTGTAATTGCCATAAGATCGATTTTAGTGGTATTTCCCATCTAGAGGTTCTACCTCATCCTTGCTTGGGATCCCACAAGGGAAGCAGACTGGAGAAATGCTCCCAGGGCAGGGGCAGCTGTTGCTATAGCCCTTCTGGGGGGAGCTCCAGCTGGAAGAGCCCAGGCCTCCCAGTTTGCAGAGATATTGGTATAATAGGTACCAGACTCGTGCACAAACATTGCAAGCTGTTGGAGAAGAGTTTAGAAAGAAAACAATTCATCTCCTTTTCTTGTGCTCCCGGCTCCACCTGGATGGAGGATCTTTGCATGCACAAAGGAAGTTTCTGTGCTGCAGAGGGGCATATTTTTAATTTTTGCTTAGCTGGCTCAATAGGAAACAGCAGGAGGAAGAGAGGCCAGCAGAAGCTCCTCTGCAGGTTGACCTGAAAAGAGGCCATTTTTCCAGAGAAACTTAAAAAAAAAAAAAGTGGGAGGGGAGAAAGTAAAAATAATTTTGAATTAAGTGGAAACATTTGATACTAATGTATAGTTTGTTTTTTCTAGTTTATCTCTTTGGTCAGACTGTACACAATTAAAAAAAAAACCAAAACAACAACCAAACATAAAACAACCCAGCACTTTAAAAACAAACATAAATGAAATGAAGTGTTTAATTTCTAAAACGTCAAGGCAAGAAATTTAAGTGTTCCACATCATTGCTGTTTCTTTGGAACATGGAGAAAAGTAGTAACGGTGGGATGAGTTTAGTGTTCGTTTCCTTTCTCCTCCTTCAGAAGTCAATAAATTGGACCCAAATTCACAAACCAGTTCCTTCAAGTTTGTATTTTTTTACCAAAAAAAAAAAAAAAGTCATTCTCTCTGAAACTTTTGTCAGATTTGGGCTCAGACACAGCAGCCAGCATTTGGAAGTCAAACACCTGCCTATTGATGAAGTTTGCTATTTTTCCCTCCTGCCTTGAGGCAGCTCAGAACTGTTCCCTGCGTGACATGTTCTCCTACTGCAATGCAGACCACAAACGTGTCCGCTGTCTCCAAAACAATGTCAGCTCTGTATAGTTTCCTACAGCACTTTCCCTCTTCATCCAACCCTAACATCATGGATCTTAGCTGGAATCCCTGTTTCCCAAGTGTAAATAGCAACAAATTATTCCTGGTCTGTGAGAGGAACATTCCCTTTCAGCACCCTCTGCTCCATAATCACACCAAGCTGGGGTCTGTAAGCTGCACTCCTCACTTGCCTCCCATTAAAGCCTACAGAATAAAACATGGCCCATGCTAGAACTATTTAGGGATTCAATTTTTGCATTTCAGTCAGTGCTTGGATGTATTGAGCAACAAATGAAAGGAAAAGTGAAGCACAATGAACTGTACAATGAAGTCCAATTTTGCAGCAGCAAGAACTCCCACTCTGGCCTCCTCTCCTGAGATAATGGGATGAACTCATAATAGACATTGTCTATTGGAAATTACATGCTACAAGAACCTGAATACTTGGTCATCTATTTTGAATGTTTTCACTCTTTTCTTATAAAGTGAACAGAGAATTAGAGGTGAAAAGTTAATACTTCTTTTGAATTAGGGAATCACTTCTAGAAGTGATATTGTCAATCCACACCGTTAAAAGATCTTTCATTAAGATCCACACAAAAGCACACGATTGAGCTAGAAAACACAAACTTTTGGGGAAAAAGAAGCCCATTTGCACACTTCTGCCCTGAAATGGTGACATCTGGTTTTTACTTCTGCTGTAAAAGAAAGCAAATGTTCTCTTTAATCAAATACCCCAGGAACTGCGGCCCTGAACCAGCCCCTCCTGATGTCAAATGCCGTAAGACGCAAAATGGTGATAGCTGTTGAAAATGAAAAAATTGCAAGATGAAAAGTGAATTTAAGGTGATGTGTCTTGAATTATTTTCTTTCTGGATTAGCAGTGCTTGTTTCTGTTCTATTTATTTCTAAAATTATGTCAATCAAACCTTCAGCGAGCATAAAACTCCAAAAAGGACGTGACAAGCTAAAACCAAACGATCTTGGAGTTAATTCAGCTTAACCCAGAGAATTCTAGCAAAGAGTTTCCCTAAAATGAAGTGTATGCACTTCTCAGTTACAAGCCCAAAGTAAAGCAAGTGGGTGCCTGGTCTGGGGGATTCAGGCCCTGATGGCTGCACAGGAGGGACACTGGCAGCCATTGACCCTACATGGGCACTGCTTCCCCTCTCCAAACCCAACAGGCCTTTCCCCTACCATAAAGAAGTTTCACCTAACACAGCGAGAAGTTTCTCCCAGTTAATGTCATTAGGATTCAGGGTTATGTGGGACACTCAATGCAGGCAGCCCCAGGGTGGCAGCCCCAGGGAGGTGGCAGGTCCAGGCAGGGGGCAGGTACCCCCCAGACTGGCTGCAGGAGATCCATGTGTGCTGAACAAGAGCAGGGACATGCTGGGGTGGGCTGACCACCACAGCCAGGCCTTGCGGGCTTTGCCAGGACTCTGTCATGATGAAAAAATTCAAATCAATCTCCTTCTGGAATGAGTACTTGTGGAGAAAGGATCAAGTGTCACGGCTTACCACTGCCTCGACAATCAACTTCGTTTCTCATGGTGGAAACTTCTGAAGTTGTGTTCAATGTTAAGACATAAATACTGGGCAAAACCTAAAGTATAATATCAACTAACTGCACCGGTGCGGGCTCTTACCCTGCAGTGGTGGATCTCAGGGAACTGTAGCACTCTGCAGAGGAGTAAAGGATTAAATGACTGGCTCACCAGGGATCAGGCATGAGCCAAGGACCTCCTGGGACTTCAGCAGGTAACCTGCTGTGCTCAGCATGCTATAAGGAAAACTGTGGTCACCCTTAAGACTGGGGTATCTCTCAGTCACCCCAGGAAGGGTTCAGATGCTGTGCCCGGGGCTGCCTTGGGACAAGGCTCACTTTTATTATTTGAAATGCCAATAACAGAAGTGTAAACACTGTCTGTATCTACAGTCGCTCAGGGTAGGGTGGGAATTTGTGCTGCTTAGCAAGTTCTTTTGGTTAAATTAAGAGATTTAGAGAAAATAAGGATAATTCACTCTTCTCTATGGATGCTGAAGAATGTATCGTGACTGTAGCCAAGATGGCCTCCCAGTTGGGTGTACCTCTAACTTTCCTCCCACTAACACCAGAATGCCTGCATTTGATGATGCTTCAAATCTGTCCCAGTGCAGGTATGGACCTGAGATCAGGGGTTGCTTTTGCAGAGGAACACCCTACTTGCAAAGATGATGTACCTGAAATCATTCAGCTGCTGGTAGTCTTCTTCTATCTCCCTCGAAGGCACTGGGAAGCCAGCTTTCCCCAATGTGCCAAGAAGGATTGTTTTTAAATGTCTTAGTAGGCAAGTACCACAGAACAGCTCAGCTTCAGGCAAGGTGATGGGTTTTGGGGGGCTCACACAGGTGAGGGAAGCACTATGATAACACAGCAAGGTCAGTATAGTTTCTGTACATCGAAGCCAGAATGGCCCAGGAGCACTGACCTTGATACTAATCACTGGCATTAGCTCCGTGATGAAGACATAACCAAAATGTTAATTGTATTGAGCAGATTTTTGTCCTACTGAGGCCCAAAGCCCTTTGCACCGCTCAAGGTGGGCAGGGTGAGGTGAGGCTGTCTCTATCTCATGACAGTCATACCAGCCCGGAGGACATTTCCTCATAGAGAGGTCAGGTCCTTCTCTAGAGCTCTTCAGAGAAGTGTGCAAAAGGCTCCTAAGAAATTGTAAGATCTCTTTGAGGTTTTTTTGTGGTTTGTTTTGTTTTGTTTTTTCTGTTGGTTTTTGTTTTGTTTTTTTCCTAAAGCAAGGCAGCTAAGCCAAGGCCAAATCTTGTGCTTTCCAGACAAGTAAGAGACCTGAAAAATGCACTTTGTCTGAGATCAGGATTTTATCCCCAGATGTAGCACAGACTCCCTGTATCACTTTGGCAAGTCACTTTGTGATGGATTCTCATACACTTGGCACTAAAGCCAAGTTGTTACAATAACTATATAAGGCAAGATCCCCAGAAGAGCTCATTTCCCCTTGTCTGGAGTTCTTTGGAAGAATTAGCCCATTATTTTACTTACTAAATGGGAGAGCTCAGCTCTTCTGAAAACCTGCCCGTGCTTGGCAGCCCCGAGTTCTTAAGAAACTCCATCATTTTCTCTGCCTCCATTCCCATCTGCATGTTGAAAGAAACCATCTTTCCTTGGAGCCCTTCATCTGACTTTTCTATTCCAATCATAAATTCCCCGTGGTGAGACCTCTCTGATGTGAAGTGTCCCAACATCTCTGTAACATCAGGGCACAAACCTCTGACACACACCTGCCTGCCCCTGTTACACAAATGCTCACAGGAATCAAACTTAAAGAAAGAAACTGTACAGGGGAAGGACACTAAAAAAGCAAAATAAAACATCATGCTAGATTCCTCTTTGATGCACTTTAATCCATTTTCTCTTGTAAGATCCTGGGTGTTTGGGACCTATTTCTGCTTTGTACACTTGGAGGATTAGAAGGCACATTTTCTGGGAAAGGCAGTGTAAATCCTCTTCAGGTTTTTAAGGATAAGGATGAATAAGGACAAGCATGCTCTGTTTGGAGAGGGCATCAGAAGGAACAAAACACCAGATTTCTCAGGAAGTACAAAGAAACTGAGTTTAAGGTCAGAGCAAACTGAACTTTCCTCAGTTTTATGGCCACAGTAGTTCTGTTTGATTTTTTTATTTTTTTTTGGAAACTGGTGTATATAGCATAGGATTTCTCAGATGCTGGAATTGCTCCTTTGAGCTGTGGAGACTCACAAGCAAAGTTGCAGAGATAGTTACACTCAAATAATACACTGCCCCTAGCAGATCAAAACTCATTCCTACCTGCTTGTATTCCAGAAGCCAAGCCTCACTCCATCAATGTGGGTCACTCACTGGCGGGCAGTACACAAATATTTAGAGGTGATGAAGAAAACCAAGGATAATTTTGGCAAAGTTCTCATAATCAGACTTGGATTTGCTCTAAGACTGAAGAGCTCACAGCAACCTTTCCCGCCGAAAAATGGCAAGAAAACATGATAAAATTAAGGAGAACAGTGCAGAGGCTGGCAGATGATCTCCCATCTCTATCCTTCACAGATACAACTTGCAGGGCTGACAAGGCAATATTTTTGAAACCTTGAGTACCTTATAGAAAGCTGTAAGTACCAGTGGCTCCTTCTAAAGCTGGGGCAGTTGGCACTTTATGGGCCAAATCCTGCTTTGAGGGCAGCTCTGCCTGCCCATGCAGACCATGGATATACCTTCACTAGATGCTGGGGAGCTTACAACAAACCAGCTGCTGATGAAGCCAGGGTCAGCCCTGACACATGGCCTGTCATTTCAACCCCCCCACAGCAAGTCAGAAAACTGCCTGGGAGACATAAGTCTTATTCTGGGCACTGGCCAGTTCCATATGGAGCAAGTATCCCAAAGACATTAGCAACTGCATCCACATTACATGCCTTCATACAGCACCGAGCCCCACTCCTGTGCTTGCCCCCATGCTGCTGTTTCAAGGTGAATTTTCAGTACTTAATCACCATGTGTTCTGGGAGGACTTCTGGACAGTGACAGCCATGCAGTGGAATTTCCCACTGAACAAAAGGATTTATGAAGACAGGAGTGGGAACGTTTACCTAGGCAAAGCCAAGGTGCAAATGTCTCAGCAGCATGTGTTACCCTCTCGTATGGATGCTCCTGAGTTTGAAGCTGGTGTTGTTATACTTTAATTAACAAGGCAGGTGGGTATTTGCTCACCACCCTTTTTGCAACGCATTTCACATCTCTACAAAAAACCAATGTCAGATTGTGCCGGGCTGTACAGGGAGTGGCCTGGATACGGAGTCTTTCGCTTCTAGCTAATCTCTTCAAATCTGAGCCAGGAGGAGTTTGAAGCTCTTACCCTCTGAGAATTACTTGGCAGCTCAAATTAAATTAATTAGGCCAGGCTCCAGAAGATGTGATGTTGTCACAGCAGGGTCGGCAGCAGCCCTACTCAGCATCCTAATCCCCCTTTGTGGATGGGGCAGAGAGAAACACTACACCCCTTCCAAAGGCATGTGAGGACATGAGTGAGATATTACAACCCTTTTTCTTGGGGCACAACTGGTTCTCCAGGCACAAAGCCAGGATGCTGTGCCCCACCACTGCTTGGTGGCTCCCTTGCCCACATATGAGCAAGTCAAGGCTTGAGGGCAGCAGAAGAGAGAAAGACAAGGTGGTGTGTGGCTGAAATTCAGGCCCACTCATTTTCCATTATTGGCCAGGTTTATCTCCTTGATCTCATTAGAATTGTCCTTTTCCTTTTCCTTTTCCTTTTCCTTTTCCTTTTCCTTTTCCTTTTCCTTTTCCTTTTCCTTTTCCTTTTCCTT
>WUAM01000148.1:858093-870216 GCA_024336885.1 Actenoides hombroni
CCTTTTCCTTTTCCTTTTCCTTTTCCTTTTCCTTTTCCTTTTCCTTTTCCTTTTCCTTTTCCTTTTCCTTTTCCTCTTTTCCTTTTCTTTTTCTCCTTTTCCTTTTTTCTCTTTCTCTTTCTCTTTCTCTTTCTCTTTCTCTTTCTCTTTCTCTTTCTCTTTCTCTTTCCATCTTCATTTGAAGAATTATGGGTATACTTGTTAGCAATACTCAGAAGCAAAGCAGTTATCCTGTGATTATTCCAATGCATCTATGTGTATTGGTTTTCCAGAATAACAAAAGGTCTATAAACAGGGGTTTTTTTTAAGATCCTTATTTGGGGCATGGCAGAAAAACAATCTTCCACTCTGGGAGAACTCAGGAGATTTGAAGCAGCTTAGGAAAGCTCTGCTGTGAAGGAGCAGAGGTACCTGCCTGGTTTGCCCCGCTCCCCTAGGAGGGCTGCTCGGAGGCAAACAAGGAGGGGGCCCTTAGGCAAAATCAGCTTCTGTTCTGCCACTGCTCCAGCTGCTGTGGGGATCTGGGGCCCTGGGGTGCAGAGGAGCTTTGTAGCAAGAGCCCCCATGGCAAAACTAGCAGGTTTTATCTCCCGTCTGCTGCAATCTGTCAGAATCGACACATTCCCGCAGAACATTCCCGTTTTGACCAACTGGCATTTTCAAATGGAAAAAAACCCCATTCGTCTGGAAAATATCCAAACGGATCTAGTCCTCAGGGCACGCTGCACTGATATGCTATTTCTGCACTGGAGATTGGCATAGCTTTCACAAGGAAAGGAATCCAAGAGGAGCCTTAACAATGAACCCCCACCAGCGTCGGTATATTAAGATAGCAAAAATCTGTGCATTAGCAAACCCAGGAGGTGCCGTGAGTATGAGGGCAGCAAGTTCACATCAGCTGTTGTGGTAATGATGTTAACTGATCGATATACTCAAAGTCCCATGGAAACCAAGCTGCCTGAAAACAAGCCTGCTCCTTCTCCTCCCATTTAGATTTCAATGGCTAAGCAAAACAGCAGAGCAAAAATAGCATGAATCAGACAAAGTCCCAACCTAGTTTTTACTGCCCCTTTATGCCTCCTAAAGAAAGACAACTTGCAGCAGTCTGAAGATAAAAATGATTTCTGGATTTAGGGAACCAAAGACTGGAGCATTTTGTTAATCTCCATTTCCTGTGCATCTGTACATACGAGATTAATCATAACGCTGGTTTTCAATATGCCACACAAGCACGAGCTTCAAGCTTTTTGAGTAAAATAGTTCGTTTGCTCCATTTTACAGATAAAAAAACCCAGAAACGTGGGAGGTTAAATTGCTGGCTTTAAGACATGCTGGGGATCATTGTCAGATTGATGACTCAGAGAGCAGCTCTTGACCTGTGCCTGATCCATCTGACTCTGCTACCCTAGAAGTTCACAACAGAATAATTCAGGTGAAATGTCTGGTGTCTTACCATTGCCTGCTCAAACCCACTGGCAAAAAACAGGTTCATAGAACTTACCATCAGACTAAACATTGTCCTTCCAGTGACCCCGCTCTTTTCACAGCTTCCCTTCTCCATCTGCAGCAGTCTCATGCTGTCATGGTGTGTTGTTCTCCTCCAGCATTGCTCCCCCACCACTGGTCCTTTGAGGCTCTGAGAAAATTTGGGAGGAGCTGCTAAATTTTCAAGAAGCTGAATTTTCAAGAAGCTAACTAGATCAAAATGCAAATCTTAAAAGCGAAGGATAACCCTCCCCCTGCAAAAATGTGCCTCCCATCTCTCCAAGTGACAGCACTGTGATGCTCGAGGGATTCTGTGTTCACACCTCGTGTAACAGGCTCTGGCATTTCTTCAAGGCTGCGATTCCTGGAATAATCTGATTATGTGAAAATGCCGAAGTTTATTTAAGGAAAATGTTAGTAAGTCTCTTCTAGGAGGAGAAAAGCTCAAAAATAAGAAACCGAGGGGATCAAAATCCAGGTGGCAAATTAAAAAGCTGTTGGGTGATTTGTTTTAGCTCTTCCCTTAGCTTGCCCTCCCTCGCGAGAACTTCCTCTGCCTGTTGGGAAGCTCTCTGAGCCACAGGCTGTGTGCATTTCTTCCATGAACTACAATTAACGCAATATACTAATCATAAGAACATCAGGCTAGCCTGGCACCCCTGCACCAGGCACGTGTCTGCACCAGGAGCACAGTCTGAGGTGTAGGGTGCACAGGAGAAGCTCTGCTCTGAACTCAGCAGAAGTCCACTTGGTGGGGGCAGTGGGCACAGCCCAGGAGTGTGCGGAAGCACAAGCTGCCCAGGAGAGACAGGGAGGTTGCACTTGCCCAAGTAGCCCATGGAGGTGTTTCCTGAATAGCAGTCCTGCCTTAGGCACAGCCAAAGCCCCATCCTCTCACCTGTGAGAGGAGTCTCTGATACAGGACCATGGGTGCCGGATCCCTTCTTTCTGGTTTGAGCCAGACAAAACCAAATTGCTCTTTAATTTTCCTCTGCAGGCTCAGCCAGTGGTCAGGGTAGAGAAGAGCCAGCAGTGTAAGCAGATATTGCCACTAATGTGGTGTTCATCTTCAGAACAGCGAGGTGCCTATGGTGCACTGGTGGCATGTTGTGCTTCTCATCAGGCTCCCTGCTGGGTATCTCTGTTGAATGGTGCCTGCTGGGCTCCCAGTTGCATGGTGTGAAGACAAGTCTGCCTTGTGAGCTGGTGGCCATGCTGGGGAGGCTGTGCAGTGGGCATGGAGGGGCTCAGCCAGGATGCATGGAAGTCTCACATCACGAGCTCCTGCTCAGGCTGTGCCAGTGAGGGGACTTCACTGTGTCACTCTAAACTTCTACAGCTTCAGCATTCCTAGCGAGTCTCATCAGCCAGCAAGAAGCACCTCACTGCAGAGAAGATGAAAACCTTTAACCATTTCCTTGCACAGATGCTATTTTTTTGCGTGAGGTTTCCTTGTCTGATGCTCAGCTCTGCTCTCTGGTCCCGTGGGGGCAGGATTAAATGACCTGCTGGGCACACTGCAAGGCACATTTGTTTCCAGGGCTTTTCCTGGGGCAGCAGGGAGGGACATAATGGAGGCAATCTGCAGCATGTCCATGTAGGAGAATGCAGCACTGATAAACAACACTAATTAGTTGCTGTGGGAGTGCTTGAAGCTGTGGATGGAGGCAGCTGCTCCCATGCACCTTCACTGCACCTCTCCCTGGCCAAACAGCTTAAATCCAGCTGCAGCATCACAGCCCCTGAGCATCTCCCTTTGCTCACAGAGTTCCCCAGAGCCCTCCCTGGGGCTATATAGTGAGTGCCCTGAAAGCCGGGACTGGGAAGAGCCATGTCCTCTTTCATCCTCCTTCATTAGTGGTGTCCATTACCCCAACCTCTGAGTGCTTCCTGAACGCTGATGTCCTCATCATCTTGCATGTGAGGAGCCGATGAGAAGAGGCCAAATGACTGGTTCAGTGCTGGGGGACTGTGCCTGTGTCCCCAGCTGAGCTGGGCCACCTGAGCCTTTACCTGGTGCACTGGCCGTAAAGCTGGCCATACTCTTTCCTGCATTCTTGGAGCATTATCAGTTTAAATCCTAAAACTCCACCTTGTCCTAGAGCAGTCAATTATCAGTGATGCTAAAAAAAAAAATTAAATACCCAGAAATAAATACCCAGGGTCCTGGCTGGTTTCTGCAGCTGTACTACAGGGTGGCTGTTTCTGTTTTGATGGCTATTGCCCCTCACTGATGAGCTAACGTGTTGCCTTGAATATTTTATTTATCGATCTTTAATGGGAAGTAATAGTTTTGAAAGATATAATTCCTCTTACCAGTATCAGGTTTTTCAGCTGCCAATATATTTCAACTTACAATCGGAAAATATCAAAATAATGAAAATATTTGTGTTTGAAAGCTTATAACCCCCAGAGTAACTTTGCTGAAAGAAGAGCAGGGAGATATTTTTGGCCTGGCAGTTTGGGCTGCCTTGCAAGTTTGTATCTTGGATTTGCAGTGCGATAGCACCTTAGTAGGTAAGGTCCTTGTGCCAGAACGGTGAAGGCACTTACCACCATCAAGCACAGTTTTTACTTATACTGGAGGGCTGACAGCTAAGAAAGAAATATTTTCTTTTCCCATTCTTTGTCCTCCTAATTTAAACAGGAGGAAGCTGTCTTAAAATGACTTCACTTCAGCATGAGACTGGAAATTGTTTAAATGATTGCAGGGAGAAAAAAAGACCAAAATAACAGAGGAAGGGCACATTTTCTTTTGCTGTTGGTGTAATGGCCAGATTACACGTGTGCTGTTGCTAGGGCTTTCAGAGATAGAAAAGCTCTGTCCAGCCAAGCTGGTAATTGCACCCCCTGGAGAGGTGGTTTTTGGAAGTGGGGCTGGTGCCATGAAGGTGGGAAGTACCCATAGGAGCGGGGTCACCTACTCCTCTGCAGCACGTAGAAGGGACTGCAGCAACCCCAGGAATGCAGGACACACCAGAGACAGGCTGTTTCATCTGCTTTCAGGACCTATTTTTTTAAAAATAAACTCTCTGGAGCACAAAACACAATGGGACATGTGTTGGGAGGGAGCTCAGGGTGCCCATGGTTGGGAGGGAAGGTTGGCCATGGTGTGCTCTCCCTGGTAGCCAGAGGGGCTTTGCTGCCTGTCAGTACAAAAGGGACCACAGAGACCACAGAGACCAGTGCAACAGCTCACTCACAGCATGGGATTCATGATTTCAGCCATGAACTGGGAGTTTGACTGAGATAAGGACAGAAGGGACAAGGGCCTGTTTTGACAGGGGTGGTATCCAACGGCTGTCAAGTGTACTGCCACGGAGGAGAAAAAGCTACTTACGTAAAGCCATTACCAAAATTGAAAACAATTTAGCACTAATGCCCAGATTTCACTTTACTCTCTGCAGGGAAGATAGAGAAAAAAAATTCTCAGTTTTCTGTTTAAATGGGCAGGTTTCCTTAGGAAAAGCCTTTGACCTCCTAATAGTTCATACAGAAACGCTCCACTTTACCACAGCTTTTTAAAGCTGTTCTTCACCTCTCCTTTCTAGTTAGCTATGCAAGGGAGATGAGGAATATTCAGCTACAAAATGATTGCTTAAACCTGTTATATTTCAGGACACTACGGCCTTTCCTGAAAGAGATTTTGCAAAAATTCAGGTTCTGGCAAACGGGTATGTGGGGGCTCATAATCCTCTTGATAAAGAGGACAGAAGTATTATTGCACTGGAGAGTGAAATGTCTTCTATTTTTATTTTTTTTTTCTCTATAAAATAAGAATTCAGCTAATTAAATCTGAGAAATACAGGAAATCTCAGTTGTAAAAAGACCCAAATATACCTTTACAGATGGTCAGCCTTGAATCCCTCCAGGATAATGGCCTTCCCAGAGGTCTTCCCATCATTTTGCAAACTCAGCAATACCCATGGCCAGGGAGAGTGATATCGAGTGGGTGCTACAGAAACAGTGTACAAGGTGTCAGACAACTGCTTGCTAAGTGTCTCTTCCTACACTGCACAAGTGGTTTTCATAAAGCCACCCTCCACTTATGGCTCAGGATGAATATGGACACTAACTGGAGAGGTGTTGCAGGACACACACCTGAGGATACACAACAAATTCACACAGAAGAGCCAGGGAAAGAGTGAACAGGCTGCAGAAATGAAATGGATCTTAAAATGCTGGGAAGGAATTCAATGCTACCAGAGCACAAGGGGCCATGAAGGAAAAAACATGTATATGGTGGGGTTTGTTTGGGTAGCGGTATAAGGTGCAGGAAAGGGGAAAGGAGAAGAGAGAGAAAGAAGTGAAGTTCATTTAAAAATAGGAAACACGTCCCTCAGAAGGCCTTTGAACCATCCAGAGAGATGGGTTTGCTCTGTGTACTGCCCTGGGGAACAGTTCATCAGCTGCCTTGGAGAAAATCTGTATCTAGTAGCTGATTTTCAGTGAGACCTTGTACTGAATTGTGTCAACTCTGGCCCAGAAGTGGTTTCCTCCAGTTTCTGGAAGTGCTGCAATGGGAAAGGCATTGAAGCAGTCACAGACACCCAGGAAACCCCAGGGTACCTGGCAGCTCCAGCTTGGATCAAGGCTTGGAAAACTGGGGTTTTGTTCCCAGATCTTCCAGTAAACTGATGTGTGACACTGGGAAAGGCAGTCCACCCCTCTCCTCACTTTCACCACATGTATAATCGGGCTAATCACCTTTTCTGTGTTGTGCTTTTGATTCTATTAATGGAAAGAATAGATGAGTTCAGTAATAATCATTATCATTACTAAATAAACAATTAATTAGAGAACATCCCAGACCTTAAGCACCTTAAATCAAAGACACTGACTTCCTTTCCCTAAGCTGCCTGGAATCAGTGCTGCACGTATGCGATGCTGCAGAAATCCTGCTCTCCCTCTCAGTGTGGCAACAGGGCTCAGGGATCTGCTCCTTGTGAGCTGAGAACCACCACCCTGAGCTGGCCACGTCAGGCATGGTGTCTCTTGGGGAATGTGCCACTGTTTGTCAGTCTGGACAGAGGCAGATAAAGGCTGGTGTGCAGGGAACAGCCACAAGCCCTAATGAAGGGCCAGTGTCTAATGAGCTCTACCCACCCCGCTGACTGCAGGGCCAGAGTAATGATACGGTCTCACACTCTCCCTGTTGATGGGATTTCTAGATAATCCATTTAGCAGGCCATGAAAATCCTTTCTCACAAATCAGCAGGCATTGTCAGTTACAAGCTACCTTAGATAGAGCTGTCTTATTACAGGAAGGACATATGAGGACAATCACAAACTGAAGTAATAGAACAGAAACAGACCTGACTGTGCTCTTGGTTTGGATTCAGCCTAAGGCTGCTGCATTAGCGTGAGTTATCTGAAATGGAAATGCCATTGACAGTTGGGATGGGTTGGAACGGCCCTTCGATATATGCAGTTCAATGGAAAAATAAAAGAGCATTTCCTTCACCTCTGTGGACTCCGCCTTAGAGACAGGCAGAGACACTTATTGCTAAGGACATCAACTGTACTGATATCTGAAGTTTGCTCTTAATTCACCCAACCTGCCCTTTTCTGTCTGTGACACACTTTACAGCCCTCAACAAAACCATCTGCCTTGTCTTGGTGTCTTGGTACCTGCAATGAGCATGTTTGTGCTCTGCTCCACATATCAGAGCAAAGATACTGGGTTTTTTTAAACGGGTTATCTTGTAGTAACAGCTTCACTATCAATACTTTCCCCAGGTATTCAAGGAAGCATTGGTGTCTTTACACAAACACACATCAAGTCTTAAGGTTTATCTTTGAGAAAGACGTTGTCGCGGGGGCCTGGACTACTGCAGACATGCATAATAGACTTGTACATAACAATCTAATATACATACCAGACATTATCCTTCTTAAGGATGGCTATATATTTCAGGATCAATGCTACTGACACATACAAGGAAATGTCTGGAAGTCTAAAGGCTCAAACCAACCAGACTGGTGTTATAAGAAGATGGTTGGGGTAATGTTTCCCCCAGACTTGTGCTCAGCAGCTGTTGCACTAGTGGAGTTTTCCTTACCAAGGGAAGGAGCATCACCAGTTGAGAATCCTTCATTGCCCTCAAGAGTTTTGTCCAGTAGGTTGTTCAATTTGCTTTTAGCTTTACCTCAATAGACAGGTTTTTAAAACAAAACGACCCACCTTCCCATGGATCGGTGATGAAGAATATACAGAAAAAAAATAGCAAGAAATAATTGCAGACAATGAAGGTTTTCTTTGCCTCTTAAGGGAATTCTCTGCTACTGATAAACTGTGTGAAAAGCAAAAGCTAAGATACAGCTGAGGAAAAGTCAGTATGGGATGAAATGGTAATAAAACTAATGGGGAAAAAGTTCAGCAGAAGCATAGGGATCTCTGTCAAACCCAGGCGAGGAAGAAAAAAACCACATCAGCAGTTCTGTGACAATAATATTCACTTGTATTAATATTCATACTTCCCACTACTCTTTTGAAGCAATACGAATTCACAAATAGACCAAAGTTACTCTCTGCCCATGCGGGTGTGAGTGTGAGGACAGCAGGGCTATGCACGTCGTGTCCCCACAGCAGTGCTATGGGTCGGAATGCTGGGTGGGCCAGCCTGGATGAGGTTCCTAGTAGAGCAGGTGCCCTCAGCCTGTCTTCTGCTGTGCTGCCGAGCATCAGGTGGGTGTGGGTCGGCCTCAGCCAAGTCCCCTTTCCCCAGATGTGGTTGCTAAATGCCAGAAGTTAATCGGGCAGAAGCTGGCAATCCCAACCCGCCATCACCCCTTTGTGCAGTTGAAGAGGACACTTTAGTTCCCAACTGTTCATCCCCCATCTCTCACCAGGGTTCGCTTTACCTCCAGCTCAGATAGCTAAAATGAGCCCAGCTGACAGCCTCACATCATATTTTACGTATTTAAATGGAAAAGCCTAATAGACATCAGAGGTGGGTTGTCTGAATATGAAGGGTAATGGCTGTGGTGGAGGTTGGGGCTGGAGGCGACAGGTCTGGAAGGGGCAAGGTTGGAGGGAACAGGGATGGAGGAGAGAGGATATGGGGGAATGGGGCAGGGGAAACAGGGCTGCAGGAGGCAGGACTGGCAGGGACAGGGATGGCTTCCCAGGCTTGGAAGGCAGCTATCTCTCAGTTGGATCCACACTGTTTACTCTGAAGTGCCTGAAGGTGCCCAGAGCACCGGGCTGTCAGTGATCTCTCCAGGTGATCTTTCCAGATACGCAAACCATCAATTTATGGAGCATTTAATGTCTTTTTTTTGTGCTCTATCCTGCTCTGCACATTGCTTGCCTGCTTTGGAGTGGTGGCAACTCCAGTCCCTCATTTAGAGACTATATGTTTGCATCCAGGCTGGGCTAAAGTGTATGCAAGTAGTCCTGCCTACATGAAGTAGGTAGGAAGAAGGAAACTTCTCTTCCTCCCCTTGGCTGCCATGGGAACACCAGGCACTCCGGGGACAGAGCAGAGACCCAGACACAGCCTCCCAGCAAGCAAGGATTGATCTGAATTTTCAGAACCAGCAAAATGTCTCAAGATCTGATAAGGGGAAGGAAAATGGGACCCTCTTTTTTGTACTCAGTCAGTCTGCTTGATTGCTGCCTGCCTGCAATGTCCTGGAGAAAGGCCCGGGAGGGAACAGGAGTTTTCAGCTGAGCTGGCAGTACACACACAAATGGTGCAGGCGAAGGGTGTCCAGGAAAAAGCATCCCCAAAAAGGAAGACCTGGAATAGAGCGGAGAGGGGAAGCGGCAGTGCAGGGAGAGATGGATGCACCACCACTGCCCAGCGGCACAAGTGCTTGTCCCTGGGGGCAGGAGCAGTGTGGCCAGAGCCAGCACTGGTGTGGCTGCAGCTGCAGAGCTGCCGGCTGCTGCCGTGGGGCACGGAGGAAGCCAGATGTGCACCCGCTCTGCCGGCAGGAAGACGGTGTTTTCCTGCTGAAACCATCTTTCACACCGGCCAACCTCTGCTCAGGGCTCACCCTGCCAAACGGAGCAGCTTTTCCTTTAGTGACTGTACCCTCTAAGAGCCGAGGAAACTCTGTTCTGGCCTTGAGTCAACAACATCTGCCTTTTTGTTTCATGTCTTTGGTGCATCACAATGTTTCGGACAAGGCGGTCGGGGTAGCGTAGCAGAGTTGCAAGGGAAGTAGCGTAGCACAGGAAGAGGAGACGTGCCATGTCCTGGGAGCAGGTCACGTTTATTTAGGTGGCAGCCTCCTTGCTAACCTGGAGCTGCTAAATGGACCCTGGAGCCCTCCAGGGACATAGGCGAGGCCCTAAAAATCAACCTCAAAAGAATGGTGACAATGCCGCACCCTTGTCACGAGGAAGGAGCTTACTCCCTGGCTCAGGCTGCTGTTCTAGTGGGATGTGGTGGGATCTGGTGAATCACAGCAGCAGCCACTGCAGGAAGGGTTTGGGAAATTGTAAAGGCTTGAGGAAGGACAATGGGTGTAACTGGAAGGAATGAGAACTCTGCTTTGTAGAAGCGTTTGAGGCTCTCGGCGTGGTTTTGGAGTTTGTCAGAGATGAGTTCAGAAGCCTGGGATCACCACTTGCTTGGGTGGGTCTCATCTGACTAAGCATAGATGTATTTAAGCTTATTCTTTAGACTCCCTTTGAAGTCAATGCAGAGAAACTAGCTCTTTAGGGGTGCAATTGTCCTGCTGAAGGAGAGGTCTAAAACAGGTGACAAAGATTGTGTCCTCAGCCTACCTGTTTCCCTCAACTGAGTACAAAGAGACTTGCTCTGCTGCAGCTATCCAAAGGAAAACAAGGCAAACCTCACCAGAAGTGATGATAAAGAGAAGAAAATGTGATCAGGGAGCTCCTCAGTCTGGAACACAAAGTGCATCAGAATCTGGAGCTGGATGTCAGAGCACGGGGGTTTTAGATCAAAAGGAAGGAGTTTTAGGAATGACATTAACCAAGCATGGGACTGGTTTAGCATAGGCTGGGGTGGATTTTCAAAACCCAGAGATTTTCCTATAATGCATTTCTAAACAGAAAGACAAAGTTCAAAGACAAACTAATTCAGGGAAACTCTGGCCTGAGCTGCCTGGGAAGTCAGAGCAAATGTTTAGAACAGTCTCTTCTGATTCTGTATTTGGCAAATCTAAATGGCAAACCGAGGACAGGTTTCGCCAGCTTTAGTACATGCTTTTTTTTTGTCCTAAGGTTTGGAAGTTGCTGCACTACAGTGATGAGAACTAGATCTGATAGGCGTTAGTAATGCTGAGCTCACCACGGCTCCGTTTGCAGTATCTGCCACTCCTTCACCGGGGCTGCTAGAAAGGAAAATATTTCTTTGCTTGGACTGCCCAAGGTTGTGTCAGGAAAGCAATTCTTCTCGAAGGGTAATGACTGAAATCTTTCCGGGTTCTGCTCCATGGAACAAAATGGGACACAGCTGAAACTGGGAAGTTGTGGGAAGGTTGGGAAATGCTTATTTTCTTAACTCAGCCGCCACCACCTTTTCCCCAGGTAGGTAGTGACTGCTCATTCAAACACAAGAATGGAACAGAACTGGCCTGGGAAAAAGGCTAAAACAACTTCACAGGAGGACACACAAGCATTTTTTTCCCAGGCTAAACACAACCGGGGCGTTATTTAGGCAAGAGTGAAGTGAAAAAGGTGCTGGAGCCAGGGCAGCAGTGAAATGCAGCCTCCCCACAGCTCTGGCAGTGTTTGGCTGGTCTCTCCCAAGGCAGGGCTCTGTGTTGTACCTCATGCCACTGCCACATCATGTTAGCTAAGCCCTCCTAGAGAGGTATAAAGAAATAAACTGCCAGCTTTGATGTGATCTGTCTTCATCTCATGGTTTTCTTGCATAAAAGCAGAAAAAAAGAGAACAGTTTGTGGCAGCAGGAGCGTCCCTCTTTTTTAACGCTTAATTTTAACAAACCGTACATGAAAGATTTTTGTTGTGATCTTTCCTTTCTTCTGACTTTTGAAACTTCTTTTTTTTTTTTTCTTGTCTGCTTGAAAAAACACATTTCACAAATTCTCTTTTTTTTTTTAACTTGTGTGTATAAATATGTGTACCTATGGCATGAAGTCTTTTGTTCAAATACACTACTTAGGGCGGGAGTGGTATTTTTGATCCAGGGTCTAGCAGGAGGGGCTCCTCAGAGTCCTTTATGAAGACTCCTGGGCTTCACTGTGTACAGAGAGATACTACAGTAGTATAATAGGGTGGGTTGTTGGGTCGATGGCCAACTGGGAAAATATCAGGCCACCACACCTGAATGCTACACGACCCTTCCTCATTGTACTGTCACTTCTTTCCTTCTCTTTTTGGCTGTCGGTGTTTCTCCAGACTTCTCCTGAGTGTCTCTGTGTCTCTCCCAGAGACACCCTCAGTATGACACAGCTTCCCAAGCCCTGTGGACTGTCCCTGATGTCTAATCACTGTGCTTAATCCCCTACATGCAAATTCTTCAGCCGGTGCTGCTTGCATTGTTGAGTTGCTGAAGCTGGATATTAAAAAGATCTGTTTAAGGCTCATCCCTTTTTCATATGTAAAGATCAAATCCCTATGGAAAGGACACACTAAATATTTAATGTTAAACTACGCTTGATCTTCAACAAAAGCTTCTGAGAAGGTATTTGTG
>WUAM01000148.1:870316-891657 GCA_024336885.1 Actenoides hombroni
TACCCATTATCCTCAACTGCTCTGCTACTCATGTCTTACTTTTGGCATTGCTAAGATGACAGAAAATATTTTTCCTGAGGGGAGATACAACCCCCCCTCTCTGCCAGCTGCTGGCAGAGGGAGTTTCATGGTGACCTCAGCCCTGTTCCTTATCTCACTGACACAAGGGCATCCACTCCCTCGCAGAGATACGGCTGGATCCCCGCACTGCTCCTCCTTCTCCCCACGTGAGCCTGGAAGGTTTGCGATGGCTTGTTTGGGCCAGCTGTGGAGAAGGGCTCTGGGTTAGGGCTGGAGGAAATACTGCCCGCTCCCTCTGCAGCCGCACGACCTTGCCCAAAGGTGCCAAGGAGCCTAGAAACCTTCACCAGAACCAATATCGAGGGTGGGGTGACAGGATACCCTGGAGCATCAGCAAGAGCTCCACTGCCAGCCTGTGAGAGGCAGCTCCCCTGCTCAACAGTGCAATTAGGGATGGTAAAGTAGCTCGGGGCTCTGCACTTAGAGAACCAGCCTCACTAGAGAAATCCTGAGCTTGAGCAGCTCACGGAAAAAAAAAAGAGATGTAAACATAGGGAGAATTTGCTACGTCAGTACTTCAGGTCTGATTCCAGTTTTCTTTGCTGCACCTTTCTTAGAGAAAAGGGGAGAGTTTGCAGCAGGATTCTGCTTCTCCGTGAACCTCAGCCCTGACTCGAGCAGAAGGATAACCCTCTGGAAGACTGTGCTCTGTGTTCTGTGCTGGGTGAACGAGAGCATAAAAATACTTCCTAACCACTAATGAGAAACTCAGCAGTCACCGTAGTCAATGAACCACAGAGGTTATAGATGAGAAAAATCAGTAAAATTAGGTCACTTAGAGCATCCCTATGCCAGTGTCAGAAATCTTAATGCTTAAAGGGCTGGCCTCGAAGCAGAGCAAGCACATCCATTTCAAAATTCACAGAGGTTCTAAGGGGTCTAAGTCACCCCTGAACATCCTGGTCCTAACATGTGCAGTCCTGCTTAGGTTTTGTAGTGTCTTTGGTGGCCAACAGGAGCCCAGGAGTTGCTGCAAACATTCATTTGACCTTAGCAAGCCACTTACCCTTATGATTTTTCCATCAATTACGATCTTTATAGAAGGGAGTTCACGTGATAACCATTTTCAGCATTGCAAGATGCTCCAGTCTCACAGTTAATATAACTACTGGAGTAGTTAAGGTACCCACTCTACTGATCTAGGTAGTAGAAGCAGATCAGCACAAAACTAGAGCTTTTGTATAAGACAGGCCTGGGATATGGCTTCTCAAATTCCTGTCTTTTGGTCTTTAACTCATGGTAACCGTTGGCCACACTGGAAAAACCTCATCTTCAGAAAAAAACCCAAAACCTTCAGGGATCCTGCTCCATGTAGCCCTGGGGAGGACAAGGGTACGAGGCTGTGGGCATAGGGATACAAAGGGAATGAATCCTTCGCTGTCTCTCTGTCTGTTTTAGGTATCAGAGGAAGGAGGGCTGGGAGTAAAACAAACATTTTCCAGCTTGCCAGCTACTTCACCTCAAACCTCAGGTTTTTCAGGCTTTCCAAGGCTACTAAATTCAGAAGGAAGTAGACTCCTTAGTGCTCTTGCTATTGAGACAGCCCAGTAGCCCTGCTGAAAGGCAACAGAGAGAAGTTCAACAAGGATCAGCTGGACCCCTGTGGCACCAAAAGGTGTCACAGGAGGTGTTTCTGGGTCCCCACAGCAGCCTGTTCCAACACAGACCATCCCAACAGACTTCAGAGAAACAAACTGAAAAGCAGGATAGCCCCCAGGTGTAACACAACCCCCAGACAGCTGTGAGGAGGCCCTTTCAGCCCTCACAATCGCCTGATTTTGATGAGCTTCAGGTGATTCTTCAGATTTGGGTTTGTTTTTGGTTGGGTTTTTTTAGGAAGTAAGATTGCAGATGTTCTGAGAAATGAGAAGGGAAGGAAAGGCCTGGGTGTATTACCTTTGTGTGGCTGCGCTGTTTCACCAGGCTCAGAGCCAACAACTTCCTTGCAGCTGTCTGGTAGAGGGAGAATTGATGTCTCTGGAGATGAATGAAGTAATTTGGATGTGCTGCCTGCCTGTTCATGTGTACAAGGTGGCCCTGTGTTCCTTATGGGGTAAAGACACAGTGTTTAGGAGAGGAAATTTGGCCCCTTGCATATGCACTGAAAAGAAGCCAGTAAGATTAGACCGTGCAACTGCCCTCAGACCTAAGCCAGTTGTTCTTCGTGGTCCCATCCTATGAGGTGCCAAAGGACAGGCCAGGCCCAACCTGTGGCACTCAGCATCCCTCCAGACGACACTGTTTTGGACTTTCCTCCTGCATTGCTACTGGATAGGCACATATGGAGCGAAGCCATTAAAAGAAGTCTTAGGATTTTGTTCACAAGCCCCATTTTTTGAGCTTTGCTTCTAAACTCTGTTCCTTTCCTTTTCTTCCCACCTTCTGCCCTGTCTCTGTGTGCTAGAAAAGCCTCAGTCTGGCAGTGCCTGGGATGATGTTACCCAGGCATAGAGCTGGCAGATGCTTCTGTTGGTGGCAGTCCATCCATCCTCCTCTCCTAGAGCTCCTGGGGGACCCTTTCACCATCTGCTCCCTCTTGAACTACAGGTTTCCACATACCACTGGTGCTAATAAGAACCATCAGGGTTGCTCCAGCAGAAATGATAATTGTCCCCTGCAGCTGGGTGATGATTTTACTATCTTCCCAGTGGGAAACATATCACTGTTTACTAAAGAGCAGCAGCACTAACATCAGACAAGCCAATGTCCTCAGCTGGTAATGGGGGAGAAATGGCAGATTTCCTCTGTATAAAAGAGGACCTCTATTAAGCACATGTACAGCCTCTAATATTTCAGGGACAGCTTCAGAGAAGCATCCACCTGGGTGGCCATAAGAAAAGCATGCTCATGGTCCATGCCTTCCCCTGCCCTGCTGCTGTGGGGCTGCCAGCTCATCATCCACCCACTGGACACTTACAAGTATACTCCAAAGGACTCCCTCTTGCCCATGCTCAGTGCAAGGCAGGAACACTGGGGTGAAGGATGCCCTTGGCCACCTCCAGTGGGGACCAGTGGCCAGAAGCAACGTTCCAGGAAGCATATTGCTAGACTTCTTTGAATGGGGTCGAGGCTGATGAGCAAGGAGCATCCCTGAGGATTAGTCTGTCCAGCACAGTACAAAGGTGAAGGAAACATTATGCTACTATTAAATAAAAGGAGGGAATTGCTAGACTCAAGCTTGTTGATGTTTTCCACTTGTGGGGGCAGAAATGTTAGCCACATACCAGTCTGATGTGGATGGGGGAAAAAATAAATTTTAATTTGGATGACAGCATCAAAAATCCCGAAGCAAAGAAGCAAAACAAGCCAGAAGAAAATAACCATGATGGACTGAAAAGAAACATGCTGGGCTGTTTCTTTCAGACTTTTACTGCTTGCCCATCATAGATATTTAGTTACCTGCCCTGCATATATTTTGGATACGTTCAGTGCTCACACACTAGCAGCTCATTTGCAGGGGAGCCAAGCCAGCGTGCCTGGCCAGGTGAGTGCCATGGTTTCCCTGCACCATGTGATGCCCAGATGCACAGTGTAGCCTCTCACCACCATGCATACATGGGGCATGCTGGGGTGGCTCCTGCCAGCTCCACTCTCCATCCCAGGGTGGTGACAGCCAGCACAGAGCATCCCTGTCACCGAAAGGGCTCTGCTCACAGAGACTTGTAGCTTTGGGCTGCTTAATTGGTTGTCCCTCCTAAAGCAGACAGTCTTGGCCAGTTTTAGAAACACACTGCTGCCCATGCTGGGGCTTGCAGATGCTGGTTGCAATGTGAAAGTGTCCTCTGGGCAGGAGAGACCATGAGGAAGATCACTACATGGGGGCAAACATTCCCCAGCAGGCATGGGGACTCATGCAGTGAGCAGGGACAAGACTGCGGCTCTGGGTCTCTCTCTGGTTGAAAATTGGCTTTACTGCCAGCTGAGAGCCCAAGGCACAGCGTGACCACATGGAGCTGCAGGTAGAAAATGAGGGGGCTGGTCAGCCCAGATGCTTTCTTCCATCCTCGATAGCTTTGCCAGATGGCTCAATGGCATCCCATGTCAGTGGTGCAGACACCTGCAAAGCATGGGGCTGCCGTCACCAAGTGTGGCCTCTGTGGTGCTCAAGGTGGGATTACTTCAGGATGCTTCAGTTAACAAAGGAAAATTAGCAGGAGAAGGCTTTTCCCAGCTGGGAGGGAGCATGAGAGGAAGTGTGGTGGGTGACTCACACAATGCCAGCCCAACAATCGCAGGAACTTGCTGGAGGAAATGACTAAAATAGCCACGTGGGGCAGCCCTGGAGAGCCAGCTTCACGTAAATAACCAGGACATAAAAGCTGAATTGCACAAGGTGAGGCAGAGTGAGCAGGGAGTGGCAGAGGGGAGGTCTCAGAAGAGGACGACAGAGGGAACAACTGCCATCCTCTGTGGTGAGGGACCCTCCATGGTGATGGCTGGAAGGTCAGCAGCACTGCTGAGGGGTGCAGGAGGACTTCTCCAGGCTCTCAGGTCACCTCTGGACTGAGATGGGACTAGGCAAGTGGTCATTATCTGTGCCAAAAAAAAGCCAAGCAGAGATTTTCTTCTCCCCCTTCCCCTTTTGGAAGAACATGTCCAGAGACAGTTATACCATCCTGACCACACCGGGAGGAAAGTATTTCCCACGTTGCTGCCGGAGAAGAAAGGTGCAACCCCCATCCCTTCTCTGTCAGGGGAGGCAGAGCTGCCACCCCCAGTGCCATGTGTCCAGAGAGCCCAGCTCTGTCTTCTGCCACACGCCTTGTCCTTGGCCCTGAGAGCACAAACGCCTTCCTGCAAAGTACACAAATCTTTGCAGAGTTTATATTAAAACGGTCGCTCCTCGTAAACAACCTCTCCACAAAAACAAGCAAACGGAGGGACGTCACCACACCAGCCTTTGGTTTTTGAGTGATGTTCTTCTCCCTCTTGACTAGTGCTGAGCTGAAGTCGTTTCTCCATCACAGATATTCCCAATATAGAATATATAGTTTATTAGCTTTCATCTCCCCACATGCAGTACTTGAAGCTGGATCCAAGTTTTATACAGTTAAATGCTACCACATGCTTCAAGACCTCAGAGCAGCCTTTCCTATAAACTAGCGTAAATCAGAGGAAGAATTTGAACTGCTTCTTTGCCAAAATAGAGGGTGTGCCTCTTGCCCAAGCTAAACTCTTTTATTCATCGCTGCTCCGCTCACAGTTAACCTGCAGTGTAGCAGTCTGGGCTTATACAACAGCCATCACATCCCATACAGGGACATTGCAGCTTTCCAGTGACTCTGGGAAATGCAGAAGAAATTTAACAGCCAAAATCACCAACAGTTGCAAAAGTCTTTCTGATCTTGGTTAACCCCTCAGCATCCTGGTTACAGTTGTTTGTTAAAACACACAAAACCCTGGGAAAAAATATGAGGTAAGGGTGGGAATCATCTGTAAGATATAAAAACCAGCCAAAACTCTGGAAACTCATCCAGTCCTTCCCAGTCTTACCATTCACTAGGCCATTTCAAGCACAGGAATATCATTTATCACCACAACAGCCAAGTTCAGTCCCAGAGCATCAAACATCCTTGTCTTTATGAGGAACTGCACCTTTCAGCATCATAGGGAGGGGCTGAAGGAGAGAGCTAGTCTGGGCAGCAAGGGTTCGTTCCTGCCAAACGCAGCCAGTCTGTGAGATTGAAGCAGAGCCCAGTTTGGCCCTCACTTACTGGGAGATGTGTTCCTGAAGGACACATGCTAGGACTAAAATAAACAGTACATTTCCAGGAGGACTAAAATAAACAGTACATTTCCAGGAGGGCAAGGAGGTGAAATTCCTGGTCAACTTGGGGGTGACAGGAAGCCATGTAAACGTGTGAGCAGCCAGGAGCCCAGCCTGTGGCTTTATTTCTGTTGAAGGCTTTGTTCCAAAATGGCTGATGCTTTCCATGGTAATCATCTGCTGCAGACTGGGAGAGCACTGGGTGCTGGTGTGTGGTGCAAAGCTGTGTCCTCCATCCAGACTCCCCCATGGACCCTGGCTCCCATCAGGACCAGGGCACACAGAGCATGGCTGACATTGAAAATGGAGCGAGGCTCTTCAGAAACTCTTTTTCTTTGCCTTGAGTGAAGTCCACATGCTTTGGAAAGTATAGCATGGAGACCACCCTTTCCCAGGGCAAGGACAAAACTCAGAGCCATTGGAAATGAGGCCTCAGTAGCTCCCATGTTCACCCAAGGGCTTTTTTTGTTTTGTTTTGCATGAGCTTATTTTCCTCCTGCAGTCTCCAAGGTCTATTAGAGGGTCAGAGCCCTGTGGCTGTGGTCCCTCAACATTGCTGACAGCCACTGAGCTTTCTGGGCTGAGCATGTAGTTGGGTCGCCCTGCTGAACTCAGAAAGTGACCCAGCAGGATTTCCTGGCATTTCTCCAGACCTGTCCCAGTTGGGGGCTGGATACCACCATTCTGAGCCACTGAGAAGCAGGTTTCTTGCAGTCCTCTCCTGCACAGAGGCCTGTAGCACTTGGGGGGGGGGGGGAGCTTGTCCTCACCCTAGACCAATGACAGTTAAAACAAGCACCTGAAGAGAAGAGAAGGACATGGGTTGATTTGGTTTCAGGCTGTGCTGCTTGCACACACTGATGGCCCTTTGGAGAAGTCTGAAAAATCCACTTGATTAAAAAATAGAGAAACAATTAAGCACTTAACCGCTGTTTACTTTTGCAATGGGAACAATTGATCCTTCTTCCTTCTGACTTCCACCTCTGACCCTAATTCTTCACTCTGCACACAGACAAGCATAGTTCAGACAGGGGAAGCCGTAGGAGAGGTTAAGATTCTGGACTTCAGTTAGGAATATAAATCAGCTTTGAAACAACCACATTTTTTGGCCTAACTAAAGGAAGTCATCTGGGCAAATCAAGCTATGGCCACTTTGCTGTTGTAACTAGAAATATGCAGCTTCCTGGCTGCTGGAAAATTGTAATATTATTTGTTTGGGGTTTTTTTTGGTTGTTTTTTTCATGACAGTGGGATCATGTAACTGGTAATGTTTGAAGAGAAGTTTAGAGGAGAGACAAAGCCAACATAAAGGCACTGCTGTGACAGTGGCTGATGGCCACGCACAGCACCCCTTGGTGACCCATGAGAAAGAAGCTGAATGGAGGATACAGCACAGAGTCCCAGGCTGTAAACAGACCATGTTGGAAGGAGCAAGGAGGAATCATAAGGCCTCATGATGCCCCTGCACCTTTGGAGTATTTATTTTCACGGCTTTATTCTGTATTTTGCCACACCAGTGCTGACTCATTTCACAACATTGTGTTGCTGGTGTGTTTCCTTGTACTGGTGACCTAAAAAAACCCATCCCTCGTTAACTGGAATGGGGATCCCAGTGTCTCCAGGGACATCAGCTCATTATGGATCTGGAGTAAAGGGGCAATCTACCACATCAGCACAACTAGTCCCCATCCCAAAACATGCCCAGGGGTCTCAGAGGCCTCCAGCATGGAGGCCCCATGCCCAGGGGCTGCACAGCTGCTGGCCACAGCTAGCCTGGTGTCTTGCTTCATTTGCCAGCCAACAATTACTTCACTTCTGTAAAATGGGTAAGAAAAGTAAACTATTTGCTCTGCTTTAGCATATATTAACCAGATGCAGCTTTCCCCCTTTGGCTTGCTGTTTCTCAACCCAAATAATTTCCCCTGACATAGTTTATGCTACAGCCCAGAAAAAGCAGTGGCACTGGGGTATAAAACATACGAAATGTCTCATGGCAAAGAATAGCTAAGAAATGCCCAGCAACAACAGAACTTCATCTTCAGATCTCTTCTTCAATATGTAAACCAGCTAAAGCTCCACTGCTGGGCAGTTTCCACTGGGCAGGTTCCAGTGACAGTTCTGGGTGTGTTGGACCTTATATTAAAACCACTTCTCTGCAGCCAGCTACTGAAGTTTCAGAGAAAAATGTGCTGTCCTTCACTTTTGTTTCCCACTGTCATTTTGCTGCTCGGTGTCCCACATGGCACTGATGCTGGTTGAGAAGTTATTTCACTAGAAGCTCTCTCACCCTGAAGAGAGAGAGAGCACCTCCTGCAAACAGAGTGCCTATACAACTCAAGGTCTTTGAAGACAAGAAAAAAAAAAAAAATCTCTTTTTTTTTTTTCTTTTGAGGCCTGGAATACAACCACCTTCCCGCTGGCTGTGTCAGAATGGCTGCCACCGACTGAGACTGAGGCTTTGTAAACAAAACCCAAAGACGTCAGGAAGCTGCCTTTCTGCTGCCAGTGTTGACATCACCTGCAGTGGGTTACCTCAGCCCGAATACCAGTGTGCTGACGGCACCTCCTGGACTCCTTCATGCAGCACGTGCTTGGTCTCCAGCCAGCCCTCTGCCAGCAGGCACCAAGGTGTGCCCACATGTCATGGATTAGGGTCAGGGCGGCCCCTTAGACCTATGACAGATGCTCTCTGTTAACCACCACAGCATCCTTCACAGGCTGTCCAGACACATGCAGACTCTTGGATTACACAGCTCTTTGCAGGGTTCTGTGTTATTTCCCCCTGGGCTTCGGTGGCAATGGTGTACGATCATGGATGCAGCGGTGATTTGTGGTGTACCTTTAGGTAAGTGAAGGGTTTGCACGGATAGAAGATCTGGAGGAATGTGAGTTACCAAGGGGCTATTTGGCTCTGGTGGCATTTGGAGGGTGACAAGGGTCTGAGGTGAGGGTGCATCATGGAGCAAACTCAGCATGATGTGGCTCCTGGTGCAGCCAGGTGAAGTGTCCACTCTGACCTCTCCTCCACCTCCTCAAAGCAAACAACCAATCTGCCACATCTCCTTGGAGAAATACTGGTAAAAACACTGATAGGTGTGTTTATGAATCCACACAAATATTCTGCTTTCCCAGGCATCTTCTGACGCAATTCTTGTTTCTCTTATACGGCAGCGAGGATGTTTGGGGCCAAAAGCCTCCCAGAAATGGGCTGCAAGAAGCTGCACGTACTGCTGCGTCTCTGCCCTTACATCTCCAATATCCACCACAGAAAAGGACAGCAGTTGTGCAACTGTCATTGCTCATCAGCCTCTCAGCACTGAGGAGAGCCAAACAGCACCGGAATTTACTCTAATCGTCTCTATCCGTTGAGTGTGGTTGCAGAAAGTCAGACATAATCAGCCTCAGAGCACAAGTGATTGCTGCAGTGCTGCTTCTTCATCACATTAGGGGCAAAACAGAGACTGTGTTGTGGATGTGGCCTGTTCCTCTGGAAGCAGCACCACAGAGCAACCGTGGTGGGCTTTCCTGCCTACAGCTCTTCCAGGAGCAGACACTTGCATAGTTGGTTTGTTTTCTACCCCACCAGTGCCCTCCACACCAGTTTCTGGTGCCCCACTGGGCAGTCTGCATAGGAAGGCAGGCCTTGGCAGTGGGGTTAACTCACTGGGTTCTGTGGAAATTACTCTTTGGCCATAAACAGATTAGTAGAGAGTGACAATGTGTCATCTGTTCTCTGTTACAAGCAGAAATAAACCCAGCAACCTTATGGGATGCATCTCATTTTCTAGCCAAGCCTACAGGTAGAACCATACCTTTCTCCAAGTTAAAACCATGTGCTCCAGAATGTGGAATTTAATTGAAACCTTTTAAGAATAATCTCAAACTGGCAGGGGCATGGGCCAGACCCACACTTCTGCCTGTTTAGGGGATTCAATGTGCCCATCATGTTGACTGTGTACTTGGCTTTAAACATTGGGTTTATGCCAAATGCAGCCTCCTCTGGGCACGCAAACATGGTCTGGGTGTGTAGCAACAAGCTGGAGATGAAGCCTGGCTCTCCATGCTCAGTGTTAACAGGTCTCTCAGGGTGGAAGTTGCTACATTTTTTCTTGGTTTTGTTTTTGGGGGGTTTTGGTTTGGTTTTGTTTTTCTTTTGTCCAGGAGCAGTGGGTGATCTTTTCTTGGATAGAAATCTTCCCAGCTAGCAGTGTCCAAAATCCAAGTGTCACACCGTGAAACTACAGAAGGATCCGGTCTCGCTGAAAGAGCTGAGAAGGAAAAAAGTGTCATCATGGTGCAGGGAGGCAGCTTTTGGCACCCAGACCAGACAGGAGGATGGGGAGCAGGATGGGGCCAAGGCGGGTTGCTGGGGTGACGTGGGCACATCTAGAGAGAAATGGAGAGGGCGGCTCATCTTTTCCACTAGCCCGCTGAGGGCTCTGCAGATGGATGAGCAAGGGCCGGGCCAATATTCCTGAGAAAGCTGGAGTGTTGTATTAATGCAGAGAGTGTTCTTCTGCTTGAGGAGGCAACAAAAAGGGCAGATGGATGAGCACTTTGGAAAAACCCCTGCCATTTCAGAGTCCGCCTGCTCTGTGGAAGCGTGAGGACCGTCATGCTTGACAGCAACCGCTGGGAACCCTTCCCTGAGCCTGCCCAAGGCTTGTTGGGCTCACAACCAACTTCATTGTGGTGGGTCAGATGGGCTCCTGTGCCATGCTGTGCTATCCCAAGCATGGGGCAGCTGGGACGAGGGTCCCCAGCCCCAGCAGGGAGCAGCCCAGGGAAGCAGCTCAGCAGCCCATGCCACCTCTGATGGCTGTACAGCTCAAAGCTGCTCTCACTTGCCATTAGCACTTTTTAACATCATTAATCTTTCAGAAAAATTCTGCAGTATTCTAAGGCACACCCTGGGCAGCAAGTTAAATTTGTATGTTTAAACGCACTCATTTCATCTTTCCGCTGCCAAGATGCAGCAATGGTACTACCCCTTGCTGGGGATTTGGTGATGTCAGCACTGGGGCTGGGATGAGGTTAATGGAAAACCTTCACAGAGCTCTGTAAAATGAAATTTTCAAGTGTGCACCATAGGGGTTTAAGCATGCAACCCTTGTGCCCCTCAGAGTGGGAAATGTGAGTCCACGGACACGCTGCAAAGCGCATCTCCTCCCATAGGCACTGAGGGAAGAGGAGGATTTAGACATAAGGTGCTGGAGGTGAGTGGGAGGAAAAGGGAGGAAAGGAAGGTAGATATAGAGAGGTTATAATTACATGGGAACATTGCTATTATGGTAATTATTTTTTTTCTGGAGAATACTGTAGAACTGAATGGAGAAAAAAACCCGACAAGATGTGAGCACTGTAAAGAACAGAAAATACAGGATGCTATAGACTCCCCTGAGACCTGGGGGAAAATCTGGAGCAAGAAGGACTTAACCTCAATGGACATAGTCAGGTTAGGACATGTTTAAGCAAATTAGACACATGCAGGCCCATGGAACCTCATGGGATGAACCCTTGAGTGCTGAGGGGCTGGCCAATGATACTGCAAGGCTAGTGTTCATAATCTTTGAAAGGTCATGGCAATCAGGAGAGATTCCTGAAGACTGGAAGAAAGCAAATTTTCCTCCTTCTTCAGTAAGGGCAATAAAAAGTTTTGGGAAATTTGTCAAAGGAGACCAATAGTATCCTGGGTTGCATTAGATAAAGTATTGCCAGTAGGTTGAAGAAGATGATCCTTCCTCTTCACTCAGCACTGGTGAAGCCACACCTGGAGTGCTGTGTCCAGTTCTGGATTCCCCAGTACAAGAGAGACATGGACGTTCTGGACATTGTCAAATGAAGGGTCATGAAGATGTTTAAGGGACTGGAGCATCTCTGGAAGCTGTGAGAGCTGGAATTGTTCTCCCTGGATAAGAGAAGGCTCAGGGACAATCTCATCATTATGTATAAATACCTGTGTAAGGGAGATGGAGCAAAGCTCTTTCCAGTGCTGCCCAGTGGCAGGACAAGAGGCAATGGGCACAAGATGAAATGCAAGAAATTCTATTTAAACACAAGAAAAACCTTGCTTCACTGTGAGGGTGGTCAAACAGTAGAGCAGGTTGTCCAGAGAGGTAGTGAGGGCTCCATTCTTGGAGACAGTCAGCATCAACTGGACATGGTCCTGGGCAACCTGCTCTAGCAGACCCTGCTTTGAGCAGGAGGTTGGACTGGATGATCTCCAGAGGTCCCTGTCAACCTTATCCAGCCTTATCAGCCTGTGATTCCAATTAGCTTTGAACTGTGATGGTTTTTATCTCCTCATTCAATCACTGATAGAAGGATTTCTTTTAGTGAATGACAGATGAGCTTTTTGTTGGTAAGAAGCATTTAATATATGGGTCTTTATCAGCTCTCAGCCCAAACAGCAAAGTCTGCAGATCTTCACAGGGATTAAACAATGCAGCTGCTACACGAACCAAACAGGGCTTGAAAGAATTACCCTGGAATAATGAGAATTCTGTAGGAAAATGCCACAGAACAAACGATACCATTATTCTAGTTCACTCTTACAAGAGTATGAACAACCTTTCTGGGAAGACTCTTTTTTTTTTTTTTTTTTCAAATTCAGTTTTAGAGAAATCTATGAAGGGATGGGAAAAGTTTCCCAGCTCACCTGGGACTTCAGCAAAGCCCTTTCTAATCAATGGCCTCATGCTCCAGCCTCAGGACACAAGGCCAGATGGGTTGGTTCAGATCTTGCCAGGAGTGCTTTGGTGCCCCTGGCATGGGATCCTACAGAAGTAGCTATTCTGTGTCAAAAATAAGTGTTTTTTTTTTTTGTACAGCAGCTCACAGCCTCACGCTGAGAGGAAGGAGCTGAGCCAAAGGAGGGAGGGCTGATGCTGAAAGGCCTGTGGCAGGCAGAACAGATGCATAATTTCAAGCTGAAAGAAATCACCTCCTCATATGAGCTGTCTCTGTTATCCCTCCCTTCACTATTGGTGGCATTTGTCTTTCTGGAAAGTGAGGCTACCACACAGAAAAAATAATTCATCTTCTCCTTTTAGGAGATGTTTTTGCTGGCAGAGCCAGACACCTTCTTTGCTTTTCAGAGTTTTCCAAGCACTTTGGTGGAATGTTGCTAAAAGCTCTCCAGTAAACCCCATCAACACAGTTGCCTTGCTGGGAACGTGTGCCTCGGAGGGGAGATGTGCTTGGCTTCATCAGCTGCTTGCACCTCAGCTGCTGTGTACCCTGACAGCAGGACAACCTGCATCCCGTGGTGCCACGTGTAACTTCACGGAGCAGAGATGAGGAGCCTGGGCTGTGGTTCAGCTAAGCAGTAAATGTATTTTGACAAGGAACAGCAGTATATGAAGTTTAGTCTTCTGCGCTGCACTGAAGTCATCCAAAATTATGATCTACAGCATCTCCCCACCCACTGAGTTCCTACTCCTGGGAGCAGACCACCCAGTCTGTCTTTCTCAGGGTATTGCAGGCTACTGAAAGGCCAAGTCCACGTGTCAGCCCTATGCACTATGGGACTTTCCAACCCATTACCTTTGCCTTCAGCAAGGACTGGTTATGGTTAAATTCCAGGCAGATAAAAGTGTGGGGTTTTTTTAATTCAAGCTGGGGACAAACCCAAAATGAAGACAGGAGGTGGTGTTTTGCTGTCTTCTGACTGTCAGGATTTGCCCTTCTCCCAGTTGTTGAACAAGCAGAAGAGGAACAACATTTGTTCAGGACATGGACTTAATACCAGAAAGGTGTAAGTGATGCAGCAGTCCAGCACTGAAAAAGCTGGAAGGTGAGAGAGAAAGTAGACAGAGAGCAGGAATTATTAATCTCAATAAAGAACTTACTCAGGACTTTTCCCAGCACAAGGGAGAGAGAAGATTAAGGCTCAGAGGTAGTTGTCAGCCGGCCAGAGGAGGCAGGGACAGCACACAGCTCAGACCATGACTTGTATGTTTTTAGCATCATGAAAAGTGTGAAGTAAAAGCCAGAGAAACATGGTGGGAGGGGAGAAGGGATTGCAGGGCAGTGCCTGCCCTGGGCTGCTGCCAGACACCCAGGTTCCAGGGAGACACCTCCTGCAGAGCAGCTCAGAGTAGGATGCTCAGGCCTCCAGCTTGTAAAGCACTGGTGTTTCAAGTGGGTGATGGATAAATGGCCTGTGTTTATCCAGTGTGAAGCTGATTATTTACAAGGCTTAAGCTTCCCATTTAAACACGGCAGTCTCACAAACTGCCTCTTCAAAGAGACTTTCTGAAAGGCTGAGGGGGTTTCTCTTTTGGGCTGTCCCATGGCACCACTCATGAAGCAACCATTTTCCACAATGGAAAAGTTTCTCCTGTTTTGAACTGAAGGGGAGGATGAGAAAGTTAAACTACTGCAGCTTGCTTCGAAATCCAGGTGCCCATAGCAAGCTGGTCCTCAACCCGAGTCCAAGTTGGTCCTCAACCCGAGTCCATCAGCCATGCCTGCTTTCAGGCACCTGCCTCTCTCAGGCTTGGTGAGGTATGGAGTCACTCTCATGCTGAAGGCAACCATCTATCTGCCTTTCTACATCGGTTTTTGAAATACAAATGAAATTACCTGAAGCTGTGTAAATGTCTTAAAAGGAAGAAAACAGAACTAGCATGCTTTTCATGCTGTCTGTGTAGGAAGGTGCCATGGTTTGAACCTGGATGGCAGCCAGACACCACGCATCTGCTTGCTCAGCCTCCCCCTGCCCTGGGAGTGGCGAGAAGGAATTGGAGGGGTAGAGGTGAGGAGACTTGTAGATGGAGATTAGAACAATTTCATCACTGGAATAAAATAAAATTAAAATAATGATGATCACAATAATGATAATAGTAACATTAATAATAGAACATACCAATAAGTGATGCACAATGCAATTGCTCACCACCCGCTGACCAATGCCCAGCCCGTGTCCAGCTAGTGATCCTGGAGCAGAGAAAATCCCAAAACCATCATCCCACAAGCACCCAGCTTCCCCGCCCCTCTTATCTATACACTGATCATGACATTGTATGATATGGAATATTCCATTGGCCAGTTTTGGTCTGCTGCTCTGGCTCTGCTCCCTCCCAGCTTCTTGTGCACCTGTACACTAGCGAGACAAGGGAAGTGGAAAAGTCCTTGATTTCCTAGCAACAAGTAAAACCAGCAGTACATTATCAGCATTCTTCTCATACCAATTCCTGTATTGAATCCAAACCACTGCGCTGTTCTAGCTCCTGAGAAGAAAAAAAAGTAGCTCTATCCCAGCTGAAAACAGGGCAGAAAGGACTTCTCCCTTCAGTGTAATACCAAGAGAAAATATGCTTTACACTGTATCCCTAACAAGGGTGAGCAGCACAGAAACACTCTCACAGGCTTTGCAGAGGAGACAGGCAAAGTGGGGAGTCAGGTCCTTTCCATCTTAACAGATTTATTCACTTTTTCTGGTCCAGAATTTCCATTTCCAGGGAGAAATGGAGCACTTTGCTCAGGGTTTTGAAGTTGGAGCAAAATGCTGGAGCATCACAGCAATCAGTTTCCTCTCTCTCTTACTGGAAAGCTGGGAGTGTTTTTCTCTGCCAACAGAAAGCAGAGCAGCCAGCTCCCCCATCCCTAGGGACTTGGAATGATTTGGTGAATGTTGCTTTCCCCCGGGGGTGTCCCTTGGAGAGGCAGGAGGGAGGATGCCGAGGAGAGCTCTGTGAGACACAGCACGTACCCTAAAACTTCCTGATAGAGCACAGGACATTTTAAAATTCCCCAACCAGGGCCACAGCTTATTTGAGCATCGAAGAATAGTCATTCCCAGCTCCAAAGAGATGTTGGATGAGGACAGAGCTTTCCACGGTCTCCCTTCTGCAGCTCGAAAAGTGAAAGCTGCAAGGTTCATGCTACTGCATGAGAAGGACTGGCTTATGCTGGGGGGATTTCCCGGCGAGGAGGGCAGCTTGCTGACCCCAACCCTGTGAGAAGCAATCTGTGTCATGGGATGGATGCTGTGTGGCCACGAGTATCACTAGAACTTCATGAGCTTAAACTAACAGCAGAACTGAATCCACATATTTTTACCATTATCGAGTATGGATAAACTCCTGTACTCTACCTCCATTGATTATGCCAAAAAAAAAAAAAAAAAGATGAATTTGCCTTCTATCAGCAAATAAATATGCTCTAAAAAGGCTTTCAGTCGACTTACTGGGCTATTGTCACAGCTGATCCACATTCATAGTTTAAACAGCCTTGAGCTGACTCTTGATTCAATACCTGACCTCTCTCTCTAGAGAGAAAAGCACTACTCTCCCCCCGAGCTGTAACACAGTGGTTTTGCAAATCTCAGTACTTTTTACTCAGTATAAAGAGGTTGGTTTTGAAAAGAGTACCAGTAGGGTAGGTTGCTATATCCCGACAAGTAGCTTTCACACAGATGTGTGTAAAATATCTTAGAACTGTGAGGGAGGAACAAGAAAACTTTCATGAACAACTGAGAAATCCAGTCTTGAGTTTTGGGAGCAGGGGTGTGGATATTTGAGCATCTTCTCAGCTGCATCCTTAGTGCCAATGGAGAAAACAAAGGGGGACATAATTTCTATTTTTTTTGTATAGGAATCAGACCAAGCCCACCACTTTCTAAAAGTAGCTCTATTTAAATTAGTGCATTAAATAGATGACTGTAAAAATAGCCTACTGTAACAGTAATTAGCACATCATCCAAATCAAAATAGAATCTTTAAGCCTGACAGTCAAAGTGTATGTGGTAAAAGTCTTAATCAAAAGATGTTTTTTTCATCCTAGCATGCTACTCCTATTCTGGTGTTTCAGATACTTAAATGGGATGGTTAGAGTGCAGCTCATGGTATAGCCTCCTTTTTTCCCATTTCTTTCAGCAACAAACAGTAGTGTCACTGTTCAACAAGGTTATAATATCTTGTTTAATTAAAAACATCACCATTATCAGAACATTCGAAATAGTCAGCTAGGCTTTTATCACAGCATCAACTGAGCTATTTGTCGGATCAGTTGGATCAAGTTTCCAGACGGCTTCCCATTCTTCCAGATACACACTGGCTCATTTACAGGAACAAAGACCAGACTGGAACGGACAACTGGCTCACCAGACCTACTGGCCATTCATCACAGCGTGATGCTTCAACAGAAGACAAGCTCCGTTTATTCTTCCCAGCATAAATTGCTGTGTAATTGATTTTTTCCAGTGATTTTTCAAAGATGCCAAAAAGATTTGGGGTTTGACACTGGAGCCCTTTGAAAATCCGAGTTGCGTTGCCATACAGATGCTTCCTTGTGTCAGAACGTGGTGTTCTGCTCGGTGTTTGCAGGCATTTCGTGGAAGAGTTGCAGGAGCGGAAATCAAAATCCCCTTCCATTATGATTCTTTCTGCCTTTATTCATAATCAAGAACGGCCAAGATCCTCAGCCAGTGACTCCTGTTGAAAGCCGTTTAGCCACAGATGCTTACACAAACACTGGCTGGGGCTGCAGCCCGACGAGAAGGGAAATCTGACTTTAGGCAGGTAGACAGCATTTCCCTGGCTTTTTTTTAAATTAAGCCTCACCAGCAATAAAAAAAAAAAATAAATCGATTTAATCAAATTCTCACGATGAAGCTGAAATAAAAATATGAGTTACCACCCACTCCCCTTTCTGAATTGTGTTGCAACTTAAAATCTTTGATTGAACGTATTGTTATTTCAAATTTATTGTCACCTGACTTCGTATCTTTTCTGTATGAGACAAACTGCCGTATGATAATTAACTGAACCCCAGAGAAAAGAATTGCTATAAATGGTTAGGACTGATAGAGGGAGGAGAACAGTCTCATAAAAGTCCCCATTGTGCTAATAAACATGCCAAGAAAAAGTATGATCATTAGACATCATCATGTCCAGCCATCAGAATTTATTTCCTTCTTTCCAGAGGGGAAAAAAAAAAAGGATACATGATCTGATCTTGGAACACCGCCTCCAGATGCTTCAAAAAATCTATTCAGCTCTCAAGATATAGGGCAAAGAGATTAAATTTTTACTTGAATGAGTGTGGTGTGGACCTAAGAAATGTATGGTTTTGGCTGTGATGTTTGCCATACCATATATCTGACCAGTGCTGTAAGGCACTGCATGTTTCTCCTACTGGTGTGAGAAGAAGCTGACATTCAGTTTCAAGGAGATGCATCATTTGGGAAAGAGTTATTCTCCCCAGAGTAGGGAAGCTCAATATGTGCCTCAGCTTCTCCTAGCTGTAGAGCATCGTTAGCTGTAGTGCTGCTGTTCAAGCAGATGAAGGTAACAGAGGACTAGAGGGACTGGAAACTAGAGCCTGAGGTGCCTGCAGGGGCAGAGACCATGAAGAATCCATGATACCATCCAAACCTACCAAACAAAAGCAGTCCCAGGTCCCTCCCTTGGAGCACTCACATAGTCTAAAAGATAAAAGCTTAGTTCTCCACCTTCAATAACCAGAGGCTTTCCTGGAAGGAAGGGACATCAGGGGAATGCTGGTAGACTCCCCTGAGAAGACATGTCATCGTGATGTGCAATGGGGTGTCTAATAAAGTGTTGTAATGTGTTACACAAAATTATGTCCCCAACAGCTTAATCTCCTGCCAATTTGTAAAGCCCGTGTCGACTGGATAAGCAAAACCCAAAATGACAAGCGAGTAAGTTTCTGAAGCATTATTACAGACATTAAAAGGCACAGGGCTGTACCAAAGGTCCTCAGCTAAACAAATTACCTGCCAATTTCCCCTGACTCTTAAGTACATGAAATATCTACATGAACATAAACTGCTGTCAGGAATTCATGCTGGAGCAGCATGACTGAATATTTCTACGGGCCTCCTCCTTGACACAGATCCAGACTTTAATTGCAGAGCAAGAGTAAATGAGCTGTTTAATCTGAAAAATTAAACCTCCTCACATACAGACAGTGCCCAGCTATGCCAGCTAGACAGCAAGTATTTGACAGCAAACTGTTTATAGCCTACCTCTGCCAGTGGAACAATTTAAGTGGTATCAGAACAGGGTTTTTCTTGCCACGCTTCCCATTCCCAGCCTTTTTGTAAAGTCTGCAAACAGAGATGCCAACATACCCCATCCTGACCTACATAGCAAACAATGGGACTTGTGTTCCTGCTGCGTTATCACCAAAATGAATTGCTGTTGCATCTCCTCAATGGCCTGGCAAGATGGAGACTTTTCTGTTGGGAAGCGTCAGTTGAATCCCACACCTCTCATGACACCAGCTGCATATTTTGTGTGTATCACAGAAAAGAAAAACACCCAGCAGAAAAAGGCTCAGCTTTAAATTTTGCTCTTTGCCAGGACAAACATGGGAGCAAGCGAAGCACGACTCTGAAAGCTCTAGGATTAAAGTCCAGGGAAGAAAAAAAAAAACACAATCCCCAAACCAGTTCATAATTTATTTATTTTTTTGCAAAACAGAATAAAGATGCTAGATAAGAATGTGTGTGTGCTCCCCAACAACATAAACTGCACAAATCTGAGGACCAGAACTGCCAATGCTGTAACATCACTGTCCACTCTTCCTGTATCTGAGAAGAATTTTAGTGCTGTGTCCTGCTGTTACCAGTGTCAGGAGTCAAAACCAGCCACGAACAGGGCATAGGGATGACAAACCATTCTTTGCCTTCTTGGGCTTCACAAGTCCCTGAGTTGACTTGGCAATGAAAGTTCCCAGCTGAATCAGAAAGATTAACTCTAGGGGAAGGCATCCCTACTGGGAGCAAGCAGCTGGCAGGAGTTAATATTTATAGCCTTCTGCTGCAATGGTGGGTGGAGTCTAAACCAGGGTAGGAGACTTGGACTAGGTGTCTTTGAATCAAGTCTGCATTAACCTATGTGATCTGAAGCTTCTCTCTTACCAGCATTTGGAGCATAAAATCCCATCACTTATGCCTAACTGCCACATACTTGTAACCCTATACATGTGGGATAAAATTAAATGAATACAAACTGAGTCGCTCATATTCCTCCTTTAAAATTTATAAGGAAAACAGGCAATTTTGTTTTTTTTCTTTTTTTTCCAGGGCAGGGTTCAAGAACTTTAGATATCCTGCTAGAAAAAATTTCTTCTCTCCCCATTAAGAGATTCTTCCCAAGTTTGTCAGACATCCAAAATACTATTTCCACTCTCTTCATTAGAAACCACGTCTTCCAAGTGACAGAAATGTACCCTTCACAGACCACCATCTACTTAAACAAATTCTTAATCATAAAGTGATGTTGGAATGTGAGATATGCTACATCTCCGACCATGACTCAACAGCAGTTGGTTTGACCTTTGTTTTGTTTGGAAAACCCTCAAAATTAAAAAACTCTATTGGGCCAGTTGAAGCTGGCTGACAACCAGGTGGGTTTTCTCAGGGTTTTGTTTTCTTAACTCTTTTTTGGTGAGCTGTTTAGATGTAGTTCTCTGGACACTAAGGGGTTCAGAGATCAAGGGGTCAAAACCATTGCTCAACATAACGCATCCTTGTTTCAGTATGCAACAAACCCCTGTCCACATCTGAGGTAGGAAAGCTCCAGATACTATACTCTTCAGCTCATCAGTGTGATATACTGAACAAATATAGAGCTCTTTTAGTTTATTATATTCTAGAAAATATAAAATTAATGGCTGCAAAACATTTAAAAGATTGAAAATATCATCTACAGGAAAAAGACAAACTAAAATCATACATCCTAAGTGGGAGAAGTATGAAAATCCGTTGCTATCTGTAATCATTTGCTTTTTTAGGATAACTGGAAATGACAATATTCCACATTCCTAAGCCAACTGCAATACAAACCCTCTTAAACATGGATTTTAGTGCAGAACTGTAATAGCTAAGGTCTTGAGTGTCTCAACAAAACACATCACGATCATTTCAAATGAGACCTTACTTTGCAAGCTCAGCTAGGAAGCAATTACAGCAAACCTTCTTTTGATAGGTGTCCAAAGATAATTTTCAAAAGGAAGAAGTATGAATGGCCTAGAGATCCATGGAACAGTTCTCTATATTGTGTGTTTGGCGCCATAGAATCTCTGCATCTCATTTCATGATGGAATCAGTAATTCCTACTTTTTGTTTACTGTAGGGGCTAAATACTCACCCTCCCATGCATTGGACATTGTAATTTCCATGGGCTGCATCAAGAGAAGCGTGGCCAGCAGGTCGAGGGAGGTGATTCTCCCTCTCTACTCCACTCTTGTGAGGCCTCACCTGGAGTACTGCGTCCAGTTTTGGAGCCCCTGTTACAGGAGGGATATGGATGTGCTGGAACGTGTCCAGAGAAGGGCCACAAGGATGCTCAGAGGGCTGGAGCACCTCTCCTATGGGGACAGACTGAGAGAGTTGGGGCTGTTCAGTCTGGAGAAGAGAAGGCTCCAGGGAGATCTTATTGTGGCCTTCCAGTATCTGAAGGGGGCCTACAAGAAAGCTGGTGAAGGACTTTTTAGGCTGTTGGGCAGTGATAGGACTAGA